>CM075852.1:66879907-67362407 GCA_037975125.1 Latrodectus hesperus
ATGTATTTCAAAAAGTCTCAATTGAAATAGTTCTTGTGTACAAAGATTAACCATACAGTAACATTTTAATCATTTAGCCAGACTTCCCCATAGTCTGGAATAGAGAATCATTTCATATATCAGACATGACTGTTTTTTATGGTGTAAAATCCATTTCAAGCTGTAGAATCTGATCGAACTGAACTGTCTGTATGCAGGTGAATATAGAACAAAACAATGATCAATGAAATATATTTGCATTTAACAAACAAGCCTAAAATATTTGATTTTTACAATCAAAATATTTCAAACATAGGAATAAATATTATTTTAAAAATAAGATTTAATAACAGTGTTACTTTTTCATGGGTGACTGCTTTTGAATGAAAAGTATCAATGTTTGTTTAATCTTTGTGTACCTAAACACATTGATAGCATTTTGGTCCTGATATGCCAAAGATATAGCATTTCATATTTAAAAATTAACTATGAATGAATGTTAATAAACTTTTTTATCCAATGGCATGCACACAAGGGAGACTGAACCCTATGCCACAAAAAGGTCAAAAACTGCTACTCATTTAACGTTACCCAGCGAGCACATGTGAGCCAAGTCACGGAGGCGAGTAGCGTTACACGCGCCATACCACAACACACCCGTTTATAGGACTGGCCACATTCATACAACAGCACAGAAGAAAGGACAGAGAGAACAGAGAAGGAAAGAAACATCCATACCCGAACAGGGATTTCAACCCGGATTCAACTGCTCAGGAGTCAGGAACGGTAACCACGCAGCCAATGTTAATAAACTATGAATGTTTGTTTAATCTTGGTGTTGTTCATCACATTGATAGCATTTTGATCATGATTTGGCAAAGATATGCCTTTTCATATTTAAAAATTAAGAGTAAATACATATTCTTGATAATATTTAGAATTGATTTTGATACTCTTGTAAAATTATTTTTCACTTCTATCTAGCATTTCTATAAAAAAATCTGAAACAATCTTAATTCTTTCACAAAACTTTCTTGATTGTTTGAACTATGTCGCAAATTTTTATTTTTCACTTTTACGATAATGAATTCACATTTTTTTTTTTTTGTTGCAATCACACAAATAGACCCAAGCTTCCTCCAACTGCTTCCACATTTTTCCATTTTCTCATAATAAACATTTTTCATAAAGAACTCTGCAGTATGTTTAAAATTCATACACTTGACACTGAGAAAAATAAACATATTTTTCGGTCTTTGAGGGTATCAACCAGAGCTAAAAATTTTATTTTCAAATGAATCAGAAATTTAATGTATTTGAAACAAACCTTTATGTTTGATACTTTTTCTTTTAGCATTCATGTTCTCTCTTTTTTAACGTTAGAATATTAAAACAGCGTTTTCTTCTTTAATTAAATTAAATCTTGAATGACTGTATATATATACTTGCTTTTGATGAAGAAAAATAACACTTAGAAGAAAATGAACGTGTATCATTGAAGTGATTACAGCTTCTGCTTAAGATAGTTATGTAATTAATGTTCAAACCTTTATTTCAATAGTTCAAGTTTTCAATTCACAACTTCAGTATGAATATTTACAGTAGCTTGGAATGTATTTCAAAAGATCTCAATTGAAATAGTTCTTGTGTACAAAGATTAACCATACAGTAACATTTTAATCATATAGCCAGACTTCCCCATTGTCTGGAATAGAGAATCATTTCATATATCAGACATGAATGTTTTTTATGGTGTAAAATCCATGTTAAGATGTAGAATCTGGTCGAACTGAACTGTCTGCATGCAGATGAATATAGAACAAAACAATTATCAATGAAATATATTTGCTTTTAAGAAACAAGTCTCATATACTTGATTTTTACAACCAATATATCTCAACCATATGTATAAATATTATTTCAAAAATAAGATTTAATAACTGTGTTACTATTTCATGGGTGATTGCTTTTGAATGAAAAGTATAAATGTTTGTTTAATCTTGGTGTAGTACAATACATTGATAGCATTTTGGTCATGATTTTGCTATGATATGGCATTTCATATTTAAAAATTAACTATGAATGTTTTAAACAATGAATGAATGTTAATAAACTATGAATGTTTGTTTAATCTTAGTGTAGTTCAACACATTGATAGCATTTTGATCATGATTTGAAAAACATATGCCATTCCATATTTAAAAATTAAGAGTAAATACATATTGTGTATAATATTTAGAATTCATTTTGATATTATGGTTAAATTAATTTTTACTTCAATCTAGCATTTCAATAAAAAATCTGAAACAATCAAATTCTTTCACAAAACTTTCTTGATTCTTTGAACTATGAGGCAAATTTTTTATTTTTCACTTTTACGATAATGAATTCACATTTTTTTTTTGTTTTGTTTTGTCTTGTTGCAATCACACAAATAGACCCAAGCTTCTTCCAACTGCTTACACATTTTTCCATTTTCTCATAATAAACGTTTTTCATAAAGAACTCTGCAGTATGTATAAAATTCATACACATGACACTGAGAAAAATAAACATATTTTTTGGCCTTTGAGGGTTTAAACCAGAGTAAAAAATTTTATTTTCAAATGAATAAGAAATTTATTGTATTTGAAACAAACCTTTATGTTGTATGATTTTTCTTTTAGCATTCAAGTTCTCTCTTTTTTAACGTTAGAATATTAAAACAGCGTTTTCTTCTTTAGTTAAATTAAATCTTGAATGACTGTATATATGTACTTGCTTTTGATGAAAAAAATAACACTTAGAAGAAAATGAAAGTATATCATTGAAGCAGTTACAGCTTCTGCTCAAGATAGTTATGTGATTAATGTTCCAACCTTTATTTCAATAGTTCAAGTCTTCAATTCACAACTTGAGTGTGAATATTTACTTTAGTCTGGAATGTATTTCAAAAGGTCTCAATTGAAATAGTTCTTGTGTACAAAGATTAACCATACAGTAACATTTTAATCATATAGCCCGACTTCCCCATAGTCTGGAATAGAGAATCATTTCATATATCAGACATGAATGTTTTTTATGGTGTAAAATCCATTTTAAGCTGTAGAATCTGGTCGAACTGAACTGTCTATATGCAGTTGAATATAGACACAACAATGATCAATGAAATATATTTACATTTAACAAACAATGATTTAACAAACAATCATATATTTGATTTTTACGACCTATATATTTCAGTCATAGGTATAAATATTATTTCAAAAATAAGATTTAATAACAGTGTTACTTTTTCATGGGTGATTGCTTTTGAATGAAAAGTATAAATGTTTGTTTAATCCTGGTGTAGTACAATACATTGATAACATTTTGGTAAAGTTTTTGCTAAGATATGGCATTTCATATTTAAAAATTAACTATGAATGTTTTAAACAATGCATGAATGTTAATAAACTATAAATGTTTGTTTAATCTTAGAGTAGTTCAACACATTGATAGCTTTTTGATAATGATTTGAAAAACATATGCCATTCCATATTTAAAAATTAAGAGTAAATACATATTGTGTATAATATTTAGAATTTATTTTGATATTTTGGTCAAATTATTTTTTACTTCAATCTAGCATTTCAATAAAAATCTGAAACAATCAAATTCTTTCACAAATCTTGCTTGATTCTTTGAACTATGTCGCACAATTTTTATTATTCTCGTTTACGATATTGATTTCATATTTATATGTACATTTATTTTTTGGTTGCAATCACACAATAGACACCAGCATTATCCAACTGCTTCCACATTTTTCCATTTTCTCATAATAAACATTTTTTATAAAGAATCTCTGCAGTATGTTTAAAATTCATAGACAAGACACTGAGAATAATGAAACTATTTTTTTGGCCTTTTGAGGGTTCAAACAAGAGTAAAAAAATTTTATTTTCAAATGAATCAGAAATTTAATGTATTTGAAACAAACCTTTATGTTTGATGACTTTTCTTTTAGCATTCAAGTTCTCTCTTTTTTAACGTTAGAATATTAAAACAGCATTTTCTTCTTTAGTTAAATTAAATCCTGAATGACTGTATATATATACTTGCTTTTGATGAAGAAAAGTAACACTTAGAAGAAAATGAACATATATCATTGAAGCGATTACAGCTTCTGCTCAAGATAGTTATGTGATTAATGTACCAACCTTTATTTCAATAGTTCAAGTCTTCAATTCACAACTTGAGTGTGAATATTTACTTTAGTCTGGAATGTATTTCAAAAAGTCTCAATTGAAATAGTTCTTGTGTACAAAGATTAACCATACAGTAACATTTTAATCATATAGCCCGACTTCCCCATAGTCTGGAATAGAGAATCATTTCATATATCAGACATGAATGTTTTTTATGGTGTAAAATCCATTTTAAGCTGTAGAATCTGGTCGAACTGAACTGTCTATATGCAGTTGAATATAGACACAACAATGATCAATGAAATATATTTACATTTAACAAACAATGATTTAACAAACAATCATATATTTGATTTTTACGACCTATATATTTCAGTCATAGGTATAAATATTATTTCAAAAATAAGATTTAATAACAGTGTTACTTTTTCATGGGTGATTGCTTTTGAATAAAAAGTATCAATGTTTCTTTAATCTTGGTGTACCTCAACACATTGATAGTATTTTGGTCCTGATTTGCCAAAGATATAGCATTTAATATTTAAAAATTAACTATGAATGAATGCTAATAAACTTTTTTATCCAATGGCATGCACACAAGGGAGACTGAACCCTATGCCACAAAAAGGCAAGAAACTGCGACTCATTTCATGTTATTTAATGTTTATTTTTCACTTTTACGATAATGAATTCACAATTTTTTTTGTTGCAATCACACAAATAGACCCAAGCTTCTTACAACTGCTTCCACATTTTTCCATTTTCTCTTAATAAACATTTTTCATAAAGAACTCTGCAGTATGTATAAAATTCATACACATGACACTGAGAAAAATAAACATATTTTTTGGCTTTTGAGGGTTTAAACCAGAGTAAAAAATTTTATTTTCAAATGAATCAGAAATTTCTTGTATTTAAAATAAGCCTATATGTTGTATGATTTTTCTTTTAGCATTCAAGTTCTCTCTTTTTTAATGTTAGAATATTAAAACAAAATTTTCTTCTTTAGTTAAATTAAATCTTGAATGACTGTATATATATACTTGCTTTTGATGAAAAAAATAACACTTAGAAGAAAATGAACGTATATCATTGAAGCGATTACAGCTTCTGCTCAAGATAGTTATGTGATTAGTGTTCCAACCTTTATTTCAATAGTTCAAGTCTTCAATTCACAACTTGAGTGTGAATATTTACTTTAGTCTGGAATGTATTTCAAAATGTCTCAATTGAAATAGTTCTTGTGTACAAAGATTAACCATACAGTAACATTTTAATCATATAGCCCGACTTCCCCATAGTCTGGAATAGAGAATCATTTCATATATCAGACATGACTGTTTTTTATGGTGTAAAATCCATTTCAAGCTGTAGAATCTGGTCGAACTGAACTGTCTGGATGCAGGTGAATATAGAACAAAACAATGATCAATGAAATATATTTGCATTTAAGAAACAAGTCTCATATACTTGATTTTTACAACCAATATATCTCAACCATATGTATAAATATTATTTCAAAAATAAGATTTAATAACTGTGTTAATATTTAATGGGTAATTGCTTTTGAATGAAAAGTATAAATGTTTGTTTCATCCTGGTGTAGTACAATACATTGATAGCATTTTGGTCAAGTTTTTGCTAAGATATGGCATTTCATATTTAAAAATTAACTATGAATGTTTTAAACAATGAATGAATGTTAATAAACTATAAATGTTTGTTTAATCTTAGAGTAGTTCAACACATTGATAGCTTTTTGATCATGATTTGAAAAACATATGCCATTCCATATTTAAAAATTAAGAGTAAATACATATTGTGTATAATATTTAGAATTTATTTTGATATTTTGGTCAAATTATTTTTTACTTCAATCTAGCATTTCAATAAAAATCTGAAACAATCAAATTCTTTCACAAATCTTGCTTGATTCTTTGAACTATGTCGCACAATTTTTATTTTTCTCGTTTACGATATTGATTTCATATTTATATGTACATTTATTTTTTGGTTGCAATCACACAATAGACACCAGCATCATCCAACTGCTTCCACATTTTTCCATTTTCTCATAATAAACATTTTTTATAAAGAATCTCTGCAGTATGTTTAAAATTCATAGACAAGACACTGAGAATAATGAAGCTATTTTTTTGGCCTTTTGAGGGTTTAAACAAGATTAAAAAAATTTTATTTTCAAATGAATCAGAAATTTAATGTATTTGAAACAAACCTTTATGTTTGATGATTTTTCTTTTAGCATTCAAGTTCTCTCTTTTTTAACGTTAGAATATTAAAACAGCATTTTCTTCTTTAGTTAAATTAAATCCTGAATGACTGTATATATATACTTGCTTTTGATGAAGAAAAGTAACACTTAGAAGAAAATGAACGTGTATCATTGAAGCGATTACAGCTTCTGCTTAAGATAGTTATGTAATTAATGTTCCAACCTTTATTTCAATAGTTCAAGTTTTCAATTCACAACTTCAGTGTGAATATTTACAGTAGCTTGGAATGTATTTCAAAAGATCTCAATTGAAATAGTTCTTGTGTACAAAGATTAACCATACAGTAACATTTTAATCATATAGCCAGACTTCCCCATTGTCTGGAATAGAGAATCATTTCATATATCAGACATGAATGTTTTTTATGGTGTAAAATCCATGTTAAGATGTAGAATCTGGTCAAACTGAACTGTCTGCATGCAGATGAATATAGAACAAAACAATTATCAATGAATCAGAAATTTATTGTATTTGAAACAAACCTTTATGTTGGATGATTTTTTTTAGCATTAAAATTCTCTCTTTTTTAACGTTAGAATATTAAAACAGCGTTTTCTTCTTTAGTTAAATTAAATCTTGAATGACTGTATATATATACTTGCTTTTGATGAAGAAAAATAACACTTAGAACAAAATGAACGTATATCGTTGAAGCGATTACAGCTTCTGCTCAAGATAGTTTATGATTAATGTACCAACCTTTATTTCAATAGTTCAAGTCTTCAATTCACAACTTGAGTGTGAATATTTACTTTAGTCTGGAATGTATTTCAAAAAGTCTCAATTGAAATAGTTCTTGTGTACAAAGATTAACCATACAGTAACATTTTAATCATTTAGCCAGACTTCCCCATAGTCTGGAATAGAGAATCATTTCATATATCAGACATGACTGTTTTTTATGGTGTAAAATCCATTTCAAGCTGTAGAATCTGATCGAACTGAACTGTCTGTATGCAGGTGAATATAGAACAAAACAATGATCAATGAAATATATTTCCATTTAACAAACAAGCCTAAAATATTTGATTTTTACAATCAATATATTTCAAACATAGGAATAAATATTATTTTAAAAATAAGATTTAATAACAGTGTTACTTTTTCATGGGTGACTGCTTTTGAATGAAAAGTATCAATGTTTGTTTAATCTTGGTGTACCTAAACACATTGATAGCATTTTGGTCCTGATATGCCAAAGATATAGCATTTCATATTTAAAAATTAACTATGAATGAATGTTAATAAACTTTTTTATCCAATGGCATGCACACAAGGGAGACTGAACCCTATGCCACAAAAAGGTCAAAAACTGCTACTCATTTAACGTTACCCAGCGAGCACATATGAGCCAAGTCACGGAGGCGAGTAGCGTTACCCGCACCATACCACCACACACCCGTTTATAGGACTGGCCACATTCATACAACAGCACAGAAGAAAGGACAGAGAGAACAGAGAAGGAAAGAAACATCCATGCCCGAACAGGGATTTCAACCCGGATCAACTGCTCAGGAGTCAGGAACGGTAACCACGCAGCCAATGTTAATAAACTATGAATGTTTGTTTAATCTTGGTGTTGTTCATCACATTGATAGCATTTTGATCATGATTTGGCAAAGATATGCCTTTTCATATTTAAAAATTAAGAGTAAATACATATTCTTGATAATATTTAGAATTGATTTTGATACTCTTGTAAAATTATTTTTCACTTCTATCTAGCACTTCTATAAAAAAATCTGAAACAATCTTAATTCTTTCACAAAACTTTCTTGATTCTTTGAACTATGTCGCAAATTTTTATTTTTCACTTTTACGATAATGAATTCACATTTTTTTTTTTTGTTGCAATCACACAAATAGACCCAAGCTTCCTCCAACTGCTTCCACATTTTTCCATTTTCTCATAATAAACATTTTTCATAAAGAACTCTGCAGTATGTTTAAAATTCATACACTTGACACTGAGAAAAATAAACATATTTTTCGGTCTTTGAGGGTATCAACCAGAGCTAAAAATTTTATTTTCAAATGAATCAGAAATTTAATGTATTTGAAACAAACCTTTATGTTTGATGATTTTTCTTTTAGCATTCAAGTTCTCTCTTTTTTAACGTTAGAATATTAAAACAGCATTTTCTTCTTTAGTTAAATTAAATCCTGAATGACTGTATACATATACTTGCTTTTGATGAAGAAAAATAACACTTAGAAGAAAATGAACGTGTATCATTGAAGTGATTACAGCTTCTGCTTAAGATAGTTATGTAATTAATGTTCAAACCTTTATTTCAATAGTTCAAGTTTTCAATTCACAACTTCAGTATGAATATTTACAGTAGCTTGGAATGTATTTCGAAAGATCTCAATTGAAATAGTTCTTGTGTACAAAGATTAATCATACAGTAACATTTTAATCATATAGCCAGACTTCCCCATTGTCTGGAATAGAGAATCATTTCATATATCAGACATGAATGTTTTTTATGGTGTAAAATCCATGTTAAGATGTAGAATCTGGTCGAACTGAACTGTCTGCATGCAGATGAATATAGAACAAAACAATTATCAATGAAATATATTTGCTTTTAAGAAACAAGTCTCATATACTTGATTTTTACAACCAATATATCTCAACCATATGTATAAATATTATTTCAAAAATAAGATTTAATAACTGTGTTACTATTTCATGGGTGATTGCTTTTGAATGAAAAGTATAAATGTTTGTTTAATCTTGGTGTAGTACAATACATTGATAGCATTTTGGTCATGATTTTGCTATGATATGGCATTTCATATTTAAAAATTAACTATGAATGTTTTAAACAATGAATGAATGTTAATAAACTATGAATGTTTGTTTAATCTTAGTGTAGTTCAACACATTGATAGCATTTTGATCATGATTTGAAAAACATATGCCATTCCATATTTAAAAATTAAGAGTAAATACATATTGTGTATAATATTTAGAATTCATTTTGATATTATGGTTAAATTAATTTTTACTTCAATCTAGCATTTCAATAAAAAATCTGAAACAATCAAATTCTTTCACAAAACTTTCTTGATTCTTTGAACTATGAGGCAAATTTTTTATTTTTCACTTTTACGATAATGAATTCACATTTTTTTTTTTGTTTTGTTTTGTCTTGTTGCAATCACACAAATAGACCCAAGCTTCTTCCAACTGCTTACACATTTTTCCATTTTCTCATAATAAACGTTTTTCATAAAGAACTCTGCAGTATGTATAAAATTCATACACATGACACTGAGAAAAATAAACATATTTTTTGGCCTTTGAGGGTTTAAACCAGAGTAAAAAATTTTATTTTCAAATGAATAAGAAATTTATTGTATTTGAAACAAACCTTTATGTTGTATGATTTTTCTTTTAGCATTCAAGTTCTCTCTTTTTAACGTTAGAATATTAAAACAGCATTTTCTTCTTTAGTTAAATTAAATCCTGAATGACTGTATATATATACTTGCTTTTGATGAAGAAAAATAACACTTAGAAGAAAATGAACATATATCATTGAAGCGATTACAGCTTCTGCTCAAGATAGTTATGTGATTAATGTACCAACCTTTATTTCAATAGTTCAAGTCTTCAATTCACAACTTGAGTGTGAATATTTACTTTAGTCTTGAATGTATTTCAAAAAGTCTCAATTGAAATAGTTCTTGTGTACACAGATTAACCATACAGTAATATTTTAATCATATAGCCCGACTTCCCCATAGTCTGGAATAGAGAATCATTTCATATATCAGACATGAATGTTTTTTATGGTGTAAAATCCATTTTAAGCTGTAGAATCTGGTCGAACTGAACTGTCTATATGCAGTTGAATATAGACACAACAATGATCAATGAAATATATTTACATTTAACAAACAATGATTTAACAAACAATCATATATTTGATTTTTACGACCTATATATTTCAGTCATAGGTATAAATATTATTTCAAAAATAAGATTTAATAACAGTGTTACATTTTCATGGGTGATTGCTTTTGAATGAAAAGTATCAATGTTTCTTTAATCTTGGTGTACCTCAACACATTGATAGTATTTTGGTCCTGATTTGCCAAAGATATAGCATTTAATATTTAAAAATTAACTATGAATGAATGCTAATAAACTTTTTTTATCCAATGGCATGCACACAAGGGAGACTGAACCCTATGCCACAAAAAGGCAAGAAACTGCGACTCATTTCATGTTATTTAATGTTTATTTTTCACTTTTACGATAATGAATTCACAATTTTTTTTGTTGCAATCACACAAATAGACCCAAGCTTCTTACAACTGCTTCCACATTTTTCCATTTTCTCTTAATAAACATTTTTCATAAAGAACTCTGCAGAATGTATAAAATTCATACACATGACATTGAGAAAAATAAACATATTTTTTGGCTTTTGAGGGTTTAAACCAGAGTAAAAAATTTTATTTTCAAATGAATCAGAAATTTCTTGTATTTGAAATAAGCCTATATGTTGTATGATTTTTCTTTTAGCATTCAAGTTCTCTCTTTTTTAACGTTAGAATATTAAAACAGCGTTTTCTTCTTTAGTTAAATTAAATCTTGAATGACTGTATATATGTACTTGCTTTTGATGAAAAAAATAACACTTAGAAGAAAATGAAAGTATATCATTGAAGCAGTTACAGCTTCTGCTCAAGATAGTTATGTGATTAATGTTCCAACCTTTATTTCAATAGTTCAAGTCTTCAATTCACAACTTGAGTGTGAATATTTACTTTAGTCTGGAATGTATTTCAAAAAGTCTCAATTGAAATAGTTCTTGTGTACAAAGATTAACCATACAGTAACATTTTAATCATATAGCCCGACTTCCCCATAGTCTGGAATAGAGAATCATTTCATATATCAGACATGAATGTTTTTTATGGTGTAAAATCCATTTTAAGCTGTAGAATCTGGTCGAACTGAACTGTCTATATGCAGTTGAATATAGACACAACAATGATCAATGAAATATATTTACATTTAACAAACAATGATTTAACAAACAATCATATATTTGATTTTTACGACCTATATATTTCAGTCATAGGTATAAATATTATTTCAAAAATAAGATTTAATAACAGTGTTACTTTTTCATGGGTGATTGCTTTTGAATAAAAAGTATCAATGTTTCTTTAATCTTGGTGTACCTCAACACATTGATAGTATTTTGGTCCTGATTTGCCAAAGATATAGCATTTAATATTTAAAAATTAACTATGAATGAATGCTAATAAACTTTTTTTATCCAATGGCATGCACACAAGGGAGACTGAACCCTATGCCAGAAAAAGGCAAGAAACTGCGACTCATTTCATGTTATTTAATGTTTATTTTTCACTTTTACGATAATGAATTCACAATTTTTTTTGTTGCAATCACACAAATAGACCCAAGCTTCTTACAACTGCTTCCACATTTTTCCATTTTCTCTTAATAAACATTTTTCATAAAGAACTCTGCAGTATGTATAAAATTCATACACATGACACTGAGAAAAATAAACATATTTTTTGGCTTTTGAGGGTTTAAACCAGAGTAAAAAATTTTATTTTCAAATGAATCAGAAATTTCTTGTATTTAAAATAAGCCTATATGTTGTATGATTTTTCTTTTAGCATTCAAGTTCTCTCTTTTTTAATGATAGAATATTAAAACAAAATTTTCTTCTTTAGTTAAATTAAATCTTGAATGACTGTATATATATACTTGCTTTTGATGAAAAAAATAACACTTAGAAGAAAATGAACGTATATCATTGAAGCGATTACAGCTTCTGCTCAAGATAGTTATGTGATTAGTGTTCCAACCTTTATTTCAATAGTTCAAGTCTTCAATTCACAACTTGAGTGTGAATATTTACTTTAGTCTGGAATATATTTCAAAATGTCTCAATTGAAATAGTTCTTGTGTACAAAGATTAACCATACAGTAACATTTTAATCATATAGCCCGACTTCCCCATAGTCTGGAATAGAGAATCATTTCATATATCAGACATGACTGTTTTTTATGGTGTAAAATCCATTTCAAGCTGTAGAATCTGGTCGAACTGAACTGTCTGGATGCAGGTGAATATAGAACAAAAGAATGATCAATGAAATATATTTGCATTTAAGAAACAAGTCTCATATACTTGATTTTTACAACCAATATATCTCAACCATATGTATAAATATTATTTCAAAAATAAGATTTAATAACTGTGTTAATATTTAATGGGTAATTGCTTTTGAATGAAAAGTATAAATGTTTGTTTAATCCTGGTGTAGTACAATACATTGATAGCATTTTGGTCAAGTTTTTGCTAAGATATGGCATTTCATATTTAAAAATTAACTATGAATGTTTTAAACAATGAATGAATGTTAATAAACTATAAATGTTTGTTTAATCTTAGAGTAGTTCAACACATTGATAGCTTTTTGATCATGATTTGAAAAACATATGCCATTCCATATTTAAAAATTAAGAGTAAATACATATTGTGTATAATATTTAGAATTTATTTTGATATTTTGGTCAAATTATTTTTTACTTCAATCTAGCATTTCAATAAAAATCTGAAACAATCAAATTCTTTCACAAATCTTGCTTGATTCTTTGAACTATGTCGCACAATTTTTATTTTTCTCGTTTACGATATTGATTTCATATTTATATGTACATTTATTTTTTGGTTGCAATCACACAATAGACACCAGCATCATCCAACTGCTTCCACATTTTTCCATTTTCTCATAATAAACATTTTTTATAAAGAATCTCTGCAGTATGTTTAAAATTCATAGACAAGACACTGAGAATAATGAAGCTATTTTTTTGGCCTTTTGAGGGTTTAAACAAGATTAAAAAAATTTTATTTTCAAATGAATCAGAAATTTAATGTATTTGAAACAAACCTTTATGTTTGATGATTTTTCTTTTAGCATTCAAGTTCTCTCTTTTTTAACGTTAGAATATTAAAACAGCATTTTCTTCTTTAGTTAAATTAAATCCTGAATGACTGTATATATATATACTTGCTTTTGATGAAGAAAAGTAACACTTAGAAGAAAATGAACGTGTATCATTGAAGCGATTACAGCTTCTGCTTAAGATAGTTATGTAATTAATGTTCCAACCTTTATTTCAATAGTTCAAGTTTTCAATTCACAACTTCAGTGTGAATATTTACAGTAGCTTGGAATGTATTTCAAAAGATCTCAATTGAAATAGTTCTTGTGTACAAAGATTAACCATACAGTAACATTTTAATCATATAGCCAGACTTCCCCATAGTCTGGAATAGAGAATCATTTCATATATCAGACATGACTGTTTTTTATGGTGTAAAATCCATTTCAAGCTGTAGAATCTGATCGAACTGAACTGTCTGTATGCAGGTGAATATAGAACAAAACAATGATCAATGAAATATATTTCCATTTAACAAACAAGCCTAAAATATTTGATTTTTACAATCAATATATTTCAAACATAGGAATAAATATTATTTTAAAAATAAGATTTAATAACAGTGTTACTTTTTCATGGGTGACTGCTTTTGAATGAAAAGTATCAATGTTTGTTTAATCTTGGTGTACCTAAACACATTGATAGCATTTTGATCCTGATATGCCAAAGATATAGCATTTCATATTTAAAAATTAACTATGAATGAATGTTAATAAACTTTTTATCCAATGGCATGCACACAAGGGAGACTGAACCCTATGCCACAAAAAGGTCAAAAACTGCTACTCATTTAACGTTACCCAGCGAGCACATATGAGCCAAGTCACGGAGGCGAGTAGCGTTACCCGCACCATACCACCACACACCCGTTTATAGGACTGGCCACATTCATACAACAGCACAGAAGAAAGGACAGAGAGAACAGAGAAGGAAAGAAACATCCATGCCCGAACAGGGATTTCAACCCGGATCAACTGCTCATGAGTCAGGAACGGTAACCACGCAGCCAATGTTAATAAACTATGAATGTTTGTTTAATCTTGGTGTTGTTCATCACATTGATAGCATTTTGATCATGATTTGGCAAAGATATGCCTTTTCATATTTAAAAATTAAGAGTAAATACATATTCTTGTTAATATTTAGAATTGATTTTGATACTCTTGTAAAATTATTTTTCACTTCTATCTAGCATTTCTATAAAAAAATCTGAAACAATCTTAATTCTTTCACAAAACTTTCTTGATTCTTTGAACTATGTCGCAAATTTTTATTTTTCACTTTTACGATAATGAATTCACATTTTTTTTTTTTTTTGTTGCAATCACACAAATAGACCCAAGCTTCCTCCAACTGCTTCCACATTTTTCCATTTTCTCATAATAAACATTTTTCATAAAGAACTCTGCAGTATGTTTAAAATTCATACACTTGACACTAAGAAAAATAAACATATTTTTCGGTCTTTGAGGGTATCAACCAGAGCTAAAAATTTTATTTTCAAATGAATCAGAAATTTAATGTATTTGAAACAAACCTTTATGTTTGATGCTTTTTCTTTTAGCATTCATGTTCTCTCTTTTTTAACGTTAGAATATTAAAACAGCGTTTTCTTCTTTAATTAAATTAAATCTTGAATGACTGTATATATATACTTGCTTTTGATGAAGAAAAATAACACTTAGAAGAAAATGAACGTGTATCATTGAAGTGATTACAGCTTCTGCTTAAGATAGTTATGTAATTAATGTTCAAACCTTTATTTCAATAGTTCAAGTTTTCAATTCACAACTTCAGTATGAATATTTACAGTAGCTTGGAATGTATTTCAAAAGATCTCAATTGAAATAGTTCTTGTGTACAAAGATTAACCATACAGTAACATTTTAATCATATAGCCAGACTTCCCCATTGTCTGGAATAGAGAATCATTTCATATATCAGACATGAATGTTTTTTATGGTGTAAAATCCATGTTAAGATGTAGAATCTGGTCGAACTGAACTGTCTGCATGCAGATGAATATAGAACAAAACAATTATCAATGAAATATATTTGCTTTTAAGAAACAAGTCTCATATACTTGATTTTTACAACCAATATATCTCAACCATATGTATAAATATTATTTCAAAAATAAGATTTAATAACTGTGTTAATATTTCATGGGTGATTGCTTTTGAATGAAGAGTATAAATGTTTGTTTAATCTTGGTGTAGTACAATACATTGATAGCATTTTGGTCATGATTTTGCTATGATATGGCATTTCATATTTAAAAATTAACTATGAATGTTTTAAACAATGCATGAATGTTAATAAACTATGAATGTTTGTTTAATCTTAGTGTAGTTCAACACATTGATAGCATTTTGATCATGATTTGAAAAACATATGCCATTCCATATTTAAAAATTAAGAGTAAATACATATTGTGTATAATATTTAGAATTCATTTTGATATTATGGTTAAATTAATTTTTACTTCAATCTAGCATTTCAATAAAAAATCTGAAACAATCAAATTCTTTCACAAAACTTTCTTGATTCTTTGAACTATGAGGCAAATTTTTTATTTTTCACTTTTACGATAATGAATTCACATTTTTTTTTTGTTTTGTTTTGTCTTGTTGCAATCACACAAATAGACCCAAGCTTCTTCCAACTGCTTACACATTTTTCCATTTTCTCATAATAAACGTTTTTCATAAAGAACTCTGCAGTATGTATAAAATTCATACACATGACACTGAGAAAAATAAACATATTTTTTGGCCTTTGAGGGTTTAAACCAGAGTAAAAAATTTTATTTTCAAATGAATAAGAAATTTATTGTATTTGAAACAAACCTTTATGTTGTATGATTTTTCTTTTAGCATTCAAGTTCTCTCTTTTTTAACGTTAGAATATTAAAACAGCATTTTCTTCTTTAGTTAAATTAAATCCTGAATGACTGTATATATATACTTGCTTTTGATGAAGAAAAATAACACTTAGAAGAAAATGAACATATATCATTGAAGCGATTACAGCTTCTGCTCAAGATAGTTATGTGATTAATGTACCAACCTTTATTTCAATAGTTCAAGTCTTCAATTCACAACTTGAGTGTGAATATTTACTTTAGTCTTGAATGTATTTCAAAAAGTCTCAATTGAAATAGTTCTTGTGTACACAGATTAACCATACAGTAATATTTTAATCATATAGCCCGACTTCCCCATAGTCTGGAATAGAGAATCATTTCATATATCAGACATGAATGTTTTTTATGGTGTAAAATCCATTTTAAGCTGTAGAATCTGGTCGAACTGAACTGTCTATATGCAGTTGAATATAGACACAACAATGATCAATGAAATATATTTACATTTAACAAACAATGATTTAACAAACAATCATATATTTGATTTTTACGACCTATATATTTCAGTCATAGGTATAAATATTATTTCAAAAATAAGATTTAATAACAGTGTTACATTTTCATGGGTGATTGCTTTTGAATGAAAAGTATCAATGTTTCTTTAATCTTGGTGTACCTCAACACATTGATAGTATTTTGGTCCTGATTTGCCAAAGATATAGCATTTAATATTTAAAAATTAACTATGAATGAATGCTAATAAACTTTTTTTATCCAATGGCATGCACACAAGGGAGACTGAACCCTATGCCACAAAAAGGCAAGAAACTGCGACTCATTTCATGTTATTTAATGTTTATTTTTCACTTTTACGATAATGAATTCACAATTTTTTTTGTTGCAATCACACAAATAGACCCAAGCTTCTTACAACTGCTTCCACATTTTTCCATTTTCTCTTAATAAACATTTTTCATAAAGAACTCTGCAGAATGTATAAAATTCATACACATGACATTGAGAAAAATAAACATATTTTTTGGCTTTTGAGGGTTTAAACCAGAGTAAAAAATTTTATTTTCAAATGAATCAGAAATTTCTTGTATTTGAAATAAGCCTATATGTTGTATGATTTTTCTTTTAGCATTCAAGTTCTCTCTTTTTTAACGTTAGAATATTAAAACAGCGTTTTCTTCTTTAGTTAAATTAAATCTTGAATGACTGTATATATGTACTTGCTTTTGATGAAAAAAATAACACTTAGAAGAAAATGAAAGTATATCATTGAAGCAGTTACAGCTTCTGCTCAAGATAGTTATGTGATTAATGTTCCAACCTTTATTTCAATAGTTCAAGTCTTCAATTCACAACTTGAGTGTGAATATTTACTTTAGTCTGGAATGTATTTCAAAAAGTCTCAATTGAAATAGTTCTTGTGTACAAAGATTAACCATACAGTAACATTTTAATCATATAGCCCGACTTCCCCATAGTCTGGAATAGAGAATCATTTCATATATCAGACATGAATGTTTTTTATGGTGTAAAATCCATTTTAAGCTGTAGAATCTGGTCGAACTGAACTGTCTATATGCAGTTGAATATAGACACAACAATGATCAATGAAATATATTTACATTTAACAAACAATGATTTAACAAACAATCATATATTTGATTTTTACGACCTATATATTTCAGTCATAGGTATAAATATTATTTCAAAAATAAGATTTAATAACAGTGTTACTTTTTCATGGGTGATTGCTTTTGAATAAAAAGTATCAATGTTTCTTTAATCTTGGTGTACCTCAACACATTGATAGTATTTTGGTCCTGATTTGCCAAAGATATAGCATTTAATATTTAAAAATTAACTATGAATGAATGCTAATAAACTTTTTTTATCCAATGGCATGCACACAAGGGAGACTGAACCCTATGCCAGAAAAAGGCAAGAAACTGCGACTCATTTCATGTTATTTAATGTTTATTTTTCACTTTTACGATAATGAATTCACAATTTTTTTTGTTGCAATCACACAAATAGACCCAAGCTTCTTACAACTGCTTCCACATTTTTCCATTTTCTCTTAATAAACATTTTTCATAAAGAACTCTGCAGTATGTATAAAATTCATACACATGACACTGAGAAAAATAAACATATTTTTTGGCTTTTGAGGGTTTAAACCAGAGTAAAAAATTTTATTTTCAAATGAATCAGAAATTTCTTGTATTTAAAATAAGCCTATATGTTGTATGATTTTTCTTTTAGCATTCAAGTTCTCTCTTTTTAATGATAGAATATTAAAACAAAATTTTCTTCTTTAGTTAAATTAAATCTTGAATGACTGTATATATATACTTGCTTTTGATGAAAAAAATAACACTTAGAAGAAAATGAACGTATATCATTGAAGCGATTACAGCTTCTGCTCAAGATAGTTATGTGATTAGTGTTCCAACCTTTATTTCAATAGTTCAAGTCTTCAATTCACAACTTGAGTGTGAATATTTACTTTAGTCTGGAATATATTTCAAAATGTCTCAATTGAAATAGTTCTTGTGTACAAAGATTAACCATACAGTAACATTTTAATCATATAGCCCGACTTCCCCATAGTCTGGAATAGAGAATCATTTCATATATCAGACATGACTGTTTTTTATGGTGTAAAATCCATTTCAAGCTGTAGAATCTGGTCGAACTGAACTGTCTGGATGCAGGTGAATATAGAACAAAAGAATGATCAATGAAATATATTTGCATTTAAGAAACAAGTCTCATATACTTGATTTTTACAACCAATATATCTCAACCATATGTATAAATATTATTTCAAAAATAAGATTTAATAACTGTGTTAATATTTAATGGGTAATTGCTTTTGAATGAAAAGTATAAATGTTTGTTTAATCCTGGTGTAGTACAATACATTGATAGCATTTTGGTCAAGTTTTTGCTAAGATATGGCATTTCATATTTAAAAATTAACTATGAATGTTTTAAACAATGAATGAATGTTAATAAACTATAAATGTTTGTTTAATCTTAGAGTAGTTCAACACATTGATAGCTTTTTGATCATGATTTGAAAAACATATGCCATTCCATATTTAAAAATTAAGAGTAAATACATATTGTGTATAATATTTAGAATTTATTTTGATATTTTGGTCAAATTATTTTTTACTTCAATCTAGCATTTCAATAAAAATCTGAAACAATCAAATTCTTTCACAAATCTTGCTTGATTCTTTGAACTATGTCGCACAATTTTTATTTTTCTCGTTTACGATATTGATTTCATATTTATATGTACATTTATTTTTTGGTTGCAATCACACAATAGACACCAGCATCATCCAACTGCTTCCACATTTTTCCATTTTCTCATAATAAACATTTTTTATAAAGAATCTCTGCAGTATGTTTAAAATTCATAGACAAGACACTGAGAATAATGAAGCTATTTTTTTGGCCTTTTGAGGGTTTAAACAAGATTAAAAAAATTTTATTTTCAAATGAATCAGAAATTTAATGTATTTGAAACAAACCTTTATGTTTGATGATTTTTCTTTTAGCATTCAAGTTCTCTCTTTTTTAACGTTAGAATATTAAAACAGCATTTTCTTCTTTAGTTAAATTAAATCCTGAATGACTGTATATATATATACTTGCTTTTGATGAAGAAAAGTAACACTTAGAAGAAAATGAACGTGTATCATTGAAGCGATTACAGCTTCTGCTTAAGATAGTTATGTAATTAATGTTCCAACCTTTATTTCAATAGTTCAAGTTTTCAATTCACAACTTCAGTGTGAATATTTACAGTAGCTTGGAATGTATTTCAAAAGATCTCAATTGAAATAGTTCTTGTGTACAAAGATTAACCATACAGTAACATTTTAATCATATAGCCAGACTTCCCCATAGTCTGGAATAGAGAATCATTTCATATATCAGACATGACTGTTTTTTATGGTGTAAAATCCATTTCAAGCTGTAGAATCTGATCGAACTGAACTGTCTGTATGCAGGTGAATATAGAACAAAACAATGATCAATGAAATATATTTCCATTTAACAAACAAGCCTAAAATATTTGATTTTTACAATCAATATATTTCAAACATAGGAATAAATATTATTTTAAAAATAAGATTTAATAACAGTGTTACTTTTTCATGGGTGACTGCTTTTGAATGAAAAGTATCAATGTTTGTTTAATCTTGGTGTACCTAAACACATTGATAGCATTTTGATCCTGATATGCCAAAGATATAGCATTTCATATTTAAAAATTAACTATGAATGAATGTTAATAAACTTTTTTATCCAATGGCATGCACACAAGGGAGACTGAACCCTATGCCACAAAAAGGTCAAAAACTGCTACTCATTTAACGTTACCCAGCGAGCACATATGAGCCAAGTCACGGAGGCGAGTAGCGTTACCCGCACCATACCACCACACACCCGTTTATAGGACTGGCCACATTCATACAACAGCACAGAAGAAAGGACAGAGAGAACAGAGAAGGAAAGAAACATCCATGCCCGAACAGGGATTTCAACCCGGATCAACTGCTCATGAGTCAGGAACGGTAACCACGCAGCCAATGTTAATAAACTATGAATGTTTGTTTAATCTTGGTGTTGTTCATCACATTGATAGCATTTTGATCATGATTTGGCAAAGATATGCCTTTTCATATTTAAAAATTAAGAGTAAATACATATTCTTGTTAATATTTAGAATTGATTTTGATACTCTTGTAAAATTATTTTTCACTTCTATCTAGCATTTCTATAAAAAAATCTGAAACAATCTTAATTCTTTCACAAAACTTTCTTGATTCTTTGAACTATGTCGCAAATTTTTATTTTTCACTTTTACGATAATGAATTCACATTTTTTTTTTTTTTTTTGTTGCAATCACACAAATAGACCCAAGCTTCCTCCAACTGCTTCCACATTTTTCCATTTTCTCATAATAAACATTTTTCATAAAGAACTCTGCAGTATGTTTAAAATTCATACACTTGACACTAAGAAAAATAAACATATTTTTCGGTCTTTGAGGGTATCAACCAGAGCTAAAAATTTTATTTTCAAATGAATCAGAAATTTAATGTATTTGAAACAAACTTTTATGTTTGATGCTTTTTCTTTTAGCATTCATGTTCTCTCTTTTTTAACGTTAGAATATTAAAACAGCGTTTTCTTCTTTAATTAAATTAAATCTTGAATGACTGTATATATATACTTGCTTTTGATGAAGAAAAATAACACTTAGAAGAAAATGAACGTGTATCATTGAAGTGATTACAGCTTCTGCTTAAGATAGTTATGTAATTAATGTTCAAACCTTTATTTCAATAGTTCAAGTTTTCAATTCACAACTTCAGTATGAATATTTACAGTAGCTTGGAATGTATTTCAAAAGATCTCAATTGAAATAGTTCTTGTGTACAAAGATTAACCATACAGTAACATTTTAATCATATAGCCAGACTTCCCCATTGTCTGGAATAGAGAATCATTTCATATATCAGACATGAATGTTTTTTATGGTGTAAAATCCATGTTAAGATGTAGAATCTGGTCGAACTGAACTGTCTGCATGCAGATGAATATAGAACAAAACAATTATCAATGAAATATATTTGCTTTTAAGAAACAAGTCTCATATACTTGATTTTTACAACCAATATATCTCAACCATATGTATAAATATTATTTCAAAAATAAGATTTAATAACTGTGTTAATATTTCATGGGTGATTGCTTTTGAATGAAGAGTATAAATGTTTGTTTAATCTTGGTGTAGTACAATACATTGATAGCATTTTGGTCATGATTTTGCTATGATATGGCATTTCATATTTAAAAATTAACTATGAATGTTTTAAACAATGCATGAATGTTAATAAACTATGAATGTTTGTTTAATCTTAGTGTAGTTCAACACATTGATAGCATTTTGATCATGATTTGAAAAACATATGCCATTCCATATTTAAAAATTAAGAGTAAATACATATTGTGTATAATATTTAGAATTCATTTTGATATTATGGTTAAATTAATTTTTACTTCAATCTAGCATTTCAATAAAAAATCTGAAACAATCAAATTCTTTCACAAAACTTTCTTGATTCTTTGAACTATGAGGCAAATTTTTTATTTTTCACTTTTACGATAATGAATTCACTTTTTTTTTGTTTTGTTTTGTTGCAATCACACAAATAGACTCAAGCTTCTTCCAACTGCTTCAGCATTTTTCCATTTTCTCATAATAAACGTTTTTCATAAAGAACTCTGCAGTATGTATAAAATTCATACACTTGACACTAAGAAAAATAAACATATTTTTCGGTCTTTGAGGGTATCAACCAGAGCTAAAAATTTTATTTTCAAATGAATCAGAAATTTAATGTATTTGAAACAAACCTTTATGTTTGATGCTTTTTCTTTTAGCATTCATGTTCTCTCTTTTTTAACGTTAGAATATTAAAACAGCGTTTTCTTCTTTAGTTAAATTAAATCTTGAATGACTGTATATATGTACTTGCTTTTGATGAAAAAAATAACACTTAGAAGAAAATGAAAGTATATCATTGAAGCAGTTACAGCTTCTGCTCAAGATAGTTATGTGATTAATGTTCCAACCTTTATTTCAATAGTTCAAGTCTTCAATTCACAACTTGAGTGTGAATATTTACTTTAGTCTGGAATGTATTTCAAAAGGTCTCAATTGAAATAGTTCTTGTGTACAAAGATTAACCATACAGTAACATTTTAATCATATAGCCCGACTTCCCCATAGTCTGGAATAGAGAATCATTTCATATATCAGACATGAATGTTTTTTATGGTGTAAAATCCATTTTAAGCTGTAGAATCTGGTCGAACTGAACTGTCTATATGCAGTTGAATATAGACACAACAATGATCAATGAAATATATTTACATTTAACAAACAATGATTTAACAAACAATCATATATTTGATTTTTACGACCTATATATTTCAGTCATAGGTATAAATATTATTTCAAAAATAAGATTTAATAACAGTGTTACTTTTTCATGGGTGATTGCTTTTGAATGAAAAGTATAAATGTTTGTTTAATCCTGGTGTAGTACAATACATTGATAACATTTTGGTAAAGTTTTTGCTAAGATATGGCATTTCATATTTAAAAATTAACTATGAATGTTTTAAACAATGAATGAATGTTAATAAACTATAAATGTTTGTTTAATCTTAGAGTAGTTCAACACATTGATAGCTTTTTGATCATGATTTGAAAAACATATGCCATTCCATATTTAAAAATTAAGAGTAAATACATATTGTGTATAATATTTAGAATTTATTTTGATATTTTGGTCAAATTATTTTTTACTTCAATCTAGCATTTCAATAAAAATCTGAAACAATCAAATTCTTTCACAAATCTTGCTTGATTCTTTGAACTATGTCGCACAATTTTTATTATTCTCGTTTACGATATTGATTTCATATTTATATGTACATTTATTTTTTGGTTGCAATCACACAATAGACACCAGCATTATCCAACTGCTTCCACATTTTTCCATTTTCTCATAATAAACATTTTTTATAAAGAATCTCTGCAGTATGTTTAAAATTCATAGACAAGACACTGAGAATAATGAAACTATTTTTTTGGCCTTTTGAGGGTTCAAACAAGAGTAAAAAAATTTTATTTTCAAATGAATCAGAAATTTAATGTATTTGAAACAAACCTTTATGTTTGATGATTTTTCTTTTAGCATTCAAGTTCTCTCTTTTTTAACGTTAGAATATTAAAACAGCATTTTCTTCTTTAGTTAAATTAAATCCTGAATGACTGTATATATATACTTGCTTTTGATGAAGAAAAGTAACACTTAGAAGAAAATGAACGTGTATCATTGAAGCGATTACAGCTTCTGCTTAAGATAGTTATGTAATTAATGTTCCAACCTTTATTTCAATAGTTCAAGTTTTCAATTCACAACTTCAGTGTGAATATTTACAGTAGCTTGGAATGTATTTCAAAAGATCTCAATTGAAATAGTTCTTGTGTACAAAGATTAACCATACAGTAACATTTTAATCATATAGCCAGACTTCCCCATTGTCTGGAATAGAGAATCATTTCATATATCAGACATGAATGTTTTTTATGGTGTAAAATCCATGTTAAGATGTAGAATCCGGTCGAACTGAACTGTCTGTATGCAGGTGAATATAGAACAAAACAATTATCAATGAAATTTATTTGCATTTAAAAAAAGTCTCATTTATTTGTATTTTACGATCAATATATTTCAAACATAGGTATAAATATCATTTCAAAAATAAGATTTAATAACTGTGTTACAATTTTATGGGTGATTGTTTTTGAATGAAATATATAAATGTTTGTTTAATCTTGGTGTAGTTCAACACATTGACAGCATGTTGGTCATGGTTTGGCAAAGATATGGCATTTCATATTTAAAAATTAACTATGAATGTTTTAAACAATGAATGAATGTTAATAAACTATAAATGTTTGTTTAATCTTGGTGTAGTTTATCACAGTGATAGCATTTTGATCATGATTTGGCAAAGATTTGCCTTTTCATATTTAAAAATTAAGAGTAAATACATATTCTTGATAATATTTAGAATTGATTTTGATACTCTTGTAAAATTATTTTTCACTTCTATCTAGCATTTCTATAAAAAAATCTGAAACAATCTTAATTCTTTCACAAAACTTTCTTGATTCTTTGAACTATGTCGCAAATTTTTATTTTTCACTTTTAAGATAATAAATTCACATTTTTTTTTTGTTGCAATCACACAAAAAGACCCAAGCTTCTTTCAACTGCTTCCACATTTTGCCATTTTCTCATAATAAACATTTTTCATAAAGAAAACTGCAGTATGTTTAAAATTCATAGACATGACACTGAGAAAAATGAACCTATTTTTGGCCTTTTAAGGGTTTAAACCAGAGTTAAAAATTTTATTTTCAAATGAATGAGAAATTTAATGTATTTGAAAGAAACTATTATGTTTGATGATTTTTCTTTTAGCATTCAAGTTCTCTCTTTTTTAACGTTAGAATATAAAAACAGCGTTTTCTTCTTTAGTTGAAGTAAATCTTGAATAACTGTACATATATACTTGCTTTTGATGAAGAAAATGAACGTATATCATTGAAGCGATTACAGCATCTGCTTAAGATAGTTATGTAATTACTGTTCCATCATTTATTTCAATAGTTCAAGTCTTCAATTCACAACTTCAGTGTGAATATTTACAGTAGTCTGGAATGTATTTCAACAGGTCTCAATTGAAATAGTTCTTGTGTACAAAGATTAACCATACAGTAACATTTTAATCATATAGCCAGACTTGCCCATAGTCTAGAATAGAGAATCATTTCATATATCAGACATGAATGTTTTTTATGGTGTAAAATCCATTTTAAGCTGTAGAATCTGGTCGAACTGAACTGTCTGTATGCAGGTGAATATAGAACAAAACATTGATCAATGAAATATATTTGTATTTAACAAACAAGTCTCATATATTTGATTTTTACGATCAATATATTTCAGTCATAGGTATAAATATTATTTCAAAAATAAGATTTAATAATTGTGTTACTTTTTCATGGGTGATTGCTTTTGAATGAAAAGTATCAATGTTTGTTTAATTTTGGTGTACCTCAACTGAACCTTATCTTAACTCAAGGGGGACTGAACCCTATGCCACAAAAAGGTCAAAAACTGCTACTCATTTAACGTTACCCAGCGAGCACATGTGAGCCAAGTCACGGAGGCGAGTAGCGTTACCCGCGCCATACCACCACACACCCGTTTATAGGACTGGCCACATTCATACAACAGCACAGAAGAAAGGACAGAGAGAACAGAGAAGGAAAGAAACATCCATGCCCGAACAGGGATTTCAACCCGGATCAACTGCTGAGGAGTCAGGAACGGTAACCACGCAGCCAATGTTAATAAACTATGAATGTTTGTTTAATCTTGGTGTTGTTCATCACATTGTTAGCATTTTGATCATGATTTGGCAAAGATATGCCTTTTCATATTTAAAAATTAAGAGTAAATACATATTCTTGATAATATTTAGAATTGATTTTGATACTCTTGTAAAATTATTTTTCACTTCTATCTAGCATTTCTATAAAAAAATCTGAAACAATCTTAATTCTTTCACAAAACTTTCTTGATTCTTTGAACTATGTTGCACAATTTTAATTTATCACTTTTACGATAATGAATTCCCTTTTTTTTGTTGCAATCAAACAAATAGACCCAAGCTTCATCCAACTGATTCCACATTTTTCCATTTTCTCATAATAAACATTTTTTATAAAGAACACTGCAGTATGTTTAAAATTCAAAGACATGACACTGAGAAAAATGAAAATAAATTTTATTCTTTTAGAATAAATTTAATAACAATCTTTTATTAATTGAGAATTATAATTTTTTAAAAGAAAATCATGAAGGGTATGCGTGACTTGATGTTTTAAAAAGATGAAACTGTGATGAGAACAAAAAAGCACATATCTTCTGGGGAAATGCACATGACAACCAGAACGAGTAGTTCAATCAAAAGGTGGTTGGATGTTTTGTTTCTTAGAGTCAGCAGCACAAGATGAATCAATTGTGATGTCTGGAACGCTTAATTCCATAAATACTAGCTTGACTCTATCTACTGAAACATACAAGTCTTTATAATTTTGGCGAATTGTGATTAGCTTTTCAGAACAGGACACAACAGCAAAGTGTCTATCGTACGGTGCTTGTAATGGCTTTTTTATCATGCCTCAAGAAAATATGAATACTTTTATCCCGTTGTGGATGCATGAAAATTTTTTATTCCATGAGCGGATGTAGGAATAGGCTTTATATTCCACATAACTTCTTTGAACTTTTCGACAAATTCCAAATTTGCATCACCGAATCATGAAAAAAAATCATAAGGTATAAACAAAGAGTAGTTCCATATACCAGCTCAGAAACAGTAGCACTTATGTCTTCCTTTATCACAGAATGCAGACCCAGGAGAACAAAAAGAAACACCAGAGTCCAACTTGAAGGTCGCATGTGCCATTAGTGTGGCTTTCAGTGAACGATGTTAAAATATCTGCTCATTTACCATGAAATAAAAGTTTTGGATCCACTGATCGTTTGTTAGTTCTGGATAATAAACGCCCCTTCTCAAGGAGATATACTTAAATACTAGAAAAAGGGACGTGAAACGTTTTAAAAAATTCCCTCTTGATAACCAACGTATTGTGGTGACTCATCATGTCTTCTCTAAGAAATTGAGATAAATCATCACACCTTTTCTGAGAAACTCTTGACCTTTTGCAAAACACTTGAATTCGCGAAGTAAAACTGAAAATTGCGAAGTGGAACTAAAATTTTATCTGTCAAATTTCTGTGCCAATGGTATTAGCTTCATGAAATGTACCCAACCAATCAGCACAATTTGTAGACACGGTTTATACATTCTCTCAGTGAGATCTAAACCAAACATAGAACACTTACTCTCTTGAAAAATTCTTAAATGGAATGAAATAACAGAACATGCATTTTCTGAGGTAAAAAACGCTCTTTCAAAAGCAACTTTGTTTAGACACCCAATTTCCGGAGCAAAAATATGTTTTCATGTTGATACTAGTGACATTGCAATTGGTAGTTCTGTCATGCAGTTAAACAATAATACAACTAATCGCTTTTATGTCAATAAAACTCAGTAAAATTCAAAAAAATTGGTCTACCTATGATTGCAAATTATTGGCAATTTATACAGCAATAAAAAAATTTAGAGATTTACTTGAAGGTCGTGATTTTACAATCTACACAGATCAGAAGCCACTTATTTATACCTTCAAACAGAAGCCCAATAAATGTTCACCACGTCAGCTGAGACACCTAGACTATATTTTACAGTTTTCAACTGATATTGGTCACACCAAAGGCACAGACAATCAAGTGACAGATACACTATCCCACATAAAAATATACAATATCTCTTTTATTCCTTTAAATTTTGAAGAATTTACTCTCGGACAAGAAAATGACCCAGGATTAAAAATACTTCTTCAAAATCCATACACTTTTAAATTGGTAAAAACATTTATTCCTAAAGGTTGACAGGCAAACCCTGATCATTTGTTCCAAAAATATATTGCCAAATCATTTTTAATCAACTATGTGGACTTTCTCATCCGGGAATGTCCACAAGTAAAAAGTTGATTAGTTCACGATACATTTGGCCCAACATGTATAAATACATATCAGTGCAAGTAAAATGTTGTGAACCCTGTCAACATTCTAAATTTCACAAACATACAAAAACTCCATTAAGTACATTTAACTTACCAGATTCTTGATTTTCGCAAATTTATCTTGACTTAATAGGACCTCTACCTCTAAGTGATGGTAATATATATTGTTTCACAAATATCGATCATTTCATCAGATGGCCAAAGGCCTCTCCTATTCCGTATGCCAAAGCTTCAACCATATGTAAAGCTCTTTTCAATGTGTGGATCTCGAGATTTGGATGTCCTTCCCAAATCACTACTGACCAAAGACAACTAGAATCTGCACTTTTCCATGAATTACTAATTCTAACTGGTACCAATCAGATACAAACTACAGCATATCATCCGATATCAAATGGTATCATCAAGAGGTTTCACCGACATTTGAAAAGTTCTTTAAAGGCCCATGAAAATCCTAGATGGGCAGACACATTACCCATCATTTTACTAGGTGTTAGAACTTCCTTTAAGAATGATTTACAGTCAACTAGTGCCAAACTTGTCTACGGAAAATCTCTTGTTTTGCCAGCTGATATGTTCAATGAATTCGACAGCAAACAATCCTTAGACAAGAAATTTGCAACAAATCTGAGGGAACAGATTAACAAGCTCAATCCCATCAGTGTTTGTCAGCACATACAAAATCTCATTTTTGTGCATCCAGATTTGCAACATTGTACACATATTTTCCTGTGCACTGACCATCAACAACCTCCTTTAAGCCAGCTATACCCGGACCACACAAGGTACTTCAAGGATCATCAAAAACAATCACCATCCAGCTGAAAGATTGTTCTTTCTTGACAGTTTTTAGACAGTTTCCTTAGATCGAGTAAAACCAGCACATATTTTAAAGGAATCCAAAAAAGATGACAGTGATTCAAATGTGAATAATACAGCAAGCAAGAATACCAAGCAACCTATTATGACTAAAAGTGGTAGAAGAGTGCATTTTCCTGAGATTTGCATATTCTTAAATGTATTAATTAATATAATCATATATTATTTTATTGCACACACACACATAGTATGAATTATAATATATCACATTGAATACTATATTATACATTTAAATTCGAATACACTATTCATTATGCATAGTTATGAAATATTAGATTTTATTGAAAAATGATCAATGATATATTAAGTATTGTATTTCATGCTTAATAATTTTCACAAGATATTATTCATCGTGCACAATTTTGATATACATTTTATGGCATAGTGAAGAATGCTATATTGTATCAAGTATTCTATTTTGTATTTAATAGTTTTCACTATATTATTCATCATATGTTATCTTCAAATTTATTATAATTATGGCATTGTGAAAATTTTACTTATGATGATGTTTCTACATTTTATAACAAATTAATATATATATTTATACACATTTTACTTTTCTCAAATTATAATTTCTCCATTGATTCTCATTGCTCTTCTTAACACATATTCTGTATCGTTCAATTCCCTCACTAGGGGGATACTGTGTGGTGACTCATCGTGACCTCTCTAAGAAATTGAGGTGACTCATCACATCTTTTCTGAGTAACTCTTGACCTTTTACAAAACACTTGAATTTGCGAAATAAAACTGAAAATTGTGCAGTGGAGCTAAAATCTTATCTATTAAATTTCTGTGCCAATGGTATTAACTTCATGAAATGTATCCAACCAATCAGCACACTTTGTGGGCGTGGTTTATACATTCTCTCAGTGAGATCTGAACCAAACACAGAACACTTGCTCTCTAAATCTCATGCTAATAGCATACGCTGTGTCAGTCCTCCTAAATTTCTGTTTCTATGAAAAGTTGTTTGTTTGCAATAAATGTTATTTATTTTTAAAAAAACACCTTCTGAAAAAAGTTAAACAATTAACTAACTTACACCATAATACCTTGTTTTGAAGTAGAAGATCAGCATACTCATTCTCCATTTCAGATAAAAATTCTTTGAATTGGTGATAAGTAAGAGCTTTAGCTAAAATGGAGTTGATAATAGTAATCACTAATTCCATAACTTTACAAATTTCATCTGGAAATGTTTGCGCACAAAGCGCTTCTTGGTGAATGTTGCAATGGTAAACAAGTATCTCATGATTTATTTTTTCTTTCAAAATAGCAACCCTTTTCTTTCGCCTTTTATACTTTCGGTTCAATCTGTTGGAATTGACACAGTTTTATCGAGGGGAATATGATGTTTATCCATACACTCAATTACAGTATTTGTGATGTCTTCTCCACACATATGACCTTTGAGTGACCACACATATGACCTTAAGCAATAATCCTAAGTTTTTCTTTAAGGCCTGAATGAGACATAAATCTTACAAAAACTGAAACTTGTGCATTATCATTTATGTCACAAGACTTAACTGCTATTGATAAAGCCAAAACCAATTTCAGATATTTGATATACTGGGTGGTTATATTCAAACACATTTTAATTGTTCTATCTTTAATTGTTTTAAAAGACAATGGTAACTCTATAATTCTTTACAGAATATCTGCTTTGTTCTTAAAATCCCAAAATAGCTCTTCCAATACATTTATAAAACAATATTTTATGTATTCGTCGTCTGTGTACAGTTTTCCTCTCTTAGGAATCTCTTGACTAAAAATAAAACTTGCCATATTAATATTGATGGAAAGTTAAATCCAGTCATTAAACACAGAAGTTGGCGACTCTTAACTCTTCTTAAGCTCCTCAACTGTTCTTCCTTGCATCACTGGTACAGTATTTAGTGCTGAATGATGTGTGCTTTCTTGTTAAGTGCCTCTCTAAATTTGACTTCTTGTTATGCGCAAATTTCTCCTTACAAATAAGATCATTTAAGTTTTGAAAAAACGATAAAAATCTCAGTCCAATCAATTTTAAATTCGTGGTTTTTATCTTTTGTTTTTCTTTGCTCTTTTTGGTTCCTATGCTAATTGCAGAGTCTATAAAATATTCCAAATATTTTTTCTAAAGCTACTAGCACAAAATTATTATCATTATTAATTTGATGAAAATAAAAATTAAAAAAAAGTCTTTTTAAAAATACTATTTCATTAATATATGTAACTGCACTAAAAGAAACAAATTTTTCCATCATCAGAACAACAAATCTTAATATGACCAAAAGTGGAGGAAAACTTCCAACATTTGGACAAATAGAAGTTATCGAAAAATCGATTACAAATTTTGTACAGGAACCACAAATGTATATAGCACACACACACAGGGTTCACACTGCAACTGCTAGTCTGTGATGCCAATTTGTACCCCCTCCCTCACTACTTTAGTAATGTATGATCAATACTTCTAATGAAAATGTGAAGTAAAACAATATCCTTTAAATCTGTAGTTATACTAACAAATACTGAATGAAACCAGATTAAAGTGGAAATACCAAGCTATTTACCTTTTGAACTACCATTCATTAGGAAAAGGTGTTATGTTAATAAAAACATAATTCAAATAAAATAATTAAAATGCATTTTTTCTTAAAATGCTATTATAAATGAAAAGTTTTTGGCTGAATAGATTTTTTTTCTTTTTATCCAACAATTTGCATAACTAAACTGTTTCCTTTTCCAATATTTTTGAAAAGTTTGCATGATTTTGTTCTTGAAGATGATAAATTGAAAATCAAAAAAGAAACTTCGGAGCTTCACACAATTTTTCTCTCTTATGATAAATTAAAAGCAGATATAAATGCAGTAAATGACTGTATTTCCTTAATCAAAAACCATAAATGATTATAATGCCAAATGTATATAATCATTAATCCATTGCAAATCCTACCCATATTGCAAATAATCATTACCCATTTTGCAAATCCTCTAAATAGCTATTTTATTAAGAATTACATAAAATTGTTAATGAAAAATCCAATGGTTTATATGTAAATATATTTTAATGGAATTTCCAAATTTTAATCATACATTAACTGTACCTCCTTATATGAACATTATTCTACAAAGTTTAAATTTTATTTTAAAATTTATCAAGAAATATTTTCAAGAAAATGTAACTACATAAATTTAAACTCCATGGATGTAGATGGAATATTGATCGTTGTCTGATTTCATATCAGTTAATCGCACTTTGCATTGAGGTGGATTCAAACAAATTTTTGTCATTATAAATATTTTTTTCTGTAGAATTTATTATATTTTTAATCATAATGTCTATTTTTTATTTATTTTATTTGGTACCAAATTATCAGCAGTGTAAGAATATCAAAATTCTAACCCCTTCATTAGAAAAAGATTATATATATTACAATTAGAGATTCTGTAAATGTTTAACAAAAAATTGTAGCAGTACTGTATATTACAAAAGCTATACTTAAACAAATAAATAGACCTAAAATCTGTGCTTTTAATAATAAATATATGTTAAATCTTAATAAATGGGTGAATTGCAAATTAGCTTTAATAAACTGTGTAAAAAAATAATAATAAAATAATTAGTTGTAAAGGAAGCATATAAAGAATATTACCTGTTTAAAAAATGGTGATGAAAACAGCTAATTCAGAACAATAAACAGTTTCGAAAAACAATTTTGTTTCTCAATAATTTTAAGTACTCACAGCACACAAAATAACTTAAATGAAAATATTCCTTACACATGAAAGATATTTCTGTCATTAATACAAAAATGTATAATACTAATATAAGAGATTTAATGACAGAACTAATATTCAACACAAAATAAGTAATTTAATTTTAAACATCATGTAATTAAATTTTGTCATTATTGAAACAAATTAAAAGAAATTTCAAGATAACTTACTTTCAATTGCTTTGACTACATCACAGTGTTTTTTAAATGTTACAAAACCATATATCCTACAACAGAGAAAATTTAAATCAGACGAATATTAAATTAGATATCTGATAAAACAGATATCTTAATAAATATTTTAATATTGTTTACTTTATTCCTTATTTTAAATTACTTGATGCATGCATAAAGGAAGAAAATTATTGAAAATTGTTCAAATTATTATCTTGCTCTTTAAATAGTTTTTGTTTACATATTTAATACTATAAACTAATCAGGCCAAAGAATATGAATCAATATATAATTAACTTTTGAACCAATAAACTTTTCGATTTTATAAGTGTTACATTTGTTGTTATATTTATTACATGAAAGAGCTCAATGCATATGTAAATTAATTATTATTGTTTATTACATAAATCTAAGCAGCCTTTGTTATTTAAAAGTAGATATCCTTGAAAACCAAAGTCACAAAAATGGCTATTTTTCTTCATAAACCATTTTAACTCATTAATATCTCTTCACGATTTGGAGTGTAGCTTTGCTCAGAACAGATACTCACTCTGCAAGCTAGACATAGCATCTACAGTGAAATACTCATGCCAAACTCCTCTTCATTTATCCCTTTGAGAAAACAAAAGTAATTTTCAGAGCTAAGAACTATATTTAGTTCTATTCATCTTTAAGATGACATGGATAAAGTTATCTGCAATTGAAATTGAACTGTCCTCATTGCTAAGGACATCCTGACTACAATATCCCCAAACAATACTACAGGGAAAACGAATTGATCTCCATAGAAACTCTTATGTCTTCAAATTCAGGTGATTACACTATTACTGATCTGACAACCCCTTCTGTCAGTAATCTTAATTCTTATAACTCTAAAGATAAAGTAAATCCAGCTAATGTTGCACACTCAACTAATAAATCGGCGAAAAAAGACCTTGAAAAAGCAATCAGAAGAATTTGTCAAACCCAAAAAACACTAGCAAGGTTTTCTTGGAGGAAGCCCATGAGGCTCCCATAACTTTCTCTCATGTTAGCTTAATCCAGGATTCTGAACAAAAACTGATGATCACTCAGTATGCACCTGGGCTGAGGAGAAAATAATTCCATTTTTGTAAGATACTGTGATAATCACCTTGAATTCTTAAAAAAATTAGTTGTGAATTTACAGTTAAAACAGCGGATGAAAATTAAAAAAATTTCCTTAAATACAGCAATGTTCATAGAGCGATGACAGCTTTTTTGAGGAAAATAAAATCGAGTATACACTAATCAGAAACAAAATTCAAAAAAAAAAATATATATATATATATTGGGTTAACAAACAAAAAAATATAGATCCATAACTACCAAACCTGATAATTGTTGAAAATCTATTAAATTTAGGCTTTAAAGTATGTAGGGTAACTAAAATGACCAATTTATAAACAAAATATTATGTTACCTTTTATTCATCTTTTCACATCACCAGATGATGCCAACATCTATAACATCTATTACACCACTGGCATAATCATTGCAGGGCTTCAACTACCAGGGATTTAATCACAGTGCAAAAATGTGCCACATGGCATTTACATATGTTAAATGTATTGGCTCTCGTTACACTGGAGAATGCCTAGATGACCTTACTGAACAACTCAAGTTTTGTAGTTGCTGTGGTACACACCCAGCTCAATACAAAGGATGCACTATGTATCCCAAACCACAACTGATAAGTGTACCACAGAAATTCAATAAAAATCATTTTAAAAGAATTCACTTAAAATTCAAAAAGCAGCTATCTCAGGTCAGGTATATCATATGCAAATGCCACAATCTACATTCCCCTAACCCGATATCAATCTGATAATCAAACTCTATAAGCATCTTCAAGTTCCACAACTGAATTTACTGATTTATATCTATTAAAGAATGAGAGCAAAACTATATTGAACAGCATCACTATAATAATTGCAAAATATTCCATCCAATATAGACAAGTTATTTTATTTAATATCTTACTTCCATGCTGTAGAAAAACAATTAATATAGTTAAGTTAATCATTTTCTTTACTGTATTTAAAACCTAAATTATATGCTTGCTAAGTAAGGTTTTACTGTTTTCAAACATACTAAATACTTTGATTTTCTTTTTCAAATATCTCTGACAAAATAATAAGATTTCTAATTAAAATAAACTTATTTTATAAAAATCAACCATAGACATAGATCAACCATCTTTGGAAAAATATTCATACACTTAATTTTTCGTTAAAATAATCATGTTTTCAAGATTTTGGCCAAAGATTTTGGAATTTTGCCTCAGTGATTCACGATTGCTATTTCCAATCAATCAAATTTATATTGGCAATTATTTAAATTATATTAACTATTATTTTTATGCAATTAGCAAGTCAAATAAATTAACAAATTTTTATGAAATTCAGGAATGCATTGCAACTTGATTAGACTTAGACCTTGAATATTTTTAACTAAAATCAACTGTAAAAAAGAAAGATTTTTCTAAAATTGATTGTACAAAAGAATGTATTCACTCTAACACTGGATTTGTTACATTTTATTTTTGATTCCAAATTTGAAGCATTAGGAATATAGTTATCATGCTAAGTAATCCCTGTTATGAAAAGAGTAAGAAATTGTTAAAAAATTCTTGAAGATCAACAATCTCCACATAGAAAATAGCAAATATAACTATTTTGAGGGTCAATAATATGAAAAATAACATTAAAGAATCTAGTAAACAATTTTTAATGGAAAAAAGAGTAAAATACAGATTTAGTTCATGAAAAGTCATTTTATTTGAATCCAACTGAAATTATAATAGATTAATACAGACTGTTTTAATTGCAAAAAAAATAGATAATCAATTTAGGATAAGTGACAGAAATTCACACTATGATGCAGCTTAGATAAAAGAATTTCTAGCATCCTTCATATCCCCTAGGTCTTGCCCCCACTGACTACTATTTCTTCTTGAAGTTATTTTTTATAAGAAAATAATTTCATCCTAAAAATGCTGTAGATTATCTTCTATACACCTATTTTTATATATGAGGATTGTCAGTTTGTACTACTTTTTAAGTATCTGTGGGCAGATGTCTTTTTACCAATACCCATCATTAGGCTAATTGCCAAAATAATTACCACGATAAGCAGAGCAGCAAATATTAAATTTTAATGCAGTTAAAGAAACGCTAGCTATTAGTTTAAATATCTATAAAGTATTTCGTTCTATTAATAGAATCTTTAATAAATAAGAAACTAATAACATGCCAATAATTAGGCTTGCTTAAAAAGAGTAAGTTTAATTTATTGATACTAAACATAAAATAATTACATAACATAAATTAATTTTAAAATTTGAAAATAGATAAAGATATTCCAATTAAATAATTCATTATCATTATTAACAAAAATAAGTAAAATTATAATACCGATGAATGTAACAGTTTTTAACCAAAACTATCAGACACCAGAGTTTAATTTTCTGAATCCGGTGCTTTTAAAACACATGGGATATGCCCCCTTTGACGAACTGGCATACGTATACAGTAAGTTAATAATTCAATTATGAATATAGAAATGCCAGATCGGAAAAGTAAAATTTTTAAGTGTGTTTGTAATAAATGGTATAGGAGTATGCGAGTAAGGAGAAAAAAATAAAGTTGAAAATAACGCACAAATATTTTAAATGAATGATAAATATGGTGTTAAGAAAAATTAAATAGAACCGTATTAGACTAAAACTTAAAAGCACTGAATATATGAATTTAAGTTTGTACTAGGGTAACAAGGATTTAACAACACCAGTCTAAACAATATGGTATAAATGACAAGCATACAGATAATATAGGCATATTGATAAATAAAATATTTACTTATGTAAACTTCCAATCAGCTTTTTTCCCACAACTATTATACTTGACAAATTGCTCCTTACATAGCAATTTAAATTATCTGTTTCTTTGGCAAAATTCTCTTTCCTTTTAACAGAAATTAGTTTATTTTGTACACAACAGACCCAAAAATTAAAATTGTCTTAAAATAGATAGGCGAATTTTGACTCACTTTTTCCCTTTCTCAGTTCCTTTCCAATTTGAAGTGTTCAAATCACAATATTCATGATCAAAAATGCTTCCACACTCATTATGAACTTCAAATCTAAAAATTTTAATAAGCATCAATGTAAAAGATTAGGCCAATAAGTGATAAAGCACGGAAAAATAAAGTACATTCTTTTAAACATGTGATATTTTTTGCTATACATTTAAAATTCTTCAAATAAAATCATATAGAACCTTAATTTTTAATATAACACTATAAGGAAAAAATTAAAAAAAAAACTTGAATGTGAAAATAATTTAAACTTGAAAATGAAAATAATTAAAATCATGAAAAAATTCCATAAATAAATGTGAACACTTGATGAAGATAATAAATGATACAATAATAACACATTTTTTTTAACACTGAAATAAATGAGAATGAAAAATATAAACTTTAAAAAATAATACGCTTAGTTAAAAAAAAATTCTCATTAAGATTTATTTCAATTCTATGCTTTTAATTTAGATTCTTATTTTTAAGATTATTGATTATAGATTAAATTATAATATTTTTGAAGTCCAACATCAAAAATGAAAAAATTGAAAACTTTTCACTGATTCTCATCATTTATTTTTTTAAATGTGATATAAGAAACTGAAAACAATAATACTTTACTAAGCAGTTTTAACAAACAGCAGAAAACACACAAAGGTGTTTAATATTTATATACTCAATTTTTAAAAAGTTTTTACAAAGTCAATTTGTAAAAAATTATAATTCATTATAAATTTCATAATTAAATTAAATGCAGTTAAAGTACAGAAATTGTACAGTTATTTTAATACTTGTTTTGAGTTCAACAAATTTCAATAACTATTGATTTAGAAAATTTTTTTAAATATTTTATCATCTGATAGCATTGATTGTAACAAAATAAATATAAAATGTAGCACAGTTCACAGATATTTATTTAAAAAAAATTGCAAATTTAGTTTATAGTTTATTTTAATGATAAATCTGCAATAATATAAATATTAATAATGTTGAACATCACTAAATATTGCAGTAATATTGTTATGGTACTGTGCATTAAGCTTTTGTTCTTTTAAATTTGGAAAATTTCATATAAAACAAAAAAAAAATTTTTTTGGTCAATGATTATGTTATTAGTAGTAAAATTAATTTTGTTCTCACTTCATATAGCATTAATTTTGTGAATGATTTTCAAAAATACTGAGGATGTTTGGGATGTAATTAAAATTTGCATGTTTTTGTTGTTATACATGTGAGAATTGTAAAATATAAAAACAAGAAACAAAATAACTGATAAACTACATTCAGTGTATGGTACTAAAATATCAATACATTGAATAATGCAAAAGCAGAGTATATTACAAAGCTACAGTAGATCAAATAAAGTGAATTATGAATGTAAATGAAGAATAATGAATGCATTAAGTGAAGAAAAGAAAAAATCTTTCTTAAATAAAAAGACTGAAGAACTCATTGAAAATCAAAGAAAATTGAAAGCAGAAAATTTTATAGAGAAACCAAAAAATTGGTAAAAGATTTTCAAATTTGAGAAGAATTTAGGACACATCAAGATGTTTTGGCATAAAATTCATGAATTAATAACCCATATCTGAGAGTTAGAGTCAATGCCAGCAGAATGGAACTGGGGAATCATAGTCCCTATTTATAAAAAAGATAACAAGTTAAACTGTAAGGCAAGCTTCACACTGAGGCGATAGTAGACAGGCGATACATCACGCGTTGAAAACTGGTTTTCCCTGTGCTGCGCAAGCACATTGGAGCAGTATTTATCGCGAACGCGTCAGCGTTACTTAAGTGACAGGTGTCTACCATTTGTGGCTTGCACTATTTTTATTGCTTGTCGCTTGCATGCGTATTTCTATGTGTTCTATTTCATTTCTTCAAAAGTGAATTTCCATTGTATATAAAAGCGAGAATATGATGAATTTAACCAGTTTCAATATTTTTGTAAAAAATATTCTCTTTATTATATGTTTTTAGCAAAGATTCTAATCAAAATAAAGTCAAAAAAGCTTTAATGAAAATATCTCTATGGATTTCCCGGTTATTTTTATTCAAGTTTTTAATGATTTGTAGTTTAATTACATGTAAATTTAAACTATTTAATTAAAACGTTTTACGAAATTTAGATAAAATTAATAAAATTCGCGTACAAAACATTTTTAATCGATAATTATTTGCGCAGTTGATATATATAAAATTTATTTCATAAAATGATATGTTTTTCTAAATTTCTTGTTTAAATGCATAGATGTTTCGGAACTATTAGGTTATAAATTTTAAAAAAAATTATCAAATTAAGATAATCTTATTAAAAAACTAGTATAAATACTATAATACAATTAAGAACCTCTATCCTTATGAGTTGCTATGGACTTTAGTATTCACATATCTTCTTATACATTATTATAATATTGTTCAAACTAATATTTAAATAACATGAACAATTATAAAATTAACTATTTTATTTTTCAGTTATTTTAAATTAAAATACTCTTGGAATAACTTTTTAATAATCTCCATTGACATATATTATTCATTTAGTTTTTGCTGATTCATATTGAACTAATTTGTTACAATACATAAATATGTATTAATTTATACTTAGGTAACATTACAAATTTTAACTATCAAATAAGTAACTAAAATATATAAAAAAATTCTAATATATTTAAAATAACTAACAAAATATTTCTTATGTCATTTTTAAGTCCATGAATTACAGAAATGTTAAAATGAAACTTGAATGGGCAGAAATTGGGAATTGGGCAGAAAACGTGAATGGGGCAGAAATATCAGAAAGTTACCAGGTAGCTCTGGGTTCAGAATCAAAAGTATTAAGTATGTGTATTTGATGGTTATTTCTAGAATAATTAATAACCTAACTTTGTACAATGCCTTTTTTTTTTTGCATTTACATAGGTTTGATTTTAATAATTTTCCAAATTTATTTTTAAAACTAATTTTATTATTTTGAATAAATATATTTGTAGTTTATTATAAAAAGAACATTTTTGCTCCTTTAAAAACGCACTTTAACTTAAAAAACCTATTCCAATTTAATACATATGATTTAGTTTTAAAACTATTTCAAATTAACCCAGATAAGCCTACTGTCCTATATTTAGGACAGTAGGCTTATCTGGGTTAACATGCCCCAGCAAGAGATTATTAGGTCTTATTCACAACTAAAGTAGTGGAACATACATCTTCTATAATTTTTCTTTTAATTAATGTTACATAAAAAATGAAACTTTAGTTTTTACGATTACAATTTTATTTCAAACAATAAATTTATCGCCTTAGCAAATTTACCTTTTTTTTTTTAAAGTTTTAATTTGTGTATTTAATGCCACTTTATTCAGGGAATAAACTTATAAAAAATAGTGCAGATTTAATGTTATGTTAATTAATAAATTGGAAGCATTTGCCTTTGTTTTGAAAGTATATTCAATAGAAATCAGTTGTGTTTGAAATAACAATCCCACATTTTCTTAAGTTTTATAATTTGCCTATTGAGATAACTTTATTTTTCAAATGCAAGACAAAATGAAATTACATTTTGTGCTTAAAATATAAAAGTCCTGTTCATATCATTTTGTAATAAAGTATATCCTTTGGGATTTTTCCTTTTCTTTTCAAACTTCTAATATTTAATAACAATGTCAACGATTTAGAGGCCACATAAGTTCTCAGGTAAACACAGAAGCAGAAGAAACAGAAGTAAACGCAAAAACAGAAGAGTAGAAATGTAAACCATGTCCGCTCCGATGTACTGCGCATGCATAAGATCTTGATTCCTTCGCTTCAGTATGTGGTACTTTTCGACATGTCGCTCGCATGTAGTAGCGTTATTGGGAAGCAATAGGTGCGCGTTGGAGACATGCTCCCTCAGTGTGCGGCCTGCCTAAGAATTATAGAGGTATCACATTATTAAATTTGATGTACAAAATATTAAATTTACAAGAAGTTTTTTTTACCAATTACAGAACAGATTCTTGAAGACTACTAATGTGGTTTTAGAACAAACTGTTTCCTCTCAACCAAATTCACATATTCAGAAACATTGTAAAGAAATTCTATGAATATAATATCAATCTGTTGGATCTTTTTGTTGTTGTGGATTTCAAACAGATTTTTGATGAAGTGGATATGTCCATCAGGATTTGTAGCAATTATCTGATAGTTGATAACCTTAAATTCAAAACTGTTAATAATTTTACATATCTGGCTACAATTATAAATTTTTCAGATACTATTTCAGAAGAAATTAAATGCAAAATCTTGAAGGGGAACAATAATTATTTCTCTTAGTGTTGAAAAATAAATTGCTCCTGAAGGCAATTAAAAAAGTACAAAACAATTATTTGTCCTATGGTGACACATGATCAGTAGACTTGAACTTAGACACAGAAAAAACATAACTTACTATAATTTTATACCTTAAATACTTAGAAAAGATTTTGACACATTGTTTGTGAATTTTAGATAATGATGAATTGGAAGTGCTTATCAATTATAAAAATATAGTACGATTCATCAAAGCATAGATTTTCATGGCTTGGGCATATTGAGAGATCACCTGATAATCGAGTAATTAAGATATTGCAATAGAAATCCCTTAGCAAAAGTTCAAGGAAAAGGTGGCTTGATGATGTCTTGAAAGACCTTAAAACCTTAAGGATCTTCAATTGGAAAATTAAAGTCAGTGACATGGCTGTTTGAAGTGATATAGTATGTCAGGCTAAGACCCACACTGGGTTGCAGTGCCAATAAAGAAAAGAACAGTAATTTCACCTTTTAAAAAATAATTAAATTCCATAAAATCTGATTACTCTTTACCGAAATTCTTTTTAACGAATTTTTTGCTCTAATTTTTACTGAGAACATTTACAAATTAATAAACAAAATGAAATTTCATTTTGTTCATTGGTTAGCAACTATTTAGAAGATATTATCAAAAATAAATTTAAAGTACATGAAAATGGATTTCAATTTAAAAATCAGAATAATTGGACAAACAGTTTTTGTAAAAGTGAACAAAATGAGATTTTATTTTGCTTTAACCATGTTATAAAATCTTGCCCACCATTATATAAAACTAAATTGTGATTGCCTTAAAAATGAAAGATCCAGTAGTTCCTATTGCATATGATTAGTTGATAATTGTTATGATGTATAGTTTGGGTCGAACAATTATGTTAATGCTTAATATTAAAAATGGCTTGGAAATTTATGAAAAATTTTGGATATAATAAGATTCTTTTTCTACATTATATTACAAAATAGATTAGCACAAAATTAATCATACAGTGGTGTAGAGCTAATTTTAAATAAATTGAAAGCACTGTAAAATCAATTAAAAATTATTTTTGTCATTCTTTATTGTATTTAATTTGCTCAAATATTTAAAAACTCTGCTTTCAATAAAGATTGAATGTTTAAAGAATTTAGATCAAATAATGATTAGTAGATATCTAAGGCAAAAATCGGACACTCTTATTATGAACTTTAATGCTTAGGACACATTCAATTAACAAAAAATGATGACACTTGATTCATTTACTGTAAGGCAAAACTGTAAGGCAAGCTTCACACTGAGGCGATAGTAGACAGGCGATACATCACGCGTTGAAAACTGGTTTTCCCTGTGCTGCGCAAGCACATTGGAGCAGTATTTATCGCGAACGCGTCAGCGTTACTTAAGTGACAGGTGTCTACCATTTGTGGCTTGCACTATTTTTATTGCTTGTCGCTTGCATGCGTATTTCTATGTGTTCTATTTCATTTCTTCAAAAGTGAATTTCCATTGTATATAAAAGCGAGAATATGATGAATTTAACCAGTTTCAATATTTTTGTAAAAAATTTTGGGTATAATAAGATTCTTTTTTGGGAAAAATTTTGGATATAATAAGATTCTTTTTCTACATTATATTACAAAATAGATTAGCACAAAATTAATCATACAGTGGTGTAGAGCTAATTTTAAATAAATTGAAAGCACTGTAAAATCAATTAAAAATTATTTTTGTCATTCTTTATTGTATTTAATTTGCTCAAATATTTAAAAACTCTGCTTTCAATAAAGATTGAATGTTTAAAGAATTTAGATCAAATAATGATTAGTAGATATCTAAGGCAAAAATCGGACACTCTTATTATGAACTTTAATGCTTAGGACACATTCAATTAACAAAAAATGATGACACTTGATTCATTTAATTCTGGCAATTATCATATACAAATTTAAAATTAAAAGTTTTTTAAAAGCAAATTTATATAAATACCTTACATATTTCAAACACTCTAGTAAATAAGTATCACAGATTTTCAATTCTTTTTAACTTAAGATTAAAAAAAGAAATTCACATATTTATATTCACACTTACATTAAGTACATTTTATGTATAGATTCTTCGATAAAAATTATTTGGTGTTTAGTTATTTTTTCTCCAACAAACAAATTCAAGTAAGTAAAATTTGTTTCTCAATTTCTAAGTAATATGAATAAACCACTTTATTATTATATATTCTTATTTAATTAATTGAATAAAATTCAGCATTTATTTTTTTTAATTCTTACAAAAGTCTAGAAAGTAGTTTCTTCACTTAAAAAATGGGGGAGAAAAATTAATGCTATTTTTAAAAAAACTTCTAAAAATCTATCTTAAACTCACATTTATAGTTAAAAATTATAATAAAATAGTCTTTTTTTTCATAACTGCTTTTTTAAAAGTTTAAAATATGAAGTATGTTTTAGCATATTTAATCAAATCAGCAAGTTCCAAATCAATTACTTGCTTTTAAAAATATGCATGATTATTTTGACAATCCTAATAACTGTATACATATTATAGAAAACAATAAAAATAAAAAGTAAAAAATTAATTAAGTAAAAAGTAAAAAATTAAATTAAATTTTGGATGCGTAATATTTGCAATACTTTATAAATCATGCTGATGTAATTAAAAAATACAAATAGCACATACACCTGGAAATCTTGATTTTAAAATATAATATATTTAAAAGGAAAAAAAGTCATGCAGCTATTATACTTGAACAGATTTATCTAGCGGTATAGCTTCCCAATTATAATAAATATCAAAATCTTGAATTAATCTTCAACACTTTAGTATGCACAGTTCAATAATATGAAATGGATATTTTTTCCTCATAAAGCACAATTCTTTTTAAATAAATAAATTTAGTAGATGAAAAAATATTTACTTTCCAACTTAGCAAATCTAATAAGGATAAATTAATATACATTAGAACTGTTTATTTAAAAGTCTGCAGAATTAGATAAGATTCTTCTTCTTCTTCATTGGCCTGACAGCCAAGGGTGGGCCTTTGCCTTCCTCAGAAGTGTATACCAGGACCCCCTATTTTTGGACAAGGTCATCCAGCTTGTCACTTTTAATATTTTTAGGTTGTTTTCAAGGCAGTCACGCCAGAGTTTTGGTCGTTCTCTTCTTCTGGTGCCCATGGGTCGAGCCAAGAAAACTTTTTTTGTCACACGATTGTCGTTCATCCAGCTCAAATGTCCTACCCGTTTTAATCTCTGTATTGAGATAAATTTAACAATATCTGGTTCTTTATATAGTGTATAGAGCTCAGAATTAGTGCTTCTTCGCCATGTATTCTCACATTTTATTCCACCAAATATGCTTCTTAAAGTTTTCCTTTCAAAAATGCAGATGGTTTCTTTGTCCTTCTCAGTCAATGTCCAGCTTTCAGATGAATAAGTGAGAATAGGCCAAATCAAGCATTTGTATATCAAAATGTTTGTTTTTTGACTGACGAAACTAGATTTTAGGTACTTTTTAAGCCGAAAAAGCATTGGTTAGCAGCTGTAACCCTGCTATGGAACTCAGATTTGAAGTCAAGAAAAGATTCAAACAAAGAAATTAACAAAAATTTTTAGGAATGAAGGATTTTCTCAGTGGCAATTAAAAATTTATAACTTACAAGCGCAAATTTGTATGATTACCAATGTTAATATATTTTATGATTCAAATTTATTTAATTATTAAATGTGAAATTATATTTAGAGACCTTTAAGGCAAAGGAATTAAAGAAATTCATAGAAATAATATTTTAAAAAGAATAAATTTAAAAAATTTGCACAAATTTATTTTTAACACATGATCAAAGATTGTAAAACAATTAATGGTTTAGGATTTCAAATGATGATTTGGTTTATTAAAATCAAAAATTTTTCGATTCATAAATTTTAAATTGCTATTATATATTAATAATTTATATAATTTAATTATCATTGTAATGTTTCACTAATTTTCATATCCTTGACTTGAATTTAATACTTGACAACACACATGATATACAAAACATACATCTTATTTACTGTTACTTGATAAATATAGTTTCTCAATTTTAGAGCCTTCATTTTTTTTTTAATTTGTTTTTGTAACTTTTAACTTTCATTTCTCAATATTTTGACTTTATGCACAGCATTCCTTGCTTTTAATAGTTTAATGAACAGTAAATTATAATTAAACTATAAATTTAAGTTTCTTCGCTTAAGTTGTTTACTGAGATAAAAATAATCATTTTAGGTACCACATTAAACTTTTAGGAAAACAATCAGAAATTAAATATTTATCAAACATATAAAAAGGGTATTTATTTAACTGAAAAATTGGTAACTTTTTAATAGCATAATTTAATCACATAAGTCAGGAATAGTTTTTTTTAGTAACATAAAGGAAATTTTGCACATAATTGAAAATTCAAAATAAAGAAACAAACTATGCAGATATAATGCCATATAAGAGTTAAAGAAACTTACTCTCTCATTTTTATTTGTACATTTTCTATTTCACCAAAACAACTGAACTGTTCCTTTAAATTTTCATGAGTATAACCTTTTGGAACATTTCCTACATACATGACACGTCTTTCTTTCTGCAAACAATGTATATATATTCAATAATATGAAAGTTTTCTTTAATATAATTATATTGTAATAAGATTATATATAAATAATTTCATATAAATATATGCGTATGTATATATATACAAATATTTATATTATATTTGCTAGCATATAAGACACACCTTTTTGTTTAGAAATACGCCTAAAAAAATAGGGTGCATCTTATACACTGATATTGCAATCTGCATCTATCTTTTACATTGATAATCAGATTTTGGATACATTAATTTCGGGAAAGTTGTTCTATTCAGAATTATATAACATCTTTATTCTTTCCTTATGGAGTATGGAAATATTAGTTGCATAGAGATTGGTGAATGTGTTCCCACTTGGGTTTGTTTAAACTTTCCAACTTTCTTGAACCACTTTCAAATGTGAAATTTTTACAGTTCAATTTTCTTATTTTTCGGCAAATTATTGCTCAAAAACAATATCATCATTGCTAAAATGTAACTTAGAAGCTATTTGCGATTGCATATACTAAAAAATATGAAAACAAAGTTACACACACACACACACACACACAAGGAAGCATTTCTGGATATCCCAACCAAGAAAATGATCAGAACTTGGTAAAATCAGAAGGAAAATATTTTTTCCTACTTTGAAAAATAACGATCACAGTAAACATGATCTTTGGTATCTATATAAAAAAAAGACAGGGGTACGATTGAATAGTATGGAGAACAATTTGTTATAGGAGGACAGATACTAATTTCAAAGGTTTCAAGTAACTCTTTATTTAACTTTAGAAATATATGTCTATGTTTTTATGAAGATTAAAAGATTATATTTCTCACCCAAATTGGATGCTGGCAAAAGCATTAGTTTATATTTAAAATACTGTTTATTCATTATAATAACAGTAATAAAGTTTTATCCTTCAAAAATGTTTATAAAAAAATTGGTTGTCTCATAAGTTGGTAAATACCAACTGTCCATGTATGTGCATGTGTGTATATATATACATGCAACTGTTAAAGTGTGAAATCCCTTATTTCAAATGACTAAGTGTTTCATGAATAAACAAGTCAGTTGAAGTATTTATAAAATAACTCAATTTTTTAATTTAATTAGATATTCTATAGAATAAGGATAACTTTATCGAAATAAGGCACTCACAAGTTCTTTCAATCAATTCTAGCTGTTTTTAGTCAATTTTGAATAGTTGCTTTGCAATGATGTATTTATATGTTTCATTCCACTACTTACACAGTTAGAATTTAGATAGTGTATTTTATTTTGTTTTACACTTTGTATTTGCAACCTGTTTTCTTGCAGATTCCTGCAAGAATGAGATATCAATCTGTAAATATGAAAATTTTAATACAAGAGAAATTTAATCTTTATTAATCCGGCACTTACTCATGAAAAATTATAAACTTTGATAGCAGAAGTAAAAAGAGCTAAAACAGCACAGAAAAAAGTACATGACTGTTGCTTACTGCAGAATTGACATCACTGAAATTCAAGGAGTAGAGAAGTTAAATGTGCCAGTAACAGATGCAAAACCATAGCAATAGAAACTGTATGATTAATGAACGATATCGTCAACAGATTAAATATACATTAGAACCACATGCTATTTTCCTGTGCTACCATTTCAGCAAAACGAAATATGGGGAAGTAAGTCCCCACCATTCATTTTTGCAGAAGTAATGTGGAAGTTCCATAACATTAGTGGTAATGCCAAGGAGTTTCCACATCTAAATTCCACAAATATTTCAGAGATTTTCAGCTACTATAATTATATATTCAAAAGAAACTATTATTTAGTTTAATAACCAGGGTCATTTGATGAAGTTTACAATTTTAAGAGCTCTAAGAAAATTATGCATTTGCTTAATATTTTTATCACTTGGTGAACATGTACACTGACATTTGACAATGGAAAGGAGTTCCACAATAAGCTTATAAATAACTTGAAAATAACTTGGCTGGAACTTAAAATTGTAAATGGAAAACTCAGACAAAGTCAGAATCAAGGTAGCATTGAGAGGCGCCAATCAAGACATTCAAAACCTAATAATAATTTAAAATACAAGACAACCAATTTATTTTATGGAAATCATGGACTTAAATTTATGAAAAACAAGGCACTTAATTCAAATATAAAAAGCAGATTATAAAACGCATACCTGCCAACCTTGGAGAAAAAAAATCAATAGATTCTACTGATTTTGAGGGAAAAAATCACGAAACACTATTAGCAACATTTTTGCTTGAAACAGAATGCTTAAAACAGATTAGATATTTAAGATACCTTAATTTATAAAATTGTGTTAAAATTGTTTTTTAATGACCTATTATTAGTTATTCCATAAAATAATTAGGTAAAGTATAAAATTATTCATTTATTTTGTTAGTTATATTTATATATCATTATTCTATAAAATAACACAATTATACACTATAAAATAACACACATTTTATACTCTGTTACAAATCTAAGATTACTTATTACATCATTCAATCATTTTAATATAATACATATTTATCATACAATAATATATTTGTAGCAGAATATTTGTCAGACATTTTCAAAACAACAAAAATAAAAAGACTTCAATTAATTAAAAATCTTCTATTGATTATCATTTTTTAAAAATATTTTTAAATTATTTTTCTTCTTTTATTCATTGAAAACAGAATATTATGATAAAAAAATAAATAGGAAAGATTACCTGTATGTTTAACAAGTGTACCTCTTAATAATTTGCAAATCAGGAGTCTTATGCCTTATAATTAAAACAGATATGTGTACATGTATTTTATACGTTGCCTGTGTATAAATTTTATACTGAAGTACAATAATTATAATGGAACTTTAAAGATTATTTTAAATATTCAAGGTTTGCTGTTGTATTATAATTGATATATTAGACATAACAAGTAAAAATTATATATCGTAATTTTTTTTTCACCACCAAAGAAAATAATAGAAATATGCATTAAAAAACCTCAGAAAAAATTTACATTTTTGAAATAATTATAAAGCAGCTATAAAATGTTACTGAATACTGTAAAACAGTTTAATGTTTTTTTTTAATATATATAATTTGAATTTCTTCCTTTTTTCTATGACACTTATATCATTATTTAATCCAGTTTATTTAAGTATATGTTAATAATTTTTTTAAGTATATGTGAAAGGCGCATGTACCTATTTTAGAGAATTATAGAAACCAAATCCAAATTTCAATCCAAATTTCTTTCAACTGTATTTTTTCATGTTTCAAAATGGAGAATAAATAATAATAAATATACTTTATCTAAAACATATATCTTTAAGGAACTGATAATATACAAATTTTAAAAAACCAAGAAAATTGAAGGAAAACAAAAAAACAATAAAATTTACTGTTTATAAAGTTTTTAAAACAAACTCATATCAAAAAATTTAAATATACTTGTGCATTATTTAATCTTAAAAAATTTAAGAATTTTGAAAATATTTACAAAAAAAATTTATGAGAAATATTTACATAAAATATGATTAAATTTATAAAAAACATAAATTTTATAAAAAATAAATTATAAAAGTAAATAATAAAAGATGATGTGTAAAAGAATTTTACACATCATGTCTTTTGACAGATTTTTTCATCATATTAATATAAAGTAATACTTAACATTTAATAGAATATTTCAATGACATTAAATAATTTTTGAATAATACAAATGAGACAATTTTTATTTCAATACATGATTTTAATGATGTATTTCTATAATCATATTGAATAATTAAAACTGTGTACACATAATCATAAATAATGTGCAGTTTTCCAACAAAATTCACAAATTTTGAAATTTTCAAAAATTGTAAAACAATTTTCAACGTATAATGTTATGTAAATATGTATAAGACAGACAAAATGAAAACTTGTATTATTATTCTTATTCAAAAATACAAGAAAAATGTTACTTAAAATTGTACAACTTCACTGGCAAATACCAATCATATTTCAGTGTTGTCACTAGGGAGGGTGTTTGCAATGCACTATCTATTGACATTTCCATCATTGCCACAGCCTTGAGAAGACAATTTGTTCGATTCTGAGTTTCTTGGCTATTGCCATTTGAATACACTTGCACACATCCCAGGTAACCAATAATTCTACCACGTAAAACATCATCCACATGTGTTCTTTGTATAGTACCTATGCAATTATGGTACTGAGCACCATACAGACTGGTTGTGAACATGTTTCCTTCTTTGTCACGAATTCTTATATAAACCTCTCTTATGCTCTCCATATTGTGACGTATATTCAGAATCATTACGTGGCTTCTTGTAATGTGCATATAATGCTTGACTATTTTCTAGTCATTTCTACAGGTGGCATATTTCTTTTCACATTAATTAAGCACAATTTTGATTTCTGTGTGTACCTTAGTTTGGAATTACTTGGATACATATGTATATTTCTATTTTGCTTCAAAATATTCTAGATTAATCGGTAATGGTTTAATGATAAAATGTTTTGCTAATAAAACATAAAAGCTCAGATGTGTGTATCATATTTTTAAGTTTATTTCACTAATTTAAAAGTTTTTCAGCTGATTCATTAACTTTAAATTTGCCACAAATTGCTTTGAGAATTTTTTTATAGGTAATATATTTTGAAATCCACACAATAAAATCAAGATTTGACTATAGTAACCTATCTTGCCATAATTATAAACTTAAGTGTCTCTCCTCAAGAAGCCTTGGTTAATTTATCAAATTTACCTTAAAAACTTAATTTTCAATGTAGATACTTTCTCAAAAATACTAAAGCACAGAATGCAGTTTTTAAGCTTAATTGCATTTCTTTTTTAAACAACCTTTAAAAAAATTTGAGAATATTATTTATTAATTCCATCCTGGAATTTATTGCAGATTTATGAAATATCAATCCTTTTAATACAAAATAAATATTTCAAAATCGACAAAAATCACACAGTGTAGGAAAAATGAAATAAAAGTATAACATATAATAAATAATACAAATTAAATTTTCACTTTTAAGTAAAATATTCTCTTCAATCAATATTAAAATTTAAATTCCGGTCACTAGGGCTGACCCTGGATGGAGGTTATACACTAAGCCTCTGACAAGGAATGCCCACAAACAGAAAAATAATAATATACATAACTGATCCCGAAAATTGGCACTTTATTTTGGCCGACCTTCATAAAAACCTTCAGTCTCACAAAGTTAAAAATGTGCTTAATTTTTTTACTATATTACTTTCCATATTAAAAATTAAGAAACTTGTTTTGAATTAATCAATATATGTAAGGAAAAAATTTTCAGCAATTTTTTTATTTCCAAAAATTGCTGTTTTTAAAGCAATCGGAAATACTATACACATCTTTTTAAATTATTTCATTTAAGTCTCATAGTTCATTGTTAATTTTACAAATTATCAAAAAATCAATATGCCTCTATTATAAAATAAATGCCAATATCAACAATTATTTTATATTAAAGAGCAATTTAACGGAAATAAATCTAATTACATTGAGTAATTTTCCAGTATGCATATCATTGGTAATTACTTAAAAATGATTTGTGTATACAGGAAAAATCATGATTGTGTATCAGTAATCATAACTTAAAATCTATAATGAATTTATAATGCTTATATTCATAAATTATTATATCCTTGACAGTAAGATAATTTTTAAATAACATAATGTATATTATTTTATAACATTGTTTAGATTAAGTCTCAAGATTTTTACTTTCAAAGAAAATAAAAATCTCTATATTGATCAATAAATAATTAATCAAAAAATTCAATAAAATAATTCAAATGTTAAATTTTAAAGTGTAAATTTCCTTGTTAAATTTTAAAAAATGTATCCTTTATATGAGTACTGATTTTAAAATTTTGAACTTACAATAGCTCTACGATTATCAAAATTCACTCTTCTTGCTTCAAATTCAGCATCCCTTTCATTAGCATTTGTCAATCTGGAAATGTAAAATGCTGCTTGTAAATTTAAAATAACTTGATTTTATAGGTTCATTATCAGTGAAAATAACTAACATGAGGCAAATATTACATTTGTCAGTCTTTCCAAGATTTAAATGATCGTAAGTAAATGATTTGTATCTGAGAAAGAATTATCATATTTGAATACTTATCAAACTAATGCTCAAAATACAAATAAATCAAAATAAGAAAATTTCTTAAAGCACACAATGCAGCTATTTAAAAACTGAAAACCAAATTTATGTGATACTAGCAAATTTTGTGAATGTAAGAAAATATCTTCAATCCAAAGAATAAAAACAATAATATGCTAGTTATAAACATATATGGCTAAAAATTGTTTGAAATTGTGTTTTTATTTTAGTAAACAATAGATAATACACAAACATAGAACATAATAAAAATAGAGAAAAGTTATTCCTAAAAAGGCTATTAAATATTTCAATTTGTTGTGTATGTATACTAGTAAATTTATATATGCTAGTCTGAATGTGTGTATTAGTATGATTATGTGTATCTGGTATGTATACTAGTATGACTATCCCACAAGTAAAGACTGATAAAATTAACACATAAAGGATAATCATATAAACTATAATTGACAAGTGTAACAATTATTAAAGCAGAATAAGATTTAAAGATAGATGATTTCAGTATTTGTCAAAAGATCTATTGTATTAAATAATACTACCAAAAAAAAATTTTCTGATCAATTTTGAAAACATGAAGCATTTTTGACTTTATGTCTGCATAAATGAAAGTTGTTCAAAATGTGATTAGCAATCATAAGAAAGTTTTCTTTTTTTTATCATTGAAATGAGATTTTTCCCACATAATCTACTCTAAATTTTAAAGAACTAAACTAAACTCCATGGCACGACAGCCCATGTGGGCCGAAGCTTACAGTGCCCATAACTGTTTTCATGACCGAGGGCCATGGGGTGCGAAGCATATGTCACAATTATGTGGTCAGCCTAACACGAAACTCCCAGTGTTTAGTTCCCAACCATGCTTGGTACTCAATTAATCGACCCACTGAAGGGATGAAAGGCTGAGTCAACCTTGCCCAGCCTGAGGATCGAACCTCGGACCTGTGTCATGGGAGCGTGAAACGCTGCCACTAAGCCACCAAGCTTGAAATTTTAAAGAAGCTAACATTAATTTTCTTAATACACATTTGTGATTTAATTTAACCCTATTTCTTTTCAATATTATTAATAATCTTAATTCTTAATAATTCTAAAATCTGAAGATCTGTATTAACATTTTGTAAGAAGAATAAATAGTAAAATATTAGCATACCTGCCAACTTTCAGAAAAATATTTCAATAAAACTTTTCAGTTTTAATCCGTGTGACTAAAGAAAAAAATTATACCTCAACCATTTCTTTTCCCCATCTATAATTTTTCAAGCTGGAGCATTCCTCCCCCTCCCCCCCTCCCCCGATAGAAAAAGGGTTTGACATGTGCATTTTCGGAGCCTCTGCGACCACACAGTCCGGGAAGTTATTTCTCTCTTCCCACAGATGGGTTGAATGGGGTGCTAATTTCCGCTTCTCATCATGGCTAACTAGAAAAGATAGCCATTATGTGCTAAGATATAAAAAAATTTTAATTTTTTTTTTAACTTTACCCAGAAGAACCGAAACGCATAAAATAATTCATAGTATCAGTAAAAGCGTAAAACCTGTGGATCTTGCGTAAAATTTACGCACAATGCGTAAAAGTTGGCAGGTCTGTATTAGATACTGTAAAATATCGATTTACTGAAAATATACATCAAATGAGTTTATATGCTAATTTTTAGAAATATAATAGTCAATAAATGAAATTTTTGAAAGCTTTTATCTATTTCTACCAAGTTTTTATATAAAAATAAATGTTATAAATACAAAAATGATCCTAAAACATTTTTTTGAGAAGCAACATATCTTGTAACAAGAATTGTTGAAAGAAATGCAATTTGAAACTGCAATAAAATACAGAAGGATTCTTTTTAAATTACTATAATTTAAAATATTTTGGGATTAGAATAACGATTTTATGGCAATGTCACTTTTGTATTTTTCAATTTTCATCTGTCAACAAGCTTAATCTCTTTTTACAACTGCTTCCTCCTTCATAATCAATTTAATTATATTTTCTACAATATTCCCAGTCAATATTTGATAATATATCACAAATCACTTATTATTTATTTACCCATGTAAATGTAGAAACATCTATTAGTTTAAATCGCCAACAAAGAATTAAGAAGAAATTTATGAAATAATGAAATTATTACATACTGCAAATATACACCTGCAATCATTGATAACTATTGAAGAATTATTAAAATAATTCAAAGATCACATTTAAGAAAAAATGCAATCTTCTTAAAAATCATTTGTTCCATTTAGAAATTAGAAATTTGCAAAACGTAGAAACATATCATTGTTGCCCAAGAGATGAGAAAAAAATTTGCATAAAATATAAAATAATATATCTTTAATTATGAGATACATTAAAGAAATAATGTAGCAAATTAAAAATTTAAAGTCACCAGTAAATTTTCATGAAATTTTCCTATAGTTAATAAAATATGGAAGTAAAAATTATTCTTTCTGCAAACATAGAGTTACAACCCAGTGGCCATAAGCTTATTAAATAATGTTGTAAGTTTTGCTCTTCTCAGTTTAGATTCCAAATTTTTTGTTTTCATAATGGTGATTGTTGAATCATCAAACCATTTTGGAGATGTCTTTCTACAGGATTTTAGTTCAAAAGACCACATTTTCATCACAAAACCCTATTTTTAGTAACTTTTTCAGTATGAACTAAGTACAGAAAACAAGATTTAATAAATGAAATGATGTTTTTTTTATTTAATTAAATGATAAAGTTCAATAGTGTTTCTAATTCTCCACAGTGAAATAGTAAATTTTATTGGTCCAAAAATCCTTAAAAAAATTTTTCAAACATCCATTAACTGTGTTCTCATAATGAAAGTAAGAATGATTATTAAACCAAAATCCATTTAGTTGCAATTATATAATCATAAAGAATTTAAAGTTTGGTGTTACTAATTAATGAATTTGTTACTGATAAAAGTTTGATGTAATAATTTAATAACCTATAAATAAAATAATAATAAAAGAAAATATATTATTTCTTATTCAATAATAAATTAAATAATAAGTTCGTGACTAAAATAAACACAAAAAATAATAAATGGGAGCCAAAAGCAATAAATAATAATACATGATAAGAACTAAAAAACATTTCACTGAATATAAGTTTACATTTGATATAATCAATTAAAAAACTTATGTTTTATTTATATACTTTAATATTTTGAAAGAAATAAAAAAACAATTTTGAAATAACATAACTTAAAACATCACCATGATTATCAAAGGTATATAATTCATCTATATGACCAGCTTATACTGAAATATATAATTGATTTAATTAAAATAATTCAGTCACAGCCAATTTTTCTTGATAGTCCTTCAATTTTCCCCAATTTCTATAGTCAATTATCCCCTTGCAACCACTAAATGCTCTCCAATTTCCCCTCAACATAGACATATTACATGAAGAAACATTTTACTATTGTCTAATTCAGTAAATTTAATTGATTCTTATCCTTACATAAAAGTTTTTATTTTGCTAAGAAAGTCAACTTTAACTGATTGACAAGCATTTGAACCATTGTACCAAACAACACATGAAAAACTTGAAGGAAATTTTAAAAATGGAATGTCAATTATTTACTAAAAAATATGTTCAAATACAAATTTTTCAGTAAACTGAAATTTACTAAAAATATTTTAAGTAGAAATGGATTTAAAAATAGTAAATTTAGTGAATGAAGCAAAAATTAATGTAACTTTACATTAAAAAGGGAATAAAAAAACAGTTTTTTATTTAAGTGTACAGCTGAAACATTTTAAAATCAAAGAGCAATGATATTTAGTTTGGTGTTGAATAGTTAGTGACACTATAGTCACTCCCAATTTAAATTTCAGTCCATACACATTTACATCTTAGAGGGAAGTCACACTTATAAACTACTGAATAGAAAGTTAGTGTATTGACCATTCAACAGCTGTAGTGGTGTAAAAAAGTTGCTTTTACTGGATAACCAGATAAAATTCATTGTAAAAATTACTGAACTTTTGTACAACACAAAAAACACAATACAATGACTAATACTTTAAAGATATTTTATGAACTCATTTATTTAAAATAACTGCATAAACAAAAAAAGGAGTTGACATATTTTTGAAAAAGAATTTATTTTGTACTTGTTTGCCCTATAAATATTATCTGCATAAGGCTAATTCAACCTTAAAATGGACAGAATTTTTAAACATTTTTTGATTCAATTAAATATTTTCTATAATAAAAATCTATAATCTATGTTACACAAATGTCAGTGTGTTGTTTGTGTTGTTTAATGTAACACACAGTGTAAATTTATTATTTTATGTTATATAGGAGAATAAGTTGAAAAATAAGTTTCCCCTATCGACTGTGGTCAGAGTTGTGTATGAAAGTCAAAAATAGAATGAGACATTAAAGATATGACATACCTTTATTTTTCTACATAGGTACCAAGTACATTGAGACATTTGTCATATCGCTTAATAAGCTTCAAAAAGCCCCCCAGGAAAAAATCAGGGCTTTGCATATGTAAGAAGCATTGAATGGCTTGTTGCACTTCAGTATTGCTTCCAAAGCGCCTTCCCCCGAGATTTTTCTTCAAAAGCCGGAAACAGATGGAAGTTGCTTGGTGCGAGATCAGGACTTTATGGCGGATGGTGTAGGCGCTCCCAACCAAGAGTTGCAACATGATTTTGCGCTGCCGTCGCCAAATGTGATCTGGCGTTGTCATCCAACAGCAGAACGCCAGATGTGAGAAGGCCAGGCCTGTTTTTCCGAATTGCCTCTTTCAATTTAGACAGGGTGTCACAGTAGCGCGTAGCATTGATGGTTCCAACCTCCAAAAAAAGTCCAGCAACAAAACTCCTTGGGCGTCCCAGAAAACTGTGAGGAGCACTTTACCTGCGGTGGGAGTTGTCTTGAACTTCTTTCGGACAGGTGATGACGGATGTTTCCACTCCAGAGATGCTGCCTTCGATTCTGGCGTCAAAAGGTGGACCCACGTTTCATCCCTGTCACAATCTGAAACAGAAAGTCATTGCCATCTTCATGGTAACGCACGAGATGTTCCAGGCTGACCACCATGCGTTGTTCCTTGTGTGTCGAGGTCAATTGTCGGGGCACCCATCGTGCTGACACTTTTCTGTATCGCAGAATGTCGAGGATGATGTTTTGAGCTCACTCATGTGAGATTCCAAGTTCTTCCACTATTTCATCGATGGTAATACGCCGGTTCGCTCAAATCATGTCATCCAACTTCCTGACATTTGCATCTGTAGTGGCCATGTGCGTCCATCCAGCTCTCGGTATGTCCTCCACTTGCTGACGTCCATCACTGAATTTGCGACACCATCTCCGCACCATTTGCTTCGACATCACACCTGGCCCATAGATTTCCACTAGGCGGTAATGAATTTCTGTTCCTGATACTTCACGTGCCAATTCATAGCGGATGACCGCTCTCACTTCCTCCTTTGACTACGAATTCAAAACGCACCTTCTCTCCATATCTACCGGGGCTCAAATGAGAGGCTGGTCTCCACTTTGTGCAGGAACTGCAACAGAGCCATCTGCATGATTTGCAGCGACCTCTACCCAATGGTGTATCGGTGACTTGCGCGTTTTCCTGCTGTGTCGCTTTTCGCCCATAGCCGTTCAACGCTTCTTCCAAATGCAAAGCCCTGATATTTTCCTGGGGGGCTTTTTGAAGCTTATTAAGCGATACAACAAATGTCTCAATGAACTTGGTACCGATGTAGAAAAATAAAGGTATGTCATATCTTTAATGTCTCATTCTATTTTTGACTTTCATACACAACTCTGACCACAGTCGACAAGGGAAACTTATTTTTCAACTTACCCTCGTACATATATGTTTTGCAATACTAATATGTGGAATAATTTAGTCTGATTAATAGAGAGAAAATAATTTTTACTTTAACAATATTAAGATGTATGAAACTACAAGTTAATCTACATATCATCAAAAACTAATTACATTTACAATAATGTCCTAAACAATAACAAAATTGGTATAAGAATGATTTAGCAATTAGTCTTAAGAATAGTACAAACTTTTAACTGGAAACTAAACTCTATTATTTCATATTGTGTTAACATATTTATTTCACTATATTCAATCATTTATCCAAAATGTATCATATTATCTAGAATAAGATGAAATATATATTTTAATCAAATTTTATATAAGAATTATTATAGATATAAAATTTATTGGAAGTAAGAATATCAAGTGTTGAAATATATTTTATTTTTATAATAAAAGAGACAAGTTCATAAAATAAGTTCATTAACACAACTATCAGCAGAATTAACCAATGTGAAATATAAAATATACACATGAAAAATCTCTTATTTTACCACTTTTAAAACTAAATTCTATAAGTAAGCAATATAAAAAAATTTTTTGAAGCTTAAACATTAGTAGTAGACCATGTAAATCCACACAAATTAAAAATCAGTAATTTAGAAATGAAGACCAAACAGAGGACCACCCCAATACTAGGCCTGACACTCCTAAAAGTATTTCACTAGAAGGGCATTGCAACCCTGACCTATTTAATAAGTCGCAGCTACCACCCTTAGGTGTTAATACAAAGTGTTTCAAAAATGCTAAAGAATTATATTTCGGGAGTTTTATATAAAAGGCATTCTATTTCAAAACATATTCCATTTATAAAAGTTTTCAACTTTTTAAAGTATGTATTTTCTAGAAAAATACACACAGTAGTCAAATTGTTGAAATTATGTTTCTTAATTACACCAAAGAGATTTGTAAAACTAAATCACTTGTTCAAAAGCACACATATATTTAGTACACTTAACACTCAAAAAATTATTTGCATCTCACATCAGTTAAAAACAAATTCTGAATAAAACTTAAACTCACTACATTTCTGTTATACTTCTTATCAAACCTCTAATTACACACTCATGTTTTTTTAATACTTTTTTTCATTAAAAAGTACTAATGAAATTGAAATGAGTATAACACATAAAAAGATGGAAGTAACACTTTTAGGAAGGCAATGCTACAAAACTCAATAAAAATTTTAGTAATCTTTACATTGCAATCCATTATCAGTCTTGAATTTCCAAACCTAAAATCTTTTTAAGCGCTTTAATTAATGTTGAACAATTCAATCAATATTTCCTTTAGTTGAAACATTTAGTTTTTAAATTTCTAAGATGTCTTTTAAAGCGCTGTCATATTTGCAGTTTATAATACCGTATAAAAATTATTTTAATTTTTTAGTTAATAATATGAAAAATGAACATACATTTTTAATCAGTTACATATATTTAAAATGAAAGCATTAAAGTAAAATATTGGAATAAAAATTATCTACTTGAATTGCATAAAATTAATTACTTTATATATAGGGATGATGGGAAATAAAAGTCTACACAAAATATTTATAACATGGATCCTAAATAAAATATGATGACTATTTTTTATCTAGGTGTTAAATAATAGTTTTCTAACTATAATATATAATAAGTACACATAGATAAAAATATGTGCTTTAAATTTATCAAAATTATTTTATCACTTTTTAATAGGTTTACAAATATATACTTCAAAATAAAATAATTTCTTTTTTGTATTTTAAATGCAATACATAATTTTTTCTTAATCTCAAAAATTGCGTTATTATCAGTCAACTGCACGATGATAATATAAAAGAAAAACTTATAAATTATGAAGAGATTCTATTTTAATTGTTAAACAATTCAGATATTTTTATATTGTGAGAAAATAGGATATTACATTACAAGAATCACTATATATCTATGTTGCTTACAATCAGAAGTATTTTTTTTTAATGTAAATATTAAAAATCATGCCACAACTTTTTTACATTTTAGACATTTTCTCCAAAATGTTTCGACTATTTTTAATGTTGCAGCTTAATAAATTAATTCAAAGCATATACTAATAATTATATTCATAGTGGAAATCTTGAAAGAATTCATTCACCAAACATTTTTCCAAAATGAATTTAATAAATTTATATATTTTTATGATATTCTGAAAATTGAGTAAATGATTAATGATTTTAGTAACTTTTGCACTGCCATTTTTTAAAATAATTTACATGGTTTCAGTTGCAGTTTTTATAAAAATTACTTCTAATTTTTATTAAAAATTACTTCTAATTTTTATTAAAATCAAAGATTCTTCAGACATCTATAATAATTGAAATCCTAATTTGTTATATTATACAAAACATTTTCAATTAAAAAATATCAGAAATGAATTAAAAAATTTACAAATCATAAAAATCAAGTTACAATAAATCTCAATTTACAAATTATATACACACAATTTATATATTTTATGCATCTTAAGTAGCTGCACAATCAAAATTAAAGATATGAAATGCAAACTAATACAATTAACTAAATTAATACAGCTATAGTAAAATAAAACAAAACTTCCTTTCCTCAACCAAATTCAAATTGATATAAAATTGAAAGAAAGAAAGAAAATTACTCTAATTTTTATTATAATTAATTCCTTAAAATAAGTTTTTTTTGTTGCTGTGATCAATAACAAGCAATTCAGTTTTTGAAAATGTTGCTCAATCATGGAAACTTATACTAAGACTTTTGTCTTATAAGAGTATTGCAGAATCTAAGCAAAATGCACATTCAAGTAAAATATTTATTAGATTATTCACAAAGAAAATCTTGATGATTTGTTATAATGCTAATAATTACATTTAAAAATATTTATGAAATTGCTTTCGATTAGCATTGGTATACAAATGTAATTTTGTAAATTCAATAACCTTTAGCTTCCATTAAAATATTTAACTAAAATAGTAATCAATATTATCCACATTATTCTTACAGTGAAACATGGTATTGATTAATATGAAAATGTATAATTCTATTAACAATATTCTGCCCATTAATTATAACTTAGCTTTACATTATTATTTTAAGAACATAGTTATCCTAGAGAAATCTGAATAGATAGCTACTTTTGACATTAAATAAAAACAAAAAGAAATTTAAATCACTTAACTTAATACACACTTTAATTAGGAAACTTCAATTAGAATTTTTAATTTTTTATTGGAAAACTGATTTTACTAAATGATAGGGATATAATACACATCAAAGCACACACAAATTTATACATCAAAATGTTCAATAGTAATTTAACACTAAATGTTCAAAATTTTAGACTAAAATGATAAATTTAAACTAACTCCTTATTAATATGGAAATAAAATGAAAGACACAGTTGAAAGCACAATGATTAATTATCAATACAATAGCTTTAAATTTGAATAAATAATCATGAAATTTTGTAAAATCATAAATGTAAACAATCTAATCAATTCTAAGGTATTAATATTATTTTAGTCAATGATTTTGCAACAGTGAATTGGCTATAGAATAAATAACTTTTCAACAAAAAGGGGGAGAAAACTATGATCTGAAATTGTAAGAAAAAGATAACATCCAAGTAATATGCATGCAATAATAAGGGGGGAAAAACTTGTAGTATAAAAGTATTATATAAATTATATACAATCATAATAAAAATTTTATGAAATATAATTTTGAATTAAATGTAAGAAAGATTTGTTATCAATTCAAAATATGCAAGTCCATTTAATTAGCATTTTTAAAATTAGACATAATGGAGTGAAAAAAATTGCTTGAATCAAATCTCCTTTTCCTATCATGCTTTATTAGAATGTGACAAAAAATTGTTATGTTTATCATAATTCTCTTTGACTATACAGTTTTAATTAAATATTTTTGTTTATATAATAAATGGTTTTGGAGTAATTCTGGAAATGCATCACATTATATATTACTTAAAGTTTGTTGAAGGAAATGATTATGTATAGCTGAAAAAATATAATTTAATTTTAGACTTTTTAAATTAACCCTGATACTTAACATAATAAGATGATAAAAGTCAGAATAAAACTTATAAAAGGACACATTTTTAGTATTGGTAAAGCTAAGGTTTATACAAAATCACAAACTTAAAGTATTTCCCATAAATTTTATTTACCATTCCCAAAATATAATGATAAGTGCTAAGTAATAAAGTTTGTGGTAGAAATTATTGAGGGAAAAAACTAAACAATTTAATTAAATTATACTATAACTAACAATTTTTTTCTACCATTAATTTCAACAAAGTTATAAATAATACAATTGTGAAAATAATACCATTTAAAACATTTTGAAAATATTAGCAAAGTTTATTCAATTTAGAAAACAGGTGTGTAAGAGTAAAAAAGAAATTTTTGGGAGGAAATTAATGAATTTTAAAAAATTGAAGGAACACTTTAAGAATAATAAAGCAACTGCATATATACTAACTTAAAGGAGCAATTATAAAATAATTTTGAAATAGATTAATGCTATTATCCAGTGATAATATAATTTTGGCAAATTCAAATAAAAGACTTGTTAAAATTAATGTTTCATTCTCTAATTCTTTATTCTTTTATTTACTTTATGCATTAATATTAAGCACAAAATCGCTAATTTCTAAAAAATTTTCTCTACTAAACTAATATATAACTCAATTAAATAATTCAAACAAAAATATTTTAATTAGAAAAAGTATAATGCAAATACATTTGAAAGAAAATAAGAACTGCAAAAATATTTCTTGCATTAATTTAAGAAGACTAAAACACAATTTCAATCTGTCCTAAGAGCATTTTTTATCATTTTTAGATATATAGAAAAACTACACACACAATTATATATAAATATTTTCCCATTTATTTTTATAACTTTTTTATCATTGCTTGATTTAGACATGATAAAGAATCTTGTTAATAATTCTAGTCCATAACTACATGATTTCTTAAAGTCTTTAGTTAACAAAATACTCTTTTAAATATGCATTAGGCAAAGCTATGATTTATTAAAAATCAGTACTCATTTCTTGTGATCAAAGGACCAGAATAGGGCCTACATTTTTAAAGTGGATTTTGAACCAATACAATAATGACATGCTACATAAAAATCAAACACTTAAACTGTTGAAACAAAGGTCAGGACATTAGCCATCATTTGGCTGCCACCTCAAATAGAGCTATATATTTATCCTCTACATTTCAGAACATTATATGATGTTGCATTTTTTAAATAATTGCTAGTTAAAGTTTAAATATCCACGATGTCTATGAATTTACCATTTCACTGGTTCAGTAATATAATATGAATTGCTTAAAAACAAATGAAGGTTTTTTTTTTCATTAAAATCCTTAAAAAATTATGAAGGTAAAAAATTTGCAAAATGTATATTGCTTTTATTTATAAAATATCATACCTCTAACAAATTACTTCTTCCATAAAAGATGTGTCATAAGGCTATACTTCTAACAAGAAATTAGTAATAAAATCTTGGATTTTCATTATTGTATGTAAATTTTACTATCCAATTTCAATCCCACCTTAAATTTAATAACTTTAAAAATATTTAACGTTAAATAAAGTTAATTTTATTTAGCAACTTTTTTAATATTGAACAGACTTTTGGAATTGAAACAACATAGATACAAATGAGCTGCATTTCTAACACTTGGGACTTTTTGCACTATTAGAATAACAAAAATCAAGCAAAATTAAATGTAAATAGAAGTAAATTTTTGAAATCAGAAATCTGCATTGCTACAAGAAATTTTTCTATGCCTTATACAAATCTCACTACCCATACACATATGAATTACACATTAAGAACTGCAATAGGATGTCGCTATATTTATCTAGACCACAGACACACTTTTGGAACTGGTAGAATTTTGAGGACATGTGAACATCAAACAGGAAAATTCTAATGAACTGCAATATGGTACAATTTATCAGCTGTTATGACATTGAAAATGAAATGATAACATTTTGAGAGAAAATAGGAGAAAGAATATGAATTTCATGAAAAGAATAAAATCCTTTGATGGCTTTATATTTAAAGGAAATATCACATTTTCAATAGTTTTTAAAGGAATTTAATAAGCATTATGTAAAATAAAGAATTCAAGGAAATTTAAGAAATCTGTGCTCTAAGAGAGAATATAACTTACATTTAAATAAAATGCATTTTTACTAAAACATGTAAAAGCATTAGTTTGCATGAAAAAGTCAGAAATAACAGTGTTTACAAGCATTTTTTAACTGGTTTCATATTATTTTAACAGAAGCTAGATATTAATAAATAAAAAATATGTATAGCCTTCATATTATCTATAAACCTTTGTTGTAAATACAATGACACTTAAAATGTGCATTTTATTTACTGTTATCTAACTACTATAATGTAGGCTTAAAAAAAATAGACACAATTTTGTAATAAATTTTAATTGACATGATGACATAAATTTATATTTTACAAAACTTCATAGTATAAATATTATCAATTTCAAAAAGTATTGTAACAAATATTGATTAAATTTGTATTAAAAGAAAAAATATTTCAAAAAAATGCTCTAAGAGTTCAAATTATTTTGAGAAATATTTAGCAAAAAAAATGCAAAACACTATAATATATTACAATGTAGAGAAGACTAAAATAAAACTGTTTCAGAGAAAAACTTTTCACTGATATAAAATTATAAACTTATATTTTTTACTGCCTTACATATGTAGTTTCAATATCCAGTATCAAAGTAATAAAAGTAAATCCTTAAGTTATATTATCGATGTGTAATTAATAACAAGGAAATATAACACAATTATAAACAGAGTAAACAGAATATCTGAATTAACTGTTATACATTATTTAAATCTCTAGATGAAATCTAAATTTTGTATAGTACAATATAAACATTTTTATTCTTGAATATAAATATTTTCACCAACTAGTGAAAATGATGTTTCATAAGTGATCATGCTTATGATAATTTATTGTATGCAATGAAATTTTATTGATGGTCTTCAAATTTGCAACACCATAAAAGGCAAATAGTTAGAAAAATTTAATTTTGTAATCGAATAATTTTCTTTGTTTATATATAAGATGGAGAAATAGAGAACTAATTAGTATGATTTAAATGATATAAGAAAGGAGATTAAAAATAGAACTTTAGTGATGAACTTTGAAGATCGATTCACAAAGATTTTAATATTATAAAAAATATTATAATGTTAAAGATTTTGAAAAATCAGCCAAGTTTGAATTCCATGATTTGCTACAAATATTGTAAGCTGCATTTATGCAAGAGCAAAACTTAAAAGAAATAAAAAGCAATCTTTCTAAAAAAAAATAAGTTTAATTTTTTTCAAAAATATACCTATTAAAAAAATTGAAAGGGATTTTCTGACAAATTTCTATTCATCAATAAATCATTTATATTTTATGAAACTTATATAAAGAACAATTAATCAAAACAAAAAAAATTTAGATAACCATCCAAACACAGAAAAAAAATCAGTCATCAAAAACCGAATAAAGCCTTCTTATCTTTGTAAAAAACCGAATCTTATCTTTGTAAAAAATATGATTGCACAATCTTTCAAGATTTATGATTTCAAGATACAACATTTGGAAAAGTATGAAAATATAGCAGTTTGTGTTAATACAACACTGAAATTCTTAAGTGTGAAAAAATTTCACCTGTCTGTCTACATACATAATGTACACAAAATAAATTTCAATACAAGCACGTATATCATTACTAGCAATGATTAGATTGGGATAATAAATATATTCAGTTGTCTGGTGGTAATTGCAATTCAACAAAGTCTGTTCATTATTGTCTTATGAAATAGCATTTCCAGAGAAATAAAGATAGTAAATATTAGAAAATGTAGAGAACTTAGGACTGTAGTCAAAGAATGTAATGAAGTAATCTACATAATTACATAACTTCACATCACTTTAAAAAAAAATTAGTATTACTAAACCTATTTCCAGGAATCATATCTATCATTTCTTGGTATAGTTGAATTTAATTTTTCTACTCATAAATAACAATGGACATTAGCAAAAGACAGTTGAAGTACCATACATAAGAGTTAATGAAGATATTGATAGTGTAAATAGACTACAACTGATACCACAACAGATAGTTCACCAGCAAAGGCATTTATAAACAAAAAAAAACTTATCTTTAAGGACTTTTCATTGATAATGAGCAATACTTAAAAATATCAAAAAGGAAACTTCTAAGCAATGACACTGACAAGTATGGGAGCAAAAAACAGACGCACATCACCCACCTTATGTTGTTCAACAGGAACTGATATTAAACCCAAAATTTTTCAGTTTGAAATTTTATGGTCATACCATTAAGGCATGGTAAGCTCAAATGAATTATGTCTAGAATATAATCTTACAGTAAATACTCTTAGAAGCTAAAAATATCTTTGACAGGCAATTCTCCTAATTAGTTAAAATAATTTAGCAGAGAACACGCACATCAGACAACAAATGTATTAAATTATAATTAAATTTTATATTGAAGAATTCATTTCCATGTTTACTAAAAAAAAGCACTTATGGTATATCATTAAAAGTATTATACATATTTCTTTTTTTAACTGTGTAATATAGGTTTCATTTTACTTGAAAAATTCATTTTAGAATGTCTATCAGAATAAAACATTAATCTTTCATAACTTAATATTTAATAATATTCATTTTATTAAATACAATGAGGAATAATAAATATAAAAAATAAGTTCATGTTTATAATTTGTATGATAACTGAATTACTAATTTTTTGGTCAATTTAACTTTGAGCAAATAAATTTTCAATGGTGTTAATTCAATTTAATGACCATCAACTTTTATAAAAATATATTTACAGGACATACTTATATTAATGAAAATATGATAGTTTAACAGTTCATTAATTTTTTAATCTAACATTACAGGCAATAAATATCTTTTAAGCTAATTAACTCATTTTGATCAACTTTAATTTATCTTTATGAATTTCACATTAAATTATGAAGCACATGAATAGAATAACTGGCTATGAATTTAAATTCACATAGTAAATATGTTCTGGTAATTTAAAATTAGATTGTGAATTTCATTAAAAAATAATTAAAATGTCATGATATTTAAATTAAACTGGATACAGCAAATACATTAAAGTAGGCAATTCACTATGATCTGTAATTTTTCTTTGTTATGTAAGAAATACAAAATGTTCTGCTTAAAAATGTTACTTTTTTTAATCATTTACTCTGTGCACAGTGAATCAATAAAATCCTCTCAAAAATACCTTATATCTAATCTATTTAAGCTACTCAATACATTCAGCTACTTTATTGATAAATAATTATAAAGAATGCAACAAGCACCAATAATTCATTACACAAATTTAATTATTCAGATAGTATTTTTCAAAAGAAATACATCTTAACAGTTATCACAAAAAACAGCTGACTTTTTACTGTAAATGATTGTTTAATTAAAAAATTATGAAAGAACAATACATAAGTCACTGGATATATAAATTTGATAAATAGAAAATCAGTAGCTAATAAATACGCAACATTTTAATAGGAATAAATATCTGTTTTTATATAAAAATAGTGGTAAAATTAAAGACAAAATATTAAGTGCCACAATGAATATTTTTTAAACAAATACAAAAAAAGAAATTTATGTGTGAAACAAGCATTGATGGCAAGAATAAATGACTCATTACCCAAATTAAAATTTAAAAAATAATCTTGGGAAAAACATATTTTATTAATTTAATGATGAAAGTAAAATCAACTACTTTTGACTAAAACCAGTTCTCTTCAAATAACAAAATTGAGAAACAATAAAAAACAAATGTGAATATAGATTTTAAAATTATAAAACAAATAATTTTCTAAAACATGAATTTACAGAAGCAATATAAGTATATATGAGTCCATTTCCATATGGACAAGATACACTTGATCTCTGATGTCACACTGCAATAAGTGATTACATTACACAGAAATGCTTTGGGAAAATTGCTTAGTATTTGGATTTTCACATATTTAAAGAACCTTAGGTGTGTTAATAGTACAAACTCAGTATTTTTAACCTTCTCAAAGTAATTATATCTATGAACCTAATCTATTTAATACTATGCATTGAATACCTTTGTCTCAATAAATCGAACCTGAATCAGTATAAATATAAGAAACTTTAAAAAGCAAATATATTCGCATTATTAACAGAGGAAAATCTAAGCATGGTTTATTTAATAAAACTTTTACTTCTGTTTTGCTAATAATAGCGACTCAATTTTTATAAACTGCAGAAAGAAAAAGCAATTAAAAAAAACTAAAAATTGTAATTGACTGGTTGAAGTTGCACAGGGAAAATAGCAAGAACTATCCATTAAATACCCCAAGGATTAAAAAACTGAAAAAATTAAACATTCAAAACAGAACAAGTTTCAAATTGATTTTCTGAAGTTTCAAGAGATTTATATGTTTTGAGAAAATCAGAACAAATTTTTAAGTACCGGATACGACACAAAAATTTAACTTACAAACTAATCAATAATTAATAAGCACAAAGAACCATGTAAACCAAAACATAATTTTCATCCATTATAAATGCAGAAGTGTGGTTATAAAAGCATACTAGAGAAGTAAGAATTGAAATACAGGGATATGAAAATTTTGATTAATAAAGAACAGAAGTTTGGGCAGAACAAATTTTAAAGCAAATACTACACAAACATCAACAAAGAACAGAACTATTTTTGTCAAAAAAAAGTTATATTAGAATAAAATTTACAAAACACACAAATTTTAAAAATCTTGTTTTAATTAAGTGCATGAAAAACTGTTAATTATATTATCTGCCCATAAAAGATTCCATAATAAATTGACTTCATATGCTTTTAATTTAATATCCATATTTAAAATATGTATATTCTTTAAATCTTATCCTCATTTTATACATAGAATAGACACTCGTTTTTATGAACCTCTAATTTATGAATATTCACAATTATACAAAATACTGTCTGGTCCCCTATAGTCCCATAGATGCAATGATTTTAATGTCCATTTAAGAATTAAAATTCTGAAAAATCTTTTTATTAACTCACTTTTATGCCTTTTTCATTAGCATCTAATTTTTATAATCTGATGTTTAATTCCTTTTATTTTTATATGGTTGAGAAACTTGGATGGGTCTTTTTTTACAATATTTGAATAGCAGATAACTAATTGCAAAATAAAGTAGTAATTAATCTGTATAATCAATAGTAAAAATAAAGTAAATCAGGATTTTAAAAATCAAAATTAAAGAAAAATACTTATAAATTCAAGTGATTTATGTCAATAGTTTGATCTATTAAAAGCCACAGTTTTGAGTATATATCACCCCCGATTTTTTCATCAATTTGTATGACATTTCTTGTGCCTAATCTAACTTCTGATTTTTATGCATCTGAATATTATCTATATCTTCAAATTAAAATATCATAGGATGTTTTTGAAAGAAATAATCTCATCTCAGAATTGCCTTATGAAATTAACATTCTAGGTGCAATGCTCTAGAGAATGTATGCTTGGAATAATAGTGTTGCACAAAAGATGATCAAAAAGACTTGTATGTATTATTACACAAACCACTATATCTGAAGACAAAAATTTTACAGGACAACATAAGTGAGGTTTTTCATCTGTGAGCTTTAACAATGAAACTTACTGCTCACTGAAATTTCACTTCAGATCCTTTTGAATCTGGAGTCAGATATAATTTGTTCACAAGAATTATTAGATGATCAAATGATAAAGAACATAATAAATAATAATGAAAAGTACCTTCAGATATCAAACAAGAAGAAAACTATTTAATCCTATGACTATCTGCTAAATAAGTAGAAGAGTGGCTAACAATATTAAGGTAAATTTTAAGAGCAACAGTGAAATGTTTTTTTACATAAAAAATGAGATTTTAAAAATGTAGTTTTGAAATAGAAATTGATGGAAGCAAAAGCAATTGCTTTAATTGATTTTTTTCAGTTAAAATAAAAATACAAATTACTTTAAATTATGAATTTTATTTTGCATACTTTTTATATAATGAATATTGAAATATTTTTTTTCTAATAGCTCTTTACTTATAAAGAGAACAGTGAGGTAAATAAATTAGTATTTTAATATTTAAAAGTTGCTTACTATTTTATAAACTTTAAATTTTAAGAACTATTTTAACAGTTTTTAAGTGTTCATAAAAACAAGCACCTAATGAACATAATTTTATGAAGAAAAAAAAATAAAAATATATAAATTAGTACAGCATTAAGCATAAGTGCACTGAAGTAACAAAGTTCAATATTTCCACAATACTAATACACAATACATTCGTAGAGCTTTGGATTTAAGACTATAGTAAATTTTTTAACGTAATAATTGATTAAAAAAAACATAAAATCCTGGAAACAGTTTTTCATACAAACACATAGAATGTTGACATACATTATGTATACACATAAACATGTAATAGAAAAATAGAATTGCCTTAGATACCTCATAATTCATTTCCTATGATAAAAATACATAAAACATGATTCACAATTATGAAAATATTCTGAAATCATTATTCAGTCCTAAAATTGTCCTAACTATACAATGTTCAGAACAGGGAAATAAATAATTTTAAACAAATATCACAAAAATTGTGTGATTTTCTCAATTCTTCTTATTAGAAAAAATGAGTCCGAGGGTGATGAATTACAAGAGGCACGAATCAGGAATGATGATAGGGCAAGGAGATATTCATGGATGATTAATGAATTTCACTCTTTGTAACAGCATCAAGACCTATACAAAAGGTACCACAATGAGTGGCTGTATCTTTTAGCCATATCAAGATGGCTTTTATAATTTCACTGGGAGTGTTAAGAATTTTTACATTATATTACATTTACTAGTGTATGAATATATACACATTATACACATAATAGTGAAGTGAAACCAAAAAACATTATCACAAGTAAAATAAAGAAGTATAAAGTAGTAAACATGCTGCCCACAAAAGTCACATATTATATTTTCAAAACCATTAGTCACAGATAAGTGCTTCCATTTTAAAAAAAATGAAAAATTCAAATTAAATAAATTATTTGAAAGTGATTTTAAATTTAAAAAATATATTAAAAAGGAAAATTTTTATATAATCCTTAATTACATATATAATATTTAAGAAAAAGTTATTTTGCTTACTTATGAAGCAATTTGATGAGTAAATATATGACTAAAAATTTCCTGACAAAGTATTCTAGAATGTGAAAATTCTAAGGCACATTTTAACATACAATGGTGGTCTCTCTTTCCCATTAACGCCATCAATTCAGATTTGATGAATGTTATGATTTGATGGCCAAACTATACAAGTCACATGGTATAATTCCTCTTAGAGAAATTTTATGAAAATTAAGACAAATCTCTTTAAAGACAAATTTTTAACATCCATTTTATGAAACTATTAGTACACAGAAATTTGACGCATTTAGAGATAACTTTGTAAATGCAATTAATCGACTGGTACACAGACCAAGAAGCACTAGCCTAACTTCAATCAAAGTAGTTTTCAAACAGTAACATGGTCAACTGAGATCCAGAATTACATAAAATGTATTTTCACATCTTTAGCCTAGAAACAGTACATCCTGCATTACTTTACATTGGAAACATTTATTCATACAATTTGAAATCTTAAACCTTTATCTAATTAATGCTTGACATGCACACTAATCTATAATCAGAAATGAACAAATTCTAAACTTTCCACCAACATTTTTATTATATTCTATTAAACATTAAACTTCATAAACAGCCTCACAAATATATTCCAAAATTTAAACTTTTGATCATAAAAGTAAAACATATTATATAAATTCAGAGTTTTTACTAAAATGTAAAACATAGACCATACCTCATTTTTATAATCTGCATACATTCTCTGCATACTTTTTAAATAACATGTCTTTTTATTTTAGGAAAAATGGGATACAAGAAAAAGTTGATTTATAAAAAAAAATTTTTATCTTAATCCTGAGTAAGAAATGAAAGTTCCATTAAAATCTACAAGTTAATGCTTCACACTTACCAATAATTTGTAAAATTTCAATAATTTGCAAATTTGAGTTTTGTAAAAATGGACATCAATTGTATTTTGAATTAAAATTATGAGTTATTCAAAAGATACACAAAATTTATAAATTATTCTGTAAAATATATTTTAGATGATTTGATAACCCCATGGTGTATTTCTGATGAAATAATATGCATTAGTATTTTAAATAACATATTTCAGGAAAGACACTTAATATCATTGCATGATTTACAGTACATTTTACAAACTCAATCCTTAATTGATACAATCACTGGAAAATTTTAACCATACCAAGTATTTTAGGTAACCATATATATTTAATTAGCTATTACTGAAATAGGTATCATGACAGAAGTTAACTGAATAAAAATTACTATGGTTAAAATAAATACGAATTTACTTAAATTAAGGGTCAATTTTGTGAAGTTTCTAAAATCTCATTAACTAAATAAGTAATAACACTAAAGGCTACTAAATTATAATGTAACCCATAAAAATTTTAATTTTTAATATTATGTTTTTTTTTTTTTAATTTTTTGTAATCTGTTTTTCTTTAATAGTGAAAAGTAATCTTAGCAAATGCAACAATATCGATTATATATTAACAACTAAAATTAGTTATTTATGTCCAAGTTCATTTCACATATTGAACGATTTTATAAATGCACTTTACAAAAAAAAACTTAGATTATTTATTTGATTAATCAATATAAAATCTGGTAGTTGTATCATGGTAAGACTTGTTACTTTATAATATAAAAAAATTATTAAAAGGAAGCAAACATCATTGATAAATAGTTGGGAAAATATTCTTATATAAGTGGCTCATGACTTTTCTGGACATATAATAGATTACACAAATAAAATATATTTTAAAGTATATAAATCACTAAAATATATTTTAAAAGCAAAACTACTTAAATAACTTGAAGCACAAAAAAATTATGAATTTAATGATTAACTTTATAATTTTCTACTTTTATACTATTATTTCCATACATTTTTATTATAAAATTAAACTGTAAAATATTTAAAATATTGAACTACAACAAATATAGTAAATATAATAACAAAAAGAACACAATGGCTTGGCCATTTGTTGTAAATGAGTGATAAAAGAGCAACAAAGAAATTATACAGAGGAAGACTGAAGAGTAAAAGAAAGGTTGGACATCCCAGAAAGAGATGCCTAGATGAGGAGCAAAGGATTTGAAAAGAATGAAGATCAAAAATTGGAAGGAAAAGGTGGATCAGAAAAAATGGAGCTGTTTGGAAAAGGAGGGCAAATCCTGCATAGATAGTAGAACTGAGAAAGTAGCACTAGAATTATGTTATTAGAATACCAACAAACATGTTACTAGAATCTAATTCAATTTTCTTTCATTTTGTATAGCAAAAAATTATCTTTTCAACATTAGTTTATGCAAATCAGCATTTATATTACTTTTCAGTTTTCATTTTCATAAAGACATATATTACAGCAAATATACGAACTTGATCTCAAAAAATAAATAACAATTTAATTATTAAACTGGTTTTCATATTTTTTTATTATTAATGGTTTTTAAAAGGCCCATTTTGGATTGCAAGTTGATGCACAAACTGATGATGCATAATAGAAACTAAAAATGCTAGACTACTACTAAAAATGTTGCACTTAACTGCAACATATTTCAGTAATAGTATAGCCTTTCAAGATGGCATTATGCATCATCATCTTCAAAATTAAAGTTTTGTTTTTCATAACAGCATATATTATGTCTACAAATAAAGTATGTATTTAATACTACATTAATCTAAAATAGCTTTAAAATTTTTGCACTGTATTTACATGAAGGCAGAATTCATTGCATATTTCTATTCATTTAATTTTTTATTTAAAAATACCACTTTAAACTAAAATCAATTTTGACAGCAATAAATTTTAATTTAATATTACAATAACTAAATTATGCATTACTTAAGTTTCAAACATTTGCAATTTAAATATAATTTTAAAATTTCATAAAAGACTTTTTTTGAGAAATAATTGAAATATCACAAAAAACAAAAATACTGTTTACTATAAAAGAGATTATGTTAGAAATGTTTAAAAAAATACTTACTTTACATAATAAAAAATCCCACAATGTCAAACATGAAATAAATTCAAGGAAAAATACATACCATAGAAATTATATGGAAAACTCCAAAATATAAGTTTTTAGTTTTTTTAAGTTCCAGATTGAAATAAAGAAATTTTATCACTTTATTTCAGTTTTAAACTTAAAGTTAATTTTAAGAAAACAATATTAAACTTCAATAGACTAAATCTTGCCTTCAAAAAGTATATAAGACAAAGCATCTTGAGAATTTAACTATGAAATCCATGCTCACAATTCACATTCTATTTTAATTAATCATTCTATGTATGAAATATGATAATAAAAGGTTTTAAAATAATTACAAATACCCTATATGACAAAATCAATTATAGCACAAAAATTTACTGACAAATCTTTATAATTGACTAATATGTAAAATATTAAATTTTCTCCCTTATTTTAAAAGAAAGAAGATTGTGATGAAAAATTTAGATACTGTTTCATACAAAATAACCCCTAAACTAAATGACACATTAATGCTTTTCTGTCCCTTTACAGTCAATATTGATAACAGGTAGTCTAATTAGATCATAACCTACAGTTCATAGTAAATAACTTCAATTAACACTGGTGGAGGTGGAAATGTAATTTTCAAATCAATGAACTGTATGCCACAATATTAGCTTTACTGTTTAGAATTCAGTTTGCCATTTTTACATGCTTTAATGTACACATGTTCTTTAGCTATCACATCTGCTTTAGTATACTAAAAATCGCCAATATTATTCAAAACAAAAATTAATTAGTAAATTCCTTAATTCATTGTTGCTTTATTGACAGAATGAACACAAATTCATCAATGAGAATTAATACAAAGAATTAGGGCACAAATTGATGGGGAATTATGGGAAAATTAGGGCACAAAATGAACCCTCCTGTTCCATTGGGTAAATACATATATAAACATAATTATGTGTGTTTTTTGTTTTTTTTTTTTCTTAAAGTGAATATATATTTAAAATAATTATTTTAACAACAATGATTTGTTGAAACAATGAAATACAAGACTTAAATACTGCATTTTCTTGTATATAATCTCTGACTATGTGTCAAAATGTTGTGACTTTTGTTGTGTGCATTATACACTGCTGCAGATAAGTTGATAAAAAAAAACAGTCTCCACTGGTAGAGAGTTTTTTTGGAAAAACTTACAATAAGTTTTCAAAAAATGCTATATGTTTTTTGAAATAAATAACAGATAGCACAGAAAGCTTTTATGACTTGACTGATGTTTTTTAACTATGACCAGACTTGTCAAATTATTTCACGAACAAATTCATTTTCTCAGAATGATATTGCACTTGCCTAGTATCTTTTCGCATTAAGTTTTAATCTGAGTTATTTTATTCAGAAAATATTCAAGTTTATCATATGGAAACACAGCATCAAAGTTACATAGAAGATTTTAAACTAATAATTATTGAGAAGACTAATAAAAAATGACAACAAATAAGTTATCATAAGGTGGAAAGCAAAGCATGAGCAGCACAAAAAAAATTTATCTCATGTGCAGTTCAAAAATAATCCATTCCTTTCATTAAATTATAAAAAAAAACAGATTTTTTTTAAATATTTATAGCCTAGTTTTAAAAGTTATTAAAAATAAAAGAGCAATAAATTTTAAGATATTCTTTTCAGTATTATCATTCTTAGTTATTTGATCAAGTGCTTTCATTTTAGTTTATTCCACTTGGAAATGCAGTGGATCCAAATAAAATCCAACCAGATGTTTTTCATAAGCAATGTTTTATTTTTGTAAATTTATTAAATTTTTTTATTTAATGAATTGTATAAAAATAAAACATTTTTGTACAGTTTATTTATCAAACAAATTGTACAAAAATAAAATGACACTAAATTATCAGCATATATACATTTGGATTATGCAATGTTCTTTTTTTAACTCAGAAAAAAGCCTTGTGCATACATAATAAGCTACTTTGAATTATGCACAGGAAAATAAAGCATATGCAATTAATAGATGTCCAGTAAAAAAATCTATCAAAAGTTTGGACGGAAATTCTAACTTATTTCAAAGATTTCTCTGAAAAATATGAACATAAATGAAATTATAAATGCACACTAATATTTAATTTCTCTTCTAACGATAATATTTTATGTGACAATAAAATTAAAAAAATTTTTGAAACCACATAAATTTTATAAATTACACTGTTTTATAGTCATCATACTTTGTAAAAAACAAATTTTTAATTAAATATCTACTATTAGCTTCTTATGCATGAATAAACACAAACATAAAATAGTAATAACATTATTCAACACATGAAATATAAAATAGATGCAAAAAGACCAGAGAAATTTAAATACCTTTAAATATTAGTTTAAACTCAAGGTAATAATATAATAAAATCTTCATAAAAAAAGGAAAAATTATACATAGAAAAATAACATGTCTATTAAGAACACTATAAAATAAAATGTGGAAATAGTCTAAAATGGAAAATTATCCCTTTTTATCAATAATACACCTTATGTTTGTAAGACTGTATATTTGAAATTATTTTATTCAAGTATATAATTTTATAATATCAGAATTTCAAAAAAAATGAATCTTTCTGAAAAATGTAATTACTTGCATAGTATTATAAATACAAAGACCACTGATAGCAATTTTATAACAATAAATTTTAATATTGCTTATGATAGTTAGGTATTTTACAGCATTCAAATAGCAACAAAACTACATTCAGTTATACATAAATTGAAAAATTCTAAACTGAATAAAAAATTTTAACTTAAGGAAAATAACAATATATATGTTTTCAATGCAACTAAAAAAGCAATGATTAACATAATTGATTGCTACCAATGAAATTACTGTACGAGTAAAAATGTATATTTCTGTAAACGCACATCTATAAATAATTACTTTTTATACAGAAATAAAAAAAAGAGAAATATAAAATAGGTTTTTTTCAATGTGAAAATAAATATCTTAAAGCCAATTGAAATAAGAACACAAAATGAAAATATTTCCTGATAAACACAACTGTTTCTTAAAATAAATTAGATTATTATTTAAAATTTTATAATTATAAATAAACATGACAAAAAACTCTAGAAGCAGAAATTACCTCAGTTAATCTAATAAATAAAAATAATTGTGATTTGAATTAATTTAATTAGAAACTCATAAATTCATAAAAATTTAATTTTTCAGATTCTAAATGAATATACATATATGATATGCCCTTTTGCAATTTAAAAAAGAAATGTGAAAAAAATTACAATCACTTTTGAGATTATACCAAGATATTTTGACATAAATATACAATCATTTTAAGAATGAATATTTTCATTGAAACACGATTCCTTTTATACAACAATGTCAAACATTTTACATTTTATATATCCATTAATGTATTCACATAATTTGAAATTTGAGAATTATTATTATTTATTTATTTTGTCATATTTCAAATAGAAAAGTTTAGAGTACAACCTTTATTCAGTTTGAAGTTCATTCTTGGAAAATTTCTGGGAGAATGTTGAAACAAAAAGCAAATTTTTTAAATTTGATTGTATTAATTTATAAAGAGCACAGTGATTACTATCTTCAACATATTTTGTTAAAAACTATGTGTTGCAAAAACATTACTTAGTTCTTTTTAGTTTAAAAAATATTAGTTTACAGTTAATATTTTCCATTCTTCCTAAATGGAAAATATTTGTTCCACCATGTAAATGTAACACCCAAAATAAATATGATGTAAACATTTCTCTACTGTTAAAGTTTTCATTTCAGTAAAATCAATTTTAGTTTCATTAATAATGTGTTTAAATTTAAATAAATATGTTTATTTCTTTGGTACAACTCACAATGAAATACTGAATAACTCATTAATAGAACTCAAAAAAATCATTAATAGAAACACTATATAAAAACCAATCAAAACCTATTTGATAGGAGCTACTTTATCATTTTTCATACTATATGTGTGATTGATAAAAGTGCTTTCTTCAAATGAGATTTGGTAAAAATATGACTTTCCCAGTTGAATAAGTTCCAGTTAAAATAAAAAGTAAGGTAAACATGTAAACTAAAATACTACATATTTCCCTATATAGAAATATTGACTATTTCCTAAGATACACCATTAAAAGCAAAATTGAAATGTGGATCAATACAATGAGAATCTGCACAGCAAAAAAGTTAAATACAATAAAAACGTAAAAAGAAACAAAACAAGAAGTTGAAGGGAAATTTTCATGCAGCAAAACAAATCATTAAAGAAAATAAAGAAACTAAGAAATTGTTGAGAAACTTAGATGTTCCAATATTGTATTTCTTGAAATGCTTGGTTAACTAGTAAATTTGTTTACAAACATTTCATAGATTTGATTTGCAAGAGATAGTATGATTCAACAATACAATTCTGTTGTTTACAATTAGCTTAGCATTTCATTAAATTCTCAAAAGCCTAAGAAAAATAAAGAGTTTTTTTTTTTTTTATTTTAATATAAGAACAAATTTTGGGTAAAAGTTATATGTAAAAGAAAGTTAGAAGGCAAATATATATACATATTACTTACTTTGACTAATGAACTATTCTAAAATTATTAAAATTAGGTGAAGTGTTGTGTGTGTGAAAAAGTATTTAGATTTCACTTACTTGGCAGATTAACTTACATAGTCATGCTTTAAACGGGATATAAACTTAACTTCTACGGCGTAGACTGCGTCTGACATAAAAAATTAAATATATTTAACTTTTTCAAAAATATGTGAAACAGATATTTTTACTAGATTTTTAGTAAAATGTAAATTAAAATTAAAATAAACATACTTCAATGCAACCAAGTAGTTCAGGAATTATAAATATTCCTATATAGTTCTTAGTAACCAAAGATCAAAAAAGCAAAAATTAAGAAATCCTTCAGAAAATGAAAAAGGTAAAGAAGAAAATCAAAATTAAAAACACACATTCTAAATCATACAAAACATTCGGAAAATAATGTCAAGTGAGCCCAGAATGCAAGGAAAAAAGGAAAAAATTTTCAGAAAAAAGAAACTTCAAGAGTGAGTGATGTACATTATTGAAACAAATATGAAATTTTCATTTCATAAATACTGACATAAATACTTAAAAGCAATTAAAAATGAAATTATTTTTATTCTACTCATTATTAAATCTTGCATACGATATTTTTATTAAGCAATAATAGAAAAATTCTTAATGCTTTTAAGAAAATGTCTCATTTGTATAATTTCCTTAAAATTTATATAAATGCACTGATCTATATTATACAAAATCGATTTTACCTTTAAAGTTTAGTATTACATGCATACATATATACAAATATATCCTACATATAACATTTGATTAAGTATTCAAGCAAATTTTACTTTAAAAAAATGTGTCATTAAAACTCAAATTGTTAAGAAAATTAAATTTGATATTTCAAGTAAAAAGCAATATTTTAGCATGTGTTTGAAACTTTAAAATTATGATTTTATGACAACAATTCAGAAGATTATTATTATTATTTATTTATTTATTTATTTATTTTGGATATTGATAAACATATTTAATTCAAATTGATTGAACAAGTGTGTAAAATTGTGAGATCTTTATACAAATAAAATAAAATGATAATTAATACTGTGTTTAAGATATAAAATATAAAATGTAAATACATCTAAATGATTCATAAAAAATTTATTTTACAATTGATTAAAAATATAACAATTCAAAATCAAATTATTTAAAAAAAACATATATATTTTGTCTATGTTTATATTTTGTCTCAAACTAATTAATTTATTCTTAAATGAATTAAATTTTAGGAAATCTTTCAGTACTGTAAATATTAATACCAAATATCCAAATTTGGTTCTGAATTTTTAATTACATTTAATAAAATAAAAGCTTTATTTAATAAAATAATATGATAATAAAAAAAATTTAACTAATTACACTTACAAAATATAACAATTACATTGAAGAATAAAACATCACTAAATGGATGCAACAAGAACTAAAAACAATGACAATTTTAGTAAAGAATTAAGTTAATAATGATTATAAAAGCTCATCTCTCTGAATGAAACACATACAAAGTCGCAGAATGGTGTGACAAAACTCAAAATAAAAGTGATTTATCTTAAAAATATGCATCACTTGCTATCACTCACCTTTGGCCTGTTTCTCTTTTAAATTTTGAGTTACTTTGATGATTTAATTTCTCTGGACTTAGTGCCTGGCTTCGAGTGTTAGGATGTAGTGTAAAAAATGAACTGTTTTCATTTTTGGAACAATCAGAAGTGAGTAATCTAGATCCAAATTTATTGTTTGAAGGAAAATCATTTTCATTCTTTGCTCCTTGCATATTATAATCAAATTTATCACAGACAGAACTTGATTTAGTGTGGCATGTAATACTGAAAATTAATCAACATAAAACAAATAAGGATAAATCAAAAATTAACAAAGTATAAAAGAATACTATATACCATTTTTGACATCTTCATATTCAACTGTTTTATTTATGTTGATTTATTTATTTATAAAAATTAATTTGATTGATTTATAAAAAAAAAACTATCTCAATTTGCAGCATAAAGATAAATTAGTTAATTTATGGATTTTTAAATCTTGGATACAATTGCAAAATTATTAAGTTTGCTTCAAAAATTAAAACATTGGCAGCAATGCTAATGACATTAAAATCTCTATAAGTAAATTGTAAAATATTATGTTACTTACATGAAAATCAAAAATTTAAGAAGCTGAGATTATAGAAACTCAAATATAAAAAATAAAAAGCATTAAAAATGCTAATCTGTTTCAAGCAAATAAAATTCTTGGACATCAAAATTTGATTTTCAATTAAAGTGCATGAAAATAAAGAAAAAATATGAAAGAACCTGAATACATTCCTATAAATAAAGATAAATTAAGGAATAGTCAAGAAAATTTACACATTGACAAATGTGGCTCATTATAATGAGCCACATTTTTGGTTCAATTCGTTTATTTTTTTTCCACACATAGATTATAACTCGACCAGCAAGGGAAATGCTTTGCAATAAATTCAAAAGACGAGTAGTACTATAAATGATGACAGAAAAAAAATCAAACATGCTTTAAAAATCTAATGCAGTCCAATAATAATTTGCACAAAAATGTAAACCAACATAGTTCAACTTGGGAAATCAAAATAGAAAAAAAATATGAAATTACAAAATTCCCCTGTAAATATTAAAAACAGGACCAATCACAATATATGACGAAGCAAAAATAAGAAAAATTGAATCTCTATACAAAAATCTTGTGAAACAAAATGTAAATCAATTTCAAAACTAAAAATATCTAAAATGATATCTAAGATATTTTGATGTCAACCATACACAACTAATTGATTAATCTTTTTTTTTTTTTTTTTCCTCTCAACAAAATATAAAATTCTTCTCTGTTTATAAAAAATAAAAAAATATTATTTAATTGAGTTATTTTGAATGAAAAATATGTACACAATTTAAGTAAATTTTAGTATAAAAAATTTATTGCTGAGATCATTCTTACCCAGGGGGTGGACTAGTATCAGAGCTGGATTTAGGTAATGATTTTCGAAATCTGTCCAACACAGTGGTAGCTTCAACAGGAGATGATGCATGGGAATTTGCACTCTGATAACCATAAGAACTTGTGCTTCCTTCACTACAGCCTCTGGACTTAAGATTCTCACAAGAAAGAACTTTGTTTCTGAGAAGGGGAGATTTCAACACAAAGGTTTTATGGATGCAACTTTTAGTGAGTGTGGAAGGAGGGAATTCTGAAGGAAGTTCTGTAAAATATACAGGTTTTGTATTTACTGTGGCATCCTCAAAAGAAGAAATTTCAATTTCTGCTGTTGAAAGTGGTACATCAACAGACTCCTCTGTAAGTAATGATGGTTCATGTTCAACTGAAAATCTTTGAGCAGAATGCTTAGTTGAGGCTAAAAGAGGAAAATGTTGTAATTACCTTAAAAATTATACTATTGTAATTTGTTAATCAACTGAATATTTAATTATAACACTGATATTTTAAAGCAATGTAAATCCAGTAAATTTGGTTTTCCAGAAAATTAATAAGAAATGATATTCACTTATTGTTAATGAAGAAACAAAATTCACTTATTATTTTCATTAAGAAGTGTTACAAAGAAAGTAATGCTTTAAATATAAATTGAGCATCATAAAATAAATTTAAAAATCATTTCTTTAATTTTGTATGTTACCAATATAGTTAACCAAGTTATTACAAAGTCTCACTAAAAATAATAATAATGAAACCTTAAAAATTATAAAAAGTTACATCACATAATTTAAAGATCAAATATAGTTGTTTGAAATTATGGTTACCCTGTTTATAAGAACCATAGTTGTTTTAAGAATATTTTAGAAACTTTTGGTTTGTGGAGATGATAACACTCTACACCATTTAGGATTAGAAACAACACAGTAATTTGAAGGAAAAGTGTAAAATAATGCAAAAAATATTATTGAAGGAAGACATGAAAACTTTACCAACAACAAAATATATTCAAGTACTCCAAAAAAATCTAATAAAAATTCCTAAATTCACCATATTAACACTACATTTAAGAATGATAAGTCCTCAGTTATTTCATCTTTATTGTTTGATAAACCATAAAATGCAAATCATTTTCTACTTATAAAACAATATATTAAATACTGTTGTTATATACTTTTACAATTATTTTGCATTTATAGAAAATAATTTCAATAAACTTAACTATTCTACAGCAACATCATATGATCAAGCAATTTTGAACTATGTACATTTTATCAGATAATCAAAGAGATGATACAAGTTTATAAGAAACTGTTAGTAATTAATTGAGATATATATTACTTCTAAGAAACACTTATTATTGAATGCCCTTAAAATATTTTTATTTTTTGCATATTTTTAAAAATTGTGAGAATTAGAAAAATTACAATTTTTCTTATATGTTTTTTTTTTTTAATTATTTATGGATGATAAAGAGAACAATTGTCAGGCCTCTGTTGTTGGCATGGTTTTCTAATTGGTCAATGTTAAAATGACAAGAGCCCTTTCTATGTAATCAATTAATCTAAGAGTGGGTTAATCCCTAGCTCTCGTTCCAGAGGAATTGGCCAAGAATATTTTCTATGCTACTTTACAGTTTATACAAGTGCTAAGATATTTAAAGGAATATTATATCATTCTTCATAGAGATATTGTGAAAGTTTTGGGAAAGATGCAAGTGGGGAATATTGATTCTGCATTGGATATAAAGCATATTAAATGCTCTAAAATAGAGAATAATTTAATTATATTGAGGTCTGATGACTATGCTAGCCAACTCTATTCTCTTTTCATCAAATCATGTCTGGACAAATTTTGATGCATGTATAGATTAATATTAGCCTTGAAAATTCAACCTCTTACACAAAGTTTGCATCATATGATAGACATGGTCATTTTAAATTTTTCTATAATTCTCACCAATGATCCTTTCTTTTATAATTACTATACGTCCAGCAGAAAATACATGACACATTCATATACATGCTTGACAGCTGGAAGGAAACAATTGCAATCATAAACCTGTGCAGATGTACTCCAAACAAGCACCTGTCCTATTGTATGAAAAAACATGAAACACAATTTATCTCAGACTATGTTACTTTCTTCCACATTCCATTCAACCAGATTTTGTGAATTTAACATCACCATAAATGATGTTTACCATTAACACATCAGTGACAGGTGGCATGGGAATTGTTGCTTTGCCATAAAGTTACTGTCCATGAAGGGGGCTTGTAAGTATAATTATTGACACCGGAGAATTCAGATATTGATTTACTCTGTGGTCTTTTTTGTTTAAGTTGTTTTCTCTTTATTTATTAGGATCCACTTTAATAGCAGTTGACCTTTTTCACTGAGCTTATCTTTCCACCCACTGTTTTGAAGGGTTGTTAGAAAGTAATTTCGTTTTTTCCTGATAGAAGATTTAACTGTATGTTTTGAACACAACTTCACACTTAATCTGTAAAATCATTGTATGTTTTGAGAGCTGTTATAGCAAAGCTTGTGAATGAAAAAGTTCAACTAATTCTACACAGTAGTTGTTAGATGGTGCCCTTTCAAATATAGAGACCAATAAGCAGCATTTTCATCTTTACTTTTTTACTATAGAAATAGTAAAAATGCTGTTCAAGCCAGAAAGAAATTAACCGATGTGTATGGAGAAGATGTGTTAACAGTATGACAACTAGCTTGCAAAATTTTGATTAGGCATTTTTGATGTAACAGTTCATGACCACTTGAAAGGCCTGGATTTAATCTCGAAGATCGATATATTGGTTCCCATGTTCTCACACAGAGAAATTTGTGTTATCGCGTTGGCTCCTATGATTCATTTCTCAAAGATCACAAAAATGATCCATTTTTGAAGTGCATCATTATTGGGGACGAAAAATGGGTTGTATATAATGTCAAATACAAGTGATCATGGAGCAAAATAGACGAACCTGCTCAAAGCATTTCAAAAGACAATATCCATCGAAAAAAGTGATGATGTCTGTTTGATAAGATTTTAAAAGAATCTTTTTTTAAAGCTTTTACCGGATAACACAACAATTAATGCAAAAGTCTACTGTCAACAAACTGAAAGATGCACTTCAACAGAAAAGGTGTAGTGTTCCACCAAGATAATGAGAGACCTCATTAAAGTTTGGTCACTTGGCAAAAGGTTTTACAGCTGAATGGGATACACAGACACACCCATTATATTCTCCAGATCTGGTGCTTTCAGATTATTATTTTTTCCAATCATTGCAAAATATTTTGGACGGTAAAACCTTTATTTCAAATAAAGAGTTCAAAAATCACCTGGATCAGTTTTTTTTCAGCAAAGATCAAAAATTTTATGAGCATGGAATCATGCTACTACCAGAAAGATGCCAAAAGGTGTTGGACCAGAATGGTCAATATATAATTTAATAAATATTCATTCATTATAGAAAATTATCTTTCATTTTACCCCCAAAAAAAACAAAGTTACTTTCCAAACAACTAAGTACTTTGCAAACATTGTCTGGCCATGCTGTGTATAATTTATCATGGCTACTGTAATTTTAGAAACACCTAAGAGTTGATACGTTTTGGTCACATTTATTCCAGCAAGATGGGCTCTTACAATTTGGCGTCTTAGAAAATATAGGTATAACATTTTACAATATTGAAAAATTAAAACTTACAGAACTTTAATAAAATTACAATATTTTACCGGAATATACACATTTCTATTTATGAAAAAAGAATTTGGTAAAAGTTACCAGATGGGTACGGGATTGGCGCGATTTCAAATTTTGGCACCAAGCGCTCTACAGCTCTGTCGCCAACCTAAATTGCGTCACTACGCGCGATAAATTTCAATCAATAACGATCGCGTTCGAACTTCAGCTTTGAAATCACGCGTTTTTTCGAATTCCAAATATTAAAAAGTTGAATATTTCATTACAATTAAATACTGTAGAAGTTTTAAAATTCGAATAAATAGAAAGTAAATTTTTATCACTTGATTTTAAATATACCGAGCAATGGCGCCCACCTTAAAAAAAACATCAGTGTAGCGCTACCTACTGCAGTGCCAACCGGGCAGTAAAACTAAATTTCGAACGTTAAAAAATTTCACTTTTTGTTTAAACTCGAATTTTAAATATACCGAGCAATGGCGCCCACCTTAAAAAAAACATCAGTGTAGCGCTACCTACTGCAGTGCCAACCGGGCAGTAAAACTAAATTTCGAACGTTAAAAAATTTCACTTTTTGTTTAAACTCGAATTTTAAATATACCGAGCAATGGCGCCCACCTTAAAAAAAACATCAGTGTAGCGCTACCTACTGCAGTGCCAACCGGGCAGTAAAACTAAATTTCGAACGTTAAAAAATTTCACTTTTTGTTTAAACTCGAATTTTAAATATACCGAGCAATGGCGCCCACCTTAAAAAAAAACATCAGTGTAGCGCTACCTACTGCAGTGCCAACCGGGCAGTAAAACTAAATTTCGAACGTTAAAAAATTTCACTTTTTGTTTAAACTCGAATTTTAAATATACCGAGCAATGGCGCCCACCTTAAAAAAAACATCAGTGTAGCGCTACCTACTGCAGTGCCAACCGGGCAGTAAAGCTAAATTTCGAACATTAAAAAATTTCACTTTTTGTTTAAACTCGAATTTTAAATATACCGAGCAATGGCGCCCACCTTAAAAAAAACATCAGTGTAGCGCTACCTACTGCAGTGCCAACCGGGCAGTAAAACTAAATTTCGAAAGTTAACAAATTTCACATTTTGTTTAAACTGGAATTTTAATATACCGAGCAATGGCACCTACATAAAAAAATATCAGTACGCGGCACATTCTAACACTAACATGCAATACACACAACTTAAAAATTCATATACTTACTTTCTTACTACCATCACGCTCTAAATAAAAAAAACGTAAGTTCAAAACAATCTCATCCATAGTTAATTATCGTTAGCAACACACAAACTCCAAAATTCGAATATTGAAACTCAATTATTAAATATTATTCTAAAATAGTTTCAAGGGTTACATACAAAACGCGCATGTCACGCGATCACGTTAACCAATAAAAAAAAATAGGTCATACATACGTAATCCGAACCGTTAAACCAGTTTGACGAACTTATCGCACCACTTTATCGCCTGCTTGGCGCATTTTACCCTCCGTACCCATCTCTTCACTTTAGCGAAGAATTTGTAGTGATTTTTATATTTTATTGTCCATAAGGCTTATTCAAAATGTCACTTTTAATCAGAGGGGTTTCGTTATTTTGTTAATCACCTGCATACATATGGATATTTTGGTTAAAATAAAAATTAAATGATAATTAAATTAATTATGAAACAATGTAAAATAACATGTCTGTCTTGTCTTTAAGTCTCACATATTCTGGGAGTAGCAAGAAGTTCTCTTTGCACTAAATGCTGTGGCAAGATATCTATAATTGTCTCCTTATATTGGACTTCATTAAAGTTAAGTTTCATTGATCTGGTATAACTCCATCAGTTCAAATGGGAGATTAGAAACAACAATAAAAATGCAAAATATGTTAGCTTATCATCATAAGCAAAAAAATAAAGTAATTTGTATTGTTCAGTCCAAAAAAATTTTTTTAAAGAATTAGAAAAATCTTTTAAAGAAAAACAAATCACTTAAGAAACAAAGAAAAATAATTAAAGTAATAATAAAACAAGTTAAAAATGGAAACTAAAAACAAGATAATTGCAAAGAAAGAAAACAAAAATAATAAAAAATGATAGAAATAAAAGCCTGTCCCTTCTCATCAAGGGAACTAGAGACAATGAAGAAGGCATTTTTAATTCACCTGAGTAAAAATTCTAAAGAATAAACAATACATAAATAAACTATTACCAATTACCAACAGAAAAATTAATAATTAAAAATTAGAAATAAAAGTTTCTCAAGGGAAATTTCATAAAATATAACTGTATTTGACGATGTAAAATGTTTAAAAAATATTTAAATATATAAAAGAATGTATTTAAAATTATAGAATTTTTTATATAATGACAGATAAATGAATTTTGATTTACATACATACATAAATATTAAAAGGATCCAAATTAAATTATTCACATAAGAAATTTCCTTAATGTAAGCTTTCTTACAATTTAAAAATTCAAAAATTGCATTTCAAACACAAGCATGCTTCAAATGAAATTTTGCAAAAATTTCCTCCCTAAAATACTCACCCAAAAGTGATCCACTTCTTAAATCTAAACTTTTCTTATCAGATGACTTCAGGCTACAAGAACCATTATGCTCTTTCCTCACTGGATTTTTAGGATGATTTGGTGATCGAAGTTTGGAATAATCATGAAAAAAAAGTTTAGGGGCATTCATTTTGTTATTTACAATTGATTTAGTTTCACTTATAAAATTTCTGGCACTGTTTAATGCATCAGTTTGGGGAATCAAACAAATAGGTTGAACAGCTTTTGAAGTGTTTTTCAATTCAATGTTTTGTTCTTTATTTTTTTGAGTCTGACTCTCTGTCCGACAAGATAAATTTTGATTAGTAGGAATATTTCTATTATTTACAGGAAAAACAGAGTTTAAACAAAATTCTGTTTTGTATTTTCCCCCACATTTCTTATCTTGTACTCTGGATTTCCCAGCATGCTTTAGCTTTTTTGATTTTTTTACACTTTCACTACTTTTAAATATTGAATTCGCTTCTATATCAGAAGAAGTGTTTGTCACTCGTCTCCTAGTTTTGACTTGCTCCCCTATAGAGGTAGTAAATGAGTCTTGGAAATTACTGAAAGGAAATACAGTGTCAGATGATGAGGTAGATGGTTTTTCAGCAAGAGTAGAACTTTTATTTGATATAGAGAATTTACTGTCCTCATTGGAATCACACACTTTGTTTTCTCTACCCATGCGTTTTATCACAATTTTTAACTCAGTATTTGGTTCATGTTTATGTTTATTGTATTCAGGATTTTTTCTCTTTCTTCCTCTTTTGCCTTTCTTTGAAGCAATGTAGAATGTGTAATTTTGACAACTATTATCTCCTAAATTTGATGATTCATTACTTCCTTTCAGCTGCTCAGAAGTTTCACTTTCAGATGGAGACTTAGGCAAAGATGAAGTATTGTGCAATTTCTGCAAGTTAAGAATCATAAACTTATAGATATAACTGTATGCAAAAATGACCTTACATGATCTATACGAATAAAAATAAAAAATGTTTCATTACATTATTCATTTTTATTACAAATGAATATTATAATGCTAATACTAAATGAAACCAGCTTTTTACAATATTATACTATTCACTATCGGCCAAAAATCAATGAATTAAGAAAATTATAAAAGAGCTTTTAAATATGCAGTATTTTGCTATTTACATATTATTCAATAAAAACATTTTTGTATAATATATCAATTTAGTTTGAGATAAGAATATTTTAACATTCTAACAAAGATTAGAATCTAAAAAAGCAAGGGAAAAATAAATAAAACCTTTATATTTTAATAATAATAATTTTTGCCTGGCACCAGCAGCAATGTGGCACAATCTACTGATTATTTAAATTTTCTACAATCAAATTTTTGTTCCCAGAAAATCCACATTCAACAGATCTTATATATTATGGTATGAGGGAGTAGAAAAAGCAAATTAGTTCCATTCGAATAGTGACAATTTTGTGAATTTGAGAGTAAATTCAAATAAAAAGTATCTATTCTATCTTTAATTGGAACAAAGTTCTCATCAATACAATCTTGAAATCTTACAGTTGGTTCAAGGATTTAAACTCTTCTATAAAATTACAAAACTCTTTTTTCTGAATCACAAAAATGCCAATCTTTGCATGGCTTTTCCAGAGAAACACTGGTCATTGAAAAGACACTTAGCACCAGGTATATGAAATAATTTTAATTTATTTTACATTTTATTTAATTGATAAAACAAACAAATTTATCTCTTTTCACTGAAACTATACACAATTTTCCCCAACGAAGATAGGGAAATTACATTTTAACTCAAAAGTTTTACATTTCAAAATCAATATTCAGAGAATTTTATGTAATATAAAAGACACAAAGAAAAAGAAAAAAATCACTTAAAATCCCACTCCCAATTTCACCATATGACAATCTTATTGGTGATTACTCTTTCCTTTACGCACATATTTATAAATACTACATTCAATCCCGTCTTAACTGGATCGCCATGAAACTATTGTGACTGAGCTAGACCTTTGTAGTCATAACTGTTGACTAAAAGAATATAATATTGATCATCCCACCATCTAGTAGAAACATTAAGAGTTGACAATCAATTTGATTTTTAGCAATTTTAGTAAAAATTTTAAAATTTTCCAACAAAAAATAAATGCATCAAGGGAAGTAAAAATTCCAGGATTAATTTATGATTTTCAAAGAGTTTAAAAAAACTGTACCCTGATAGGACTTCCATGTAACATTACTCTATGAGTCTAAAATTGTTAAAAATATGCAAAACATGTTAAGTGATAAATAATTTTATAATATAATAAGTAATACATAAATAATTTTTAAATGAAATGCATTGATCAAAATGGGGCAATTTTGAAATACAAGACTGTCCTTCAAACGATATTGCATGTCATATTTGACTGTACATACTTAGTAAGATGATTGCATGCATAATTTACAAATTTTTGAACACACTGCAATATGGTGAATTACCAAATTGTTATGTTTCAATATGGATTGTGATATTAAAGAATCACTATAAGAGACCATATTCAATGAATCAAAGTAACCAGAATGTGGCCGCATGAAACGTCAAACTGCATCTATTTAAAGAAATCTCATCACAGAAGAAAAATTTTAAGTAAAAGAACAATTAGATGAAAATTAAATTAACCAGTATCAATAATAAACAATTAATAATCAAGTATTTATATATAAATTACAAATATTACAATTACTTCCAAACAATAACAAAATATTTCTACCTCAGAGATGAGAATGGATATAATCTTTGATATGGTCATATTACGTCAGAGAAAACTACTCATTAAAAAAAATGTCATTGGTTAATTAACATAAAAAGATCAAGAAACTTTCATAAATATACAATAATATAGAATATATATGATTACCTTTCTTCAGAAAAATTCTACAATGATGTATACCTTATACATAAATGTAAATATAAAAATATTTGTATTTAAATCAATATATTTTTAACATGTAATGTTTTACTATATTTCTGTTTATTAAAATTAACATAAAAATTTGATTTAGCAATTAAATACTTTTTAAAACAGATTACTTTCACAGAAATTACATTATTGTTAATACAAATTTTTTTATTTTTTTTTAAATACAACAAACAGACAACAAAAAATTACTAACTTTTTGTACATCCTTTCCCTTTATTTGATGAGAAGAAAATGAATTTGATTCATTTTCAGAATTAAATAACTTTTCAAATCCATCATTTGAATCACATGATGATAAACTTGCAGCATCATCTGCTCCCAACTAAGGAAAAGAATACATATTTAATCAGTTGATAAATAAAAATATTAGCACATTTTTAATTTACTAAAGGTGCTTAAATATATAATTTTTTTAATTTGTTATACATACAATTAAACTAATTTGTGTAACTTTATTTAAACACCTTGAGAATTTTTAATTTTTTTTATAAATTAGAAATATTGTTTTGTATTACATAGCAAAATTAAAGAAATAAATGTAAAACCACTAGCACTCAAGTACAGAAAATAATATACATTTTTATGCTTTAGCACATTATTTATCCACAAAATTTTTATAAAGTATTTAAACCCCCAGCAAGATGAAGTACATAATTTTCAAAATAAATCCTAATTTCTAATTTTAATCAAATAATGTATTGTAAAATCACTGATAGATTTTATTCATTTTTATATTTGTTTTCATATAATCAACAAATTTAGTAAAAAAATGCTAGTTGACTTATAATTGTGTACGATTTAAAAATATGATTCTCAATTGTAAGGTAAAATTCTGTATTAGTAAAAATATTTAATTCAAAAGTGGAAATAATTATTTGTGTCATTAAAAAATCACGATAAAAATATAAGTGTGTAAGAGAAATATTTCATCAATTGAATAAATTGCAGTGCAAATACTACAATCACAAAAAAAACTTTCACTTTTTAAGATAAAGAATTATTATTTCAATTCAGTATCTAAGAAACAGTATGAGTCCCATCCATAGCATGAGTAGCAAAAGAGCCAATTCCAATACATAAATAATTTTTAAATGAAATGCATTGATCAAAATGGGGCAATTTTGAAAGTTTAAGATTTAAGCTTGAAGTTTAAGATTTTGTTCCTTTAAAAGTTTTAGTTAGTTTAAAGCTAATTTTGGGAGAATTTAGAATTATTTTAATTTGAATATTTATATTAAAATTCTGTTAAGACATTTTCAATATTTGTGTTACAAAGAGTAGCATAAAAAATAAAATTTTATTTGGAATACATAGAAAGTAAAAAATTTGCATGATGTGTGAAAGTTGATTTGATTGTGAACATAATAAGGGGAACACTTTTTAATGTTTGTATTACTTGTTGCAATTTTATAAGCTATTAAATGTAATGTAGGTACATTTGAAGCCATAGTTTTCTGTTAAGTTGTAAAAACTAAATATAATCGGGTTCGTACAGATTTCCAAGAATCAAATTCTTGGAGTTTTAAGGAGTTTTCCAGGAGTCAAATCAAAATTTTCCAGGTGGTATTGTCATTCACATTAAATAATTTTTTATTTTAAAATTTTTTCTTAACCAAATATGCATATAATTATATAATGTAATATTTTTCAACAATTTCTGTAAATAATAAAAATAAATAATTGTCAAAATTATTAATGATTATTTCAAAACCCTTCAATGTATTTACAACTATAACAGAAAATTTTTTATTTAAATAATCAACATTCTACATAATACTGGATTAAACATTGTATAAAATAATGAGTAATTTTAGAGTCTTTAGACATTTCCAATAGATTCAGATAGCAAAGATTCTTTTAAAAACTTTTGCATCAAACTTTTCAACAATGCATTAAAATTTCCATCAATAAATGGTAACATTGGTTTATCAGTTTGATAAAGTGTCAGAAAAGGGTCTACTTCACAAGCAATAAATATAAAAAAATTGCATTTAGCAAGAAAAAGTATATCCTTTGTACACTTCTGCAAAATATCAAAAGTTTTGGTACCAGGATTAGGAAATTTTTTGTTTTGAACAAATGATATATATGTTTTAAGATTCTGTAACATTTCAAGCAGTTTGTTAAAAACACTTATATTTTCTAACCATCGATGTTTGCAAAACTTTAAAGGAAATTTTAAGCCTGGTTAAGGCTATCAAAGTCATCCCTATGAACAGGTGAGTCCTTAAATAGTCTATAAGCTGCCGTCTAGTAGCAATATTAAAAACTAATACTAAATTAATTTTTCTGAGAATCTTAATGAAAATTTTAAAATATTGAAACAAAACAATTAAAAAAAATTATAATATTTTCTTGAAAAAAGTAAATGCCTCAAGGTAACAAAAAATCCCAGGAGTTTTAAGGGCCCTTAAAAATTTTTTTAGAATTTAAGGAGTTTCAAGGAGTTGTGCAAACCCTGTTTGAAGCATGTAAAATGCTTATTTTAAAAATTAGAAGAACATTATTGTCTCATTATTAGAAATTATTGTCTGTCTGGTTATAACATTTGTAATTTGACAAGATCTTCAACTTAAGATTTTGAAAATGCAGTCATTATAGCTTTAACTAAGTGTTAAAAATTTACATTTTTAGAAAACCAGCTTAAATTATTTTAAAGATATGAGATCATTTAAATTAATTTTGACTATTTTATTTCTATTGTATAACTTAACATTATCCATTTCATTAACTATTTAACTTTGAATTTTTTTTTTTTTTTAATAAAATGCTCAATTACTTTTTTAGGGATCATAGAAGGTAACATTTGAGCTAAATTTATAAAAGCTGATATTCCTTGTATATTCCTTTCTGCATTTTAAATCTAATGCAATAATTAAATCAAATTTATTATCCTAAAGTATGTTTTTGAAATTGCAGTCGCTTCCTAACAAGCTGTTCAGATATTCACATACTTTCTTTCTTCTAATAGAATAGTTCTAAAGAATAGTTCTTTTTTCAAACAATCTATAACATTTAAAAAAGAGGTGTATCAATATGTGTAAATTTACTTTTATACTGTTAACAGAATCTTTGAGAGACATTCTTTAAATAAAATAAACAAGATAATGATATTAAAAAATTCCTATACTCCTCGAGTTTCATATAAGGAAAAAAAAGAAAAAGCATAAACAAAATCTTATACCCCAGTATTTATAATGGAAAAATAGGATTTTTTGTTCTGAAAAAATTTTTTCTAATTTATTAGAATGAGGTAAATTAACTATACACAATTGTAAAAGAGAATATTACTTTCTTATTGAACAAATAATATTATTAAATATCATTTTTTTAAAGTGAATAAAAATATTAATTTTTCTGTTTTTCTTTCATGTATTTCAAAAGGACATCTCATTTTTTAATTATTTTTTATGTGACAAAAAAACTTCCTCTCTTATAGTAAATTATCAATAAATATATCATTTAATTTATGAAATTGTTCACACACAGAAGCATCTGTGAAAATCCGATTTTCAATAAAATCTGCTCAAAAGTTCAAAAATTTATGGAATGAACAACAAGTGCTGTCCCAATTAACAAAACTCAGTGTGACAATAGATATGTGAGACTAAAGCCTATTCAATATCTGTTTCTGTGACATCAGTGACAACAGCTTATTACTTAACAGCTTAAACAGCTTATTCAGTGCATTTTCATTCCTTTTATTCATATTTATTGTGGTTGATAATTTTTCTTTTTTAGAACATAAAGGTGAATGTGCAATAATAAATTTATTTACCTCATCATCAGAAACTTTAACCATAATATTTATTATTTTACATCTACTTTAAGCTTTATGTGTAGCTTAATTGATATTTAATGAAAAAAATATTAGGTCAATTGGTTAACTATAGATTCTTTAATGCTATTAGCCACAAGTCAATGTACATTTTGCATACATTTTTTCCAGTCCACTACTGGTGCTTGACTTCGCTAAGGTTCACAGTGCCATGGTCCTTCAGAGATCTAGTGGCTGCTAGATCTCTGAAGGATTAGAAACAACAACAAATTTTTTTTCCATCTTTAGTTTGGATAAATACAATTCATTTTTAGCTAATCTCTGTATAAGCTCAATAATTTTTAAAACTAAAGTAAAAAAAGAAGAGCGTTTTCCCCCACAAATGCTGTGATAATTGCTTTACATTTAACAGTTCAACCATATATAAGAAAAATTTCAAAGAGTGACATAGTTAGTCTCATCACAGAAGTACCTAGATTGTGTAATAGATAAATTAATCCTGGCTCAGAAGACCATGTTAAATTTCAAATAAAATAAGTATTAAACAGTCTCTTTAATTGCTGGAATTTCAACTTTAAAATTTTTCAAAGGGAGACTTATCCACAAGACAGAAAAATGGAATTGTCATTAATGATTTCTAAGCCTTCTATCCAAAAGAAAATGCCAAAAAATATTTTTATTAAATTAGTAAATTTTTCTAAAAATAAATTTTAAAAAAAAAATTTATGATCAGAAATATTAAGAGAAATGATACAGAACTGAAATTTTATGCAACATAAACAAATTAATTTATTTGAGAGAAAATAAATTATTTTTGTTCTAAAATTGAAAATGCAAACCAAAAGCAATAATTTTTTTGAACAAGTATTTAATTGTTTAAGAATTTTCCTTGAAGCATTGATCTTCAAATACAAACTGATCTTAAAAAGTTCAGTTTAGTATTTTGCAATACTGCTAAATAATATCATTAGAAATAGTGTCACTGAGAATTTTGTTATTCAGGAAATCTTATTAGAATTATTTAAAATGTACACTTAAATAAAAAAGTATACAAATTTTATTTATCAAAATTTCATTAAAATATTAATGAGAAATTTTACATTTTCCTAAATTTAAAATCTGTGAAAATAAAATATCAAAGCCATAGGAAGATCAAAAAATTAAAAATATAAACTAATGCATCTGCTTCTTTAAAACAATTCTAACAATGAAAAAAATTAAAATTTGATAAGAAATAAAATTAAATACCCTATTATTGTTTTAAGTAATTTGTTATCATTTAAATCAGGGGTCCACAACCTTTTCAGAATGAGGGGCCAAAATATGAAAAAAGATCAAGTCGAGGGCCAAAGCAGCACGTAAATGTTAAAACAAGTTATAAACGTAAAAACACTGTTTTTTTGTGGCAATACGCATGAATTACAATTATTAATTTACTTATTTTACTCAAGCAAACAAAACACAAACATTATAGATATGCTTAAAATAGTTTATTTCCAGAAAAAAAACTTGAAATTGAAACAGGAGAAAATTTTTTGGTAATTTTACAAAGAACACAGTTTAAATTTTGAAAAACAATTAGTAAAATTTAATGTGATGGCTGTGACTGAATATTTGAAATTATTGATATTATGTTGGGCTTAAGATTCGTTGTGGCAATACGTAAAACAGAAGAAAGGTTCTCATCTGCTATTCTTTTTCTTATTTTTGATTTGTTTAAATTCATTAAAGAAAAAGTTTGCTCACAAATGTAAGTGCTGCCAAAGAAAGTTGCACATGCAGCTGCATTTTGAACTCCTATACGAACATTCATACTCTCGGGTAGCCATGAAGAGAACAAACAGAAAATCTGCGTTATAAAAAAAATGAACTTAATGAACAGATGTAAAATATTTATTCTGATGTAGAATCGTTTTCCTATCAGATTTTTTCTTTTGTTTATTTGAAAGAGTCTCATTTCTTTTTAAATTAGTCTTATTTTATTAACAACATTCGCGGGCCAACTTTAAAGGCGACGCGGGCCGATTTTCACCCGCGGGCCATAGGTTGTGCATCCCTGATTTAAATTGTAAAGGAATTTAATTTCTTCAAATGAAACTTATTAACAATAATGCTAAAATAGTATTTCATTTCACCCCTCTGATAATGATATAGTATATCTTTCATTAAATATCTAAAAAAATTGGGAATGATATGAATGAACAAGATTCTAAACATTCACTTTAATAGATGCACTACATATTTGATAACTAATATTTTTATTTTTTATTGCTTACAATCATAAAATATTATTAAGCTACAAATTCATGTATTTAACAAAACTCAAATGTAAAAACATTTTAAAAACCTATAATTCTAAAAAAAAAGTTATTATTTGCAATGACAAAATCAGATTCTTAAAATAATATCTATGAAAATCAAAATATTGATCGTTAAATAAATATGTTAGACATCTTTGTGAATATTTGTTTGCTTTGAATTATTAAAAATGTATTTTAAGTGCAATTAAATAAAAAACAGCTTTTATTAATCAAACATAGCATTATAATTAAATTTTCAAACTAAAACATCCAATTTTTAAATTTTTATACTTCTTTTCAACACACTGAGAAGGATTAATTTTTTTTTTCAGCTAGAACAGACTTTGGTTGAAGTTTAACATCCTATAAAAATAAAACTACAAAGTAGCCCTTATAACATTGAATAAATGGGACTGAAAGAAAATATAAAATTACTAAACATAAAATTAAATCTGAAAGCTAACAATAATTGAGCCGATTGATATATTACATAATAGTAAAGAGATGTCACATTATTCTCATTTTCAAAAATTAAACATCCATTTTAATAAGTGCATGCTCATTGTAAATATCATAATTGACAATAACAATAGTTTGTAATGAATATACTGAATCATTATGAAGCAAAATTTATCTAAAAAAGGAGATAAATGATCATTATAAAGGTAAAACTATTAAGTAATAATTTTAATGATTTGTAGAGTAAAATTTTACAATAACCAGTTACTTGAAATTTAAAGGAAAATGATATATTGAAACTAAAAAAATTAAATATGTGTGAGTTAGTTTCCCTATTACACATCTTGGTAAACAACACATTCGCTTCTCAATACTAACTCTGTGATCTGTAAAAAATATTTAAATGTTGCATAATATAATATTCAAGTTAAATTAGCTAAAGAACTCAAGACAACTATAATTATAGATTGGAATCAAGCTTTTTTTAAAGTTTAATCAATAGCTTAAGATAAGAATACTGTTTGATTCATTTTTCAAAAAAAAAAAAAAAATTTATCTCAGTCAGTGTAATGTAAAAGTGTTTCTTAAAATGTGAAGATTAATAAGTCTAATTGATTGGAAAAAATACAATTAAGTTTTGTCTTCTAAAAAAATTGAAGCACTGAAATGAAATGAATAATTTTAAGAGAACAAGTTTCACTGATAAGTTTCATTCCTTAGAAAACTAAACAATTATCTTTTATTTCAATTAGTAAACTTTAGTGACAAAAAGATATTTCTGTTGTTTCTATTAATTTATTTTATAACTTAAGAATAAAAAAATTTCCTAAAAAAAATTACAAAATGTATTAATCAAACTTCAGTTTTCCAAATGTTGCAAGACTATTTAGAATTAAAAATTCCTGACTAATATTTTATAACTAATGATAAGAAGAAAATAAATTAAAGTGAATTTTTTAATTTTCATTAAACTTTCAGCTGAAATATCAAAGAATGAAAAAGCACTTTAAGAAATTAAACTAAATTAAAAACTTGTGAAAATATAATCTAGAATTGAAAGAAAATATTTTCATAAACAGAAGATAAAATTTTCAGGTACCTTAAAAATAATTTCCATTATTTTTAGAGATAAAATATACTCTATTTAAAAGAAATTTTTTAAAACATTGTAAATTCAGATACACTATGGAATCTAATATAAATAAAATTACTTGATCATATTTTTGGGAAACTTAAATAATATGAAAATAATTTGTTTATCTTTTAATAATTAGATTTGATACGGTTGTTTGTTTTAATGGCACAAAGTGCTAAAAATAACAAGATTGCCAGACTACTAAGATAATCACTTCATGTACAAATTCCTTGAGCTAATCTATAAAGCAGTGAAAAGTAAATGTGTAAGTTTATGTATTAAAATAATGAAAATGTATAAAAGATATCTAAAATTATATAAAAACTGTAAACATTGAAACTTAATAAAAATTCAAAGGATTAAAATTCAGATCTAAGTTAAAAAAACAATTGCATACAATGCAAAAAAATTAGGATGGGGAAGTTTATCAATCAAATCTTACAATAATAAAGTATCCCTCTTAAAAAAGGTGAAATACTGATGATTAAAAATTGAACAAAAATTTAAAATGTGATAAATTGTGATCACATGTCTGCCACAAGGGAGGCATATCAGGAAAAAATATGTACTTATGTGTAAAATGTGTATGTCTAATGCAAAGGTAAGGCAATCTGACATCAGCCCCTCCCCCTAATTGGTAAAACAGGATATGATGTGATGATAGATGAAACATTAAAAAGTTTACTTATGATTTGCATGGATCACAAATCCTGCCTATATTACAAACTAAATTTTTAATGGAATACTTCAATAAAAGGCACGGAAATGAAATAATATAGGTTGCATGCACAAGTATTTTTTTTTTCATCTAAAATTCCAATGTTCCAAAAGCCAAAAAAAAATTACAACAAATTTTTTTTACAATATTAGCCATTTTACTGGGTGACAGTTTCTCTCTCAACATGAAAATTTTCCAATTGTTCTACAATACCTTTGTTATCAGTAAAAATACAAAATATTTTCAACTAATGTTTTTAATAATAGATTCTAATAATAGAAGCTGCTAACTTAGAAGACTGAGAAATTGTTTAATTTCAACTGTACATAATTATTTAAATTCAAAAACATGCAACACACATATAACTGATTGAAAGTAGAGCATTTGAAATGTGGTTCAATTTGCTTCCATTCTTTTGGAGGGAAGGAAATTTGACCAATTTCTTGTATTAATAACTTCTTATTTTAAAATATATTAGTGATAATTGTTTTTCTTAAAATGGGAAAAGCTAGAAACAATAAAAATGGATTTGTATTTAAATGAAAACAGCATGTCTGAATTATAAATTAGTGTCAACTGTATGAAATAATTTAAGTTGTTTACTTGCCAAATTTATCAATTTCTTTTTATTAAATCTTTAAAAATAATGCTTCTTTTCATACATAGATATTATTTATAAGCTAAACTTTTAGCATAACATCAAAGTACTCAGTGGCACAACAGCCCAGGGTGGAACCAGGCCTTCAAGATTCATTTTCTCGAGTCCCCTCTATCTTTGGCCATGGTCATCCAACTAATCACTTTTAGAATGACAATATCCTTTTCTAGGCAGTCAACCTATCTATTAGATTGGCCCCTAAATCTTGTATGATGAATTTCATCATTCATAAAAATAGTTATCAGTATTGTATGTTCAAAGTAGTTATACACATAAACATAGAGGAATTAATTAAATTATAACTTAACTTTTTGTGACTAACAATTTAAAAAATGTATCATACAGAAGTTATTAATTGAAAAAATCATGAAAAAAGTTATTAATTGAAAAAATAATTAATTATAAATATATACATATGAATTTTAAATATACCAGTAAATGAGTTTGAATTAATTTTCATATATTAACATACGTTAGAATATAAAAAATTATTTATTGGCTTCATAATAAATGGATAGGTAAAAATCAAAAGACCTCAGGATATGTCTCATTAAAAAAAAGTCTCACTAAACAACAACTGATCTAAGTTCATGCCTTTAGATTAATATAAAAATGAAATAAATAATAAAATACCCAGTTACAAACTGAACTAAACCTTAAGAATCTTAAAAATCCAATTAAATATTCAGAATTTCAAAGATTATTGATACATATAACACTCATATCAAAATATTGTCGCATAGATGAAGTGAATGTAATAAAGCCAATTGAAACGAAAGCGCTCAAGATCAAATGAAGATTTTATTATTATTAAATCTAATCCGTCGCTATTTATATACAGTTTCGGAACCTTCCAGACTTGGAAGGCCCGCAGAAAATTGGAAACTGAAATTTACATGAATTTGCATAATTAACTTAAATTAAGAAATTAACAGAAATAAATTTTAACGCAGCTTGCCTCGCTTGCTTTTGAACCCGCAACCTCTGGCTCGCGAGTCCGATGCTTTACCGACTGAGCTACGAAGTCCTTGATCGGGAGGAATAATTTTCGCTACATTTCCCCTCTCTTTAGGAGATAATAATTTTCGCTACATTTTCCCTCTCTTTAGGAGGAAGCAGCGACCCGCTGCAATCTGGTTTGGCTCCTTGTAATAGGTCTCCTGGAAGTTGGCATGCCTTCATTGTCGAATTGTCTTTTTGGATCGAGATAGGGTTTTAATCTTAATACATGCACGACGTCTTGTGAGTTTCGACGTCCTCTGTTTCGTTCCACACTTTCTACTGCATATGTCACGTCAGACAGTCGTCGTGTTACTCGATAAGGTCCGAAGTAACGTCTCAGCAGCTTTTCGGATACTCCCACTTTCCGTACAGGGGTATAGACCCATACTAAATCCCCGATATTGTAGCTGACAGGTCGATGCCTCTCATCATATCGGCGTTTGTCTGTAGCTTGCGCTTCACGGATATGGAGTTTTGCTAGTTGTCTAGCTTCCTCAGCCTTGGTAATCAGATGATGCACATAACTTTCGTCAGAAGTCTCGGTATTAGATGGGAAAATTACGTCCAGAGGAGTCTGGATATCTCTGCCATGAACGAGAAAGAATGGGCTAAATCCCGTGGTGTCTTGCTTTGCTGAATTGTACGCAAAAGTCACAAAAGGTAGTATGGTATCCCAATTTCTTTGCTCAACGTCTACATACATAGACAGCATGTCCGCCAGTGTTCTGTTGAATCTTTCTCTCAATCCATTGGTCTGCGGATGATAAGCGGTCGTTAGAAGATGTGATGTCTGACATAACTGGTTGACATTTTTAACAATATTTGCTAGAAAGTTACGTCCTCTATCACTTATCATTTCTTTGGGAGCTCCGTGCTTCAGTACAATTTCTTCAACTATAAATCTAGCGATTTCGGTTGCCTCAGCAGTTGGTATTGCTTTTGTGACAGTGAATCTAGTCAAATAGTCTGTGCAAACAATAATCCACCGGTTGCCATTTCGGGTTACTGGAAAGCGTCCAAGTAAATCTATTCCAATTTTGGCAAAAGGTGTGTCAGGGGGTTTTATCGGTTGAAGTTTCCCCGGTGGAAGTTGTGGAGGTGACTTCCGTCTCTGGCATTCTCGACAATGTGAAACATATCGACGTATGCTCCCATACAGCCCTGGCCACCAGTATTTTCTCCTTATCCGGTCGTATGTTTTGGCGAAACCAAGATGACCGGCAGTCGGAGCATCGTGAAGACTTCTTAGAACATCACTACGAAGTTGTTTTGGTACCACCAAGAGCCACTGCTTTCCCATAGGATCATAGTTTCTTTTATAAAGTACACCACTTCTTATTTGATAATTTTGGTACGACTCACCTTTCCTAAGCGTTCCTATGATATTCTTCAACTGTTTATCCTTTTGTTGTTCTTTTCCGTATTCTTCAAATGTTGCGAGGGACGGGGTTTCAAAATTGCTTTCAAGTGTTGGTTCCATAAGAGGCTTCCTTGACAGAGAATCCGCATCCAAATGCTTGCGACCGCTTTTGTAGATAATGTTTATGTCGTATTCTTGTAACCTGAGAGCCCACCGCGCCAATCTTCCCGATGGATCCTTAACATTCGCCAACCAACATAAAGAATGGTGATCCGTTACTACTGTGAAAGGTTTTCCATACAGATACGGCCTGAATTTACTGATAGCCCAGACAACGGCAAGACATTCCTTTTCGGTTGTAGAATAATTTTTTTCAGCATTAGTAAGGGACCTGGAAGCATAGGCTATTGGTCTTTCCTTATTATCCTGGATCTGTACCAGGACTGCGCCGAGGCCATAGCCGCTAGCATCTGAATGTACTCTTGTTTCCGCGTCTGGAAGGAAATGTCCTAGTACAGGACCGCTGGTCAGTAATTTTTGGAGTGTTGAAAAAGATTCTTTCTGAGACAGATTCCAAGAAAAGGTTGCGTCTTTCTTCAATAAGTCATGCAAGGGTTTTGCGATCTCAGCAAAATTTTTGATGAATCGTCGATAGTATGAACATAGGCCCAGAAAACTTCGGACATCGGCGATATTTTCCGGGGTAGGGAACTTTGCTACAGCCACTGTTTTCTGTGGATCTGGATATATTCCATGTTGATCAACTAGGTGTCCCAGTATAGTTAGCTGCTTTTTGCCGAATGAACATTTGTTAGAATTTAGCGTTAACCCCGCTTCTTGAATGCATTTTAGAACTTTCCTCAAGCATATTTGATGTTCTACGAAGTTTGGTGCGTACACAATGATATCATCTAGATAACAGAGACAAATATTCCACTTTAGGCCTTTTAGTACTGTGTCCATCATCCGCTCGAACGTAGCGGGGCATTACATAGCCCAAACGGCATAACTTTAAATTCATAAAGCCCATCTGATGTCACGAAGGCTGTCTTTTCTCTGTCTTTGTCGTCAACTTCTATTTGCCAGTAGCCTGACTTTAGATCCATCATAGAGAAAATTTTCGAACCAGCTAAACAGTCCAGGGCATCATCGACGCGAGGTAATGGATATACATCCTTTCTGGTTATCTTGTTCACTCTTCTATAATCGACACAAAAACGCCAATCCCCATTTTTCTTCTTCACAAGCACGACTGGAGATGACCATGGGCTATTTGACGGCTGTATCACGTCTTCTTGTAGCATTCGCTGCACTTCTTCGGCAATCACGCGTCTTTCAATGGTTGATACACGGTAAGGTCTTTGCTTGATTGGTGCGTTACCACCTGTATCGATTTTGTGCTTCACTGAACTACATCGAGATTTCCTAAAATTTCGCTTAAAATCAAAAATGTCACTAAATTCTTCTAGTAGGTTCAATAGCTCGTCTTCCTCAGCATTGGTTAGATCAGAATCAAGAATTTCTTTTAATTGCTCTCGAGTCGCCCTTTTTCTGGACTGGTGTCCGTCGGAAGTTTCTTGCCCTTTGTCACTCAGGGAGCAGATAGCGTCATTTGCTATTGGCGTGAAAAAGCCTATATTCATCCCTTTCGGTATCAGTTGGGTTCGTCGGGAAAAGTTCGTTACCCACACTTTACAACAGCCATTCTCAATGCCGACAATTGAAGCTGGTACAGATAACTCTTTTTCGAAACTCAGAATTTTACAACCAACAATCATAGCTGCATTTGCTTCCTGCACTGTTGAATTCAAAGCAGATATTTGTCTTGTTGTGTTAGCTTCAATCAAATAATCCGATGCGGCACTTAAAGACCAATTTGATTCGTTTGAGACTGAGTGGCATGGAAGGATTTTGGAGAGTTGGAGCTCTTGATTTCCACAATCAATAACGGCATCGGTGGCACGGAAAAAGTCCCAGCCAAGTATCATTTGATGACTGCACTGCGGAAAAACGAGAAATTCAAATGGCTTCACAGTCCCGTTCAAGTCCATTTTTAATACACAACGTCCAGAGGCGGCTACAGTTTTACCACAAGCAGTTATCAATATAGGTCCATTTTCAATAAACATAGGAGTATTTAATTGTCGCCGTAATTCCTCGGATATGACAGAATAATCGGCACCAGAATCAACGAGGGCTTTTATACACTGTCCATTCACGGTAATATATGTTGTGTTCTCTTTTAACTTGGCTGTCGTGTACGTAGGAGGATTTTCTTCAACTGCGGCCTTACCTCCTGCACAGGTCGCCCGAGTTAGTTTTCCTCATTGAGTCGGCGTGGAGAAAGACTGGAACGGCGTACTGGTGACTGCGACTCTCGGCGGTTGAAGGAACGTCGTGGGTAGGGTGAACTGCTCCTGATTTTGGAAGAAGTAGGCTGAGCATAATCATCGTCGAAGCTACCAAAAGAGTCGGTGTACACATCTCGTCGAGGGTTGAAATTCCTACTCGCTCGTGCATTTTCAAATATTCGGCGTCTCTCTCGACAATACCTTAGCACATGTCCTGGTCTCCCACAATGGTAGCAGAGTGGCACATTATTGTCAGTCCTCCACAAGTCTGTTCTGCGTTGAGGAGTTGGTCTGTTGTTGGTTTCACGCCTTGGCTGTGGCCTAGTTGGAACAGAGCGTCGAGGAGTGGTTTTGTCTCTCCTTGCACCTGTAAGTGGTGCTAGAACTTCCATGACCTCTTCCTGCACAACAGAGGCAATGTCACTTGATGACCCAGTTTCTTTGCTTGTGTAGCCCTGTATTTCAGGCATGATGTTTTGCAGCTCTTCCCTGACAATTGAACGTACTAATGACCTGAGATCTGTGGCATCTGTTTCAGTCGACACCGCGGAGACATTAGGTAGCCTTTGAAATCGTGGTCGAACGATACGCCTTCGTCGAAGGCTCTCTATATGACGGCATCGTTTTACGAGAGCGTCGGTGGTCTGATATTCCTGAGATGACAAAATCTGGTAAAGATCCTCTGCAATACCCTTCATGAGATGAGCCACTTTCTCGTCTTCAGGCATAGAGGGGTTAACTTTTCGGCATAGGGAAAGTACATCTTGAATGTAAGATTCAGATGTTTCACCAATTTGTTGTGCACGGGTGAGTAACAGTCTTTCAGCTTGGCGTTTTATATCAGCTGCATGGCAAAAGGTGTTTTTCAGGGAATTCTGAAAGACAGTCCAGTCAGTGAAGGTGTCTTCATTGTTATCGAACCATTGACGAGCTGTTCCAGTGAGATAAAAGATGACATTTGCTAGACACATTTGGTCGTCCCAGCGGTTGTAATTCGCTATTCGATCAAAATCCTTGAGCCACCGGTTAGCGTCTTCTTGGTTGTCCCCAGAGAATATACAAGGGCTTCTGGGTAGTTGGTAGGTCAAAATTGGAACGGGTGCGATGTTACTCGGAGTAGAGCTGGCCCCAGCTGAGAATTTCTCATCGTTTTCCCCTCCTTCAGCCATCATCCTTAATCGTCTTGCCGAATCCGGAAGGAGACCAAATTCAGGAGCGAGACCTCGAATACGGCGGCTTTGGCGTAACTCTTCCGTTGTTTTACCCGGCGCCTCCACCAATCTGTCGCGTAGATGAAGTGAATGTAATAAAGCCAATTGAAACGAAAGCGCTCAAGATCAAATGAAGATTTTATTATTATTAAATCTAATCCGTCGCTATTTATATACAGTTTCGGAACCTTCCAGACTTGGAAGGCCCGCAGAAAATTGGAAACTGAAATTTACATGAATTTGCATAATTAACTTAAATTAAGAAATTAACAGAAATAAATTTTAACGCAGCTTGCCTCGCTTGCTTTTGAACCCGCAACCTCTGGCTCGCGAGTCCGATGCTTTACCGACTGAGCTACGAAGTCCTTGATCGGGAGGAATAATTTTCGCTACATTTCCCCTCTCTTTAGGAGATAATAATTTTCGCTACAATATTATTGAAATTATAAATCAATTTGAAGGTTTTGACATATTATTAACAAATAAATTTATCTAAAACAATTTTTAAACTATGGTTACATTTTCTTACTCCAATATAACCCTTTTCAAAATAATATATTTTTAGTTAAATGAAATAAAAAAGCAACCTATCATTGCCATAAAAATAGTTATGATTAAAAAAAATTTACAATTTTTTAAAAAAAAAAACTCTTTTTTTTTTTCTCTTTCCATTAAAACAAAGCAAGCAAAATTTTTTAATAATTTCAATTTATAAATGAAAATATCTATTAATAAAGAAACATGTGCTTACATTAATTGGAATATCATTATCACCCTCTCCTAAAAAAAGATTTACATCAATATTTGGAAGTGAGTTTTCTGATTCTAAATCATCCACCTGCAAAAAATTATAATTTAAATGTTATTTAATATTTAAAGAATGAAAAATAAAATTTATATAAAATATAAAGGTTTGAATAAAAATTTAAATAACATAACATTGAAATAATTTCACAAAATAGTATTGCAGCAAATAACTAGATATTTTAATTGTCATTGAAAAGTCATTATACATTTGAAAAAGAAATATGCAAGCAAATATTTTACAACATAAAATTCTTTCAATATTTTTAAGTGACACTCATACTATAATTAACTTAAATACATAAAATTTGTTAAGGTTAACAAAATGTAGTCATTATTTAAATAAATAAATAAAACCCATTTTTCTAAAGAGAAAACTGAAGTTAATTTTAGATACTATATTATTTTAGAACAGGCTTGTCATGTTGAAATCATAGATTCCAAAGATTAAACAATGGTCAGTTCTCCACAAAATAGCAAGAGTAAAAAAAGTAATAATTTAAAAAACATAAAAAGTTTTTCATAGAAAAATTTTTGTTAATTTATTTACACATTCCAATTTATTTTATGTGTATCCTTTTTGTGCATTTCTTTCTAAACATAAATCATACTTTCATATACACACCAAACATACAATTTGGCTAGGAATGAACTCTAGAAATAAATAAATAAACTCACAAATTGAATTTATTTTTAAAGAATGAAAGCAAAAGAATGAACTTTTCTTCCCACATTTTAATATATTGCATTTTATTATTTTTTTATGTTAACACAAATCTAAGCATTTTATTTATAAGGCTTCAAATTATTGCTTGAAGGTAATATTTATATTATCTTAAAATAACTTACAAAATAATAAAAATATTTTTTTACTTACTAATTAATACATAGAAAATAAAAGAAAAGAAAAATATTTCTAATTAAATACATGTGAGTGTTATCTTACTTTAATTATTGAGAGAAATATTAAAATTAACAGAAAAAATTTTAAGTAATTTACACTCCAATTCAGTAACTTCTAAATTCAAAATAAATTTTAATTTCAAATAACCAACAAATTCCTCTGAAAGTTTTCTTTCCTCTTAATTGATTTAACATTTTGAGAACAAAAAATTCAATGTCCAATCGTTTAAATTTAAAACAGTTGTCATTAATTTGAGCATAAAAATGTTAGGATAATCAAACTGATATTTTAGGCATTGTTAACCTTATTTTATTTTAAAAGTACTAAAAAAAATTAAACTTTTAACTTCATTTTTAAATTTTTGACAATATTTAATATGTGGACAACAATTCCATTTTAATGAAGTCATTCCGAAGGCATTTTTTCAAAACAAAGTCAAAGAAGAAAGATTAATATTTTCAATGAGATCTTAAATTTAACCCCCAAAAACTCTTTAACAATGAATCACACAAAATCTGTATAATGATAGGGAAAAAACCTGTTTAAAATTTCAATTTGTGAGAAATTTGAAATTTAAAAAGGTAATGTTCAGAAATTTCAAAAGATAAGCTTTTTGATGATTCAAGATACAGTAACTCACCATAAGTATTTTTTTCATTGATCAATGTTTGCAATCATTAATCTCAAACACATGCTTGAAGTGAATTATTGTTGATTATGGAATCTTTAGATTTTTAGAATTTCATTTTGATACATAATTATTGTTATTTCAAAATTCTACATTATTACTTTAAAGACCAGATTTTTTATTAAAATTTTAAAAACATAAAAATTTACAATCAGGAGGAAAAGTGGCAAATATATGTGTATTAACCAACAAAGTTATTGAACATATTTAATAAATTTATAATAATTAAAAGAATATTTTCACATATTTGATGATTTAAGAATACTAGTACAGGTTAGCTGTTATTTGTAAAGTAACCTAAAAAGTAGACTATTCAAAGTATCACTATTCATACCTTTCACCTTCTATACACAAATATTAAAATTCAAATTTTTCATTTTAATATACACTTTCAAAACAAAACAATTTCAAAAATTTATATTTCAACCATAAATGAAAAATGCTTCAAAGGTTATTAAATTTTAAATACATTTTGCACAAGCTCATACCAGGTTGTCATAAGACCACAAGAAATCTTTCTACATAGTAAACCACAGTTTAGAGCATATACCATAACGGCTCCAAGGATTTAGCCTAGTAACCCTTATGTAGAATATAATATAATCTTTTTGAATTAGAATAATTTGTGTGGTAATACATGGATAATTAGGAAGTAAATTTTCATAAAAATGAAAATTTATGTTATTGATTTAGCTTTATTTCTTGGTTCATGTTTTCGATTGATTTGCATCAGATGTCTTTTTTAAAGTTTATGCCACTACCCAGTTAATAAAAAAACACAGTTTTCCTAAAATAAATGTTATTACATTATTTAAATTTATAAAGCAGTTAATATTTGGTTAGAATTGTTATATAGAATGTAATTTTAAAGTCTTTTTTAATTAATTAAAGAAAATGATTAAAAAATTTACTATACATATTTTATTGATTGCATACAAATAAGATTTGATTTTTAAGGTTATTTTATACATTTTTGCTTATTATGAAATTTTTCTAAAATATATGAAATTAAGTTTTTTGTCTTTAGTTTTGCAATATACTTCTGTTATATAAAATATAATAAAATATATATAGTGTCAGATTGTGAAATTCAAAGTTTCAGATTGAGTGCTGTTGGGATTTTGAAAACTGGATATTCTGCAAAATGGAGTGATTTATGTTAATGAGATAGCTGTGCAGCGCTTGGCCTAAAAATTGGAAATTGCACTTAACTAACTCAGAGTTTTACTGAAATGAGCAAACAAAAATCATTTCGAATTCCAAGACTTTACTTTGTTAGATTTTTGTTTTTAAAAAATTAACTTATCAGTAGAAAAACATACACAGTATTATACTTTTATCAGTATATTACACCATATATGTAAGTATCACAGCATATATTTAAGTATACATATGTAAGTAGCAAAACAAACAGTGTTGTACAATCAAGTATATTACAAACAATCATGTAAGTATATTACAAAAAATCATGTAAGTATATTACAAACAATCATGTAAATAACTATATTACAACAAAAAATTGCTCTAATACTTCATATGACTTTGTTAAATTTTTTTTACCTATAAATATTAGATAACTTTTTGTAGTTACATTCAATAAAGTCATAATTAAATAATATATAAATACAGTTATTATTTATATATTATATTATTAGTTATTAGTCTTACAGGAGGTAATAGATCCAGTAAAGTAGGAGCAATCTCTTGTTCTTGTTCCATGTCCATATTCTACAGAAAATTAGAAATAAAAACATAAATTTTAGAAAATTTCAACAAAGTGTTATTTATAAACATACTTAAGCAACCAATATAAAAATTGACGTCAAATAATTTCTTATATGTTAAGAACCAAATAGCAAAGTTTAACTAACTTTGCTCGGTTATAAAAAAGATTAATATTAAATTTATTGTAATAAATATTATAAACATACTGAATACTTACAGCAAGGATATCTGAAAGAAGAGCTTCTCTAGCTCCATTTTTCAGTTTCATTTCTGAAATGCACACACATGATAAAGTGCAAATATAAAATAAGTGCAAATAAAATATTGTAAGTAAAATCATGTAGGTAAATAAAATTTCTTTATAAAATTTAGAAATAAATTTAATTATTTCTAAATGTTTTAAAATACTTTAAAAAATTTATTTAATACAAAACTTGAAATTTTTAAGTACGAAAATTTTTAATAGAATATAAATAACGTAATATAAATAAAATCAATTAAGCTTCAATAAATTTATAGAAATCATTAAGGAGCTCAGACATTATATGATTAAGCCTTTATCTGCAAGCATGAAATAGATCATGCAACAATATGAGCAATAGAAGGCAAGCAGGGCTACACTTTAGGCACCATGTGCCTTGAAATAGTTATACTAATAATAATTTCTTAATAATGAGGTAAGGAAATTTTAAGAGGACTATTTGATGGCATGCGCTATTAAATCAAGTATGTAAATTATATTCTATAGGAAAGAGTGTTTAAAGTAAAATAAAATGTTTTATTATTCAATTGAAATTTACATATAAATACCTAAACTAAGAAAATTATTTACCTTATTTACCTATGAAAGTAAGTCCAGCATTGGTACATTTCAGTAAGCTAAATTCAAACTGATGTTATGATATTCCATTAGTAAAGTAATTATTTTCATCAAGCATTAAAAAAATTTAAAAAAATATGGAAAAAATAAAAGGAATAATTAACTAAAAATTATTTTATATAATACTAACAATTATCACAAAAATCAATTTGAATTAGATAATTTCCTCTTTTCAGGATCAGTTTTAACTTATCAGGACCAGTTACATCTTCCACCAACTAGCACAAAGCTTGAGTCAAAAAAATAATAACCAAACCATTTACGATATAGTTAGAGCAAAACAAAAAAGTAGAAATTGGAAAGATTAAAAATTTTTAATGAAAACTCAATAATAGGAAAAATAAAATTTGTTTATCAAATTACTGTTCATGCAGAGGCATGGAAAATGGCATTAATTAAAATATCAGAACAAATTTGCACTATTCCACATCTAAATATAAATTAAATGAAAATTTAAATGATTACAGGAGCTGTTGCATTAATTTCAATATTTGTACCACATCAATATTTTATATGAACTAATGTTTGTGATTAAGATAAATGCTCATATTTAATTTCATTTTTCGCTCTTATCTCAAATAAACATTTCAATGAAATTAATTTTGCAAAATCTTACTCTAGTAAAGTAAAACAAGTACTTAATATTAACTTTTTGGCAATTCTAACAAAGCTTTTGACAGTGATACTGGTCCTAATAACAGTAAAGTACCATCAATCATTTTTAAAAAATACAGCAAAATATGTTAATAGTCAAATCAAAATATTGACAAATATAAACAAGTCAGTACTTAAATCAACCATATAAATGCAAGAAAACTTTGAAACAAATAACCATAACTTTATTTTCCAGAGAAAATAACTATACAAATAAAATAAATCTTTCGAACATCATCAATTATCACCAATTAAATAAAATTTACCATTTTAACCTGCTTAATTTTAATTAATAACAATGATATTTTTCAAGAGTTACAAATGACATTAGTTAAAAAATATATCTCTTTGTAATTGTTGCTTATCCTCTCAACTTAGATAAGCTAAGCCAAGTCTAAAAGACCATATCACACAAACAGATCAATAACATCCCTCTCATTCAACAATTGGCTCACAGAGGAACCAATAAGAGGGAGTAGCGATTACAGAATAGTGGCAAATCCTCTCATTTCCAATAAACTTGAGACTCTTCATATAATCAGACCTAAGTCTGGCTAGGGTAGTCTGCAAAAGTCTTTGGCAGGAGCACTGCAAGGACAATCCAAGGGACTCAATAGCATACTCACATATATATAATTGGATAGGAGACCTCAAAGTGGTATTTCTTTTGGCCTAAAACAGGAAATGGACCTCAGCCATACTCAGTTCGGTAGAAAAGACAGAGAGGAGTTTGCTATCTTCACTAGCAAGCTGGTCAGCAACTTCGTTCCTGTTAACTTACACATGCGACAGAATCTATTGTAAACACACAGTGGCACTTTGGGTCAAAGCAGCCAATTTTAGAGTAATATTCTGCCCCAATTAATCTAAAATATTAGGCCAATTTTTAGGTACTGACAGGTTTAACTATAGGAAAAAAATTCCTTCAATATTTTTTGATAAATCACATCTGTTAGTTTCCTGAAGGAAACTAACTCATGTGACTTTTCAAAAAAGAATAGGCAAACTTTTTACTTAGCACCTATTTTAATGAAAAATTACCTCAATAACTGTCTTTAAAATAACTGAAAATGTTTTCAATGTGGATAAATTAATAAATAACACAATAAAAGGAAAAAATAAATATTAAACATGATAACAATGCAACTAAAAAACTCTACTAAAAATATTTACTAAATAACACTAAATTATCATTTGATATGAATAAAGCACTTCGTATTGTTGAGTCACTGATATGTGTTATCAACAACACAAATTTATTCTTATCTTTCTTTTAATTAAGATAAGAATACTAAAGTATTATCTAATTTGGAAAGAAATTTCTTTCCATGAGACTAAGAGATTTCTAACATAGTTCAAAGGATAATTATTCATCGATGCTTTCATATTATACAAATAACCATTCTGCATTTATATTACACAATCATTCTTATATTAACAATTTTAAAATAAAAATGTATAAGGATTACTTTAAGCAACTTTATCTCTTAGAAGCACTTACTATTTTTAAAGAAAACATTAATATGTAACAAGAAAATGTATATATTGCTGTACAGAGCAAGAATAAAGATACAATGGAAATAGTAATGAGAACTTTTCAGCATATGATAACTTTTGTCGCACTTTAACATGCCACAGAAATATGCAATTAGATGATTTAATTTCTGATCAAAGAAAAATAAGCTATTTATATTATTCTCCTGATCATTTTAAGAAGAATAATCTGTTTGTTAATAATTTCCTTTTAAATATTCCACGTGGTTATGGCAAACAGATTAGACATTACTCAATATTTATTACTGTGCTACATGCTTCCTCACCTATTATTTGGAATGCAATCAAATTTATAAAATATTTTGAAATATAACAATCATTTATTTAGAGTTGGATGGAACCAATACATTCTTATACACCGAAAACATCACATATTATCTATGTTGTTGTTTACACAGTTTGTGACATCATTAAGGTCAAATTGCAATGCACTCAGAAAATTAAATCGATTGATATTTATTTAACAATAGATGTTCGTAGCGTAGTTTTAAATATATTTTTATTTTCTAAATTGTATTGATATTTATACGAAGAAAATAATTTAATAAAATTTATTTATAAAACTCTCTAGTATATAAATTATTACATATAAACTTTATCTAAAATTTTCTTTTGAAAAAATGGATGGCAATACTTAATACCTTGTTGACATAATTAGGGATGGGTAGGGATGGGGCTTTGTTACTTTTCTTGTACTTGGTACGTACTGAGTACAGTTACTTTAAAAGTAACAAGTATTTTACCGATTACTTTCTGTACTTGTTACACTTTTTGTGCTGCCATCTATCGGATTAAAATGTAATGACAATTTTTCCAAGTTTTATGAATAGATAAAAACTAAATTAGTAATAAATAAATTAATAATTAATTAAATATATAACATTTCGTATAGTTCCATAAAATTAATTAATATAATTAATGTTAATTTAAATCATTATCATTTATAAATAAGCATCCAGTTAAGGTTAAAATAAGAGCTGATGTAATAATCTATAAAAATATTTCTTTTAATAAATGCAACATTTCAATAATAGCAATTTTTGTTTTTCTTAAAAACTTAAATTTTTATTATGAAGCAATTAAATATAAGTTATTCCCTCAACAAACAGTTTTTCTGTGAAAAATTTTGAACTTATATATTTTAATAAATATATTTCTTTCAGTATAAAAAATCCTAATCTTTTGTTATTTACATTTGTTTTTAGAATTTTCATCTGTTCTAAGTAAATTTTCAAATTATTCGATTGTAATTTTCAAAGTTTTCCAATGTTAATTAAAATATTAAATTAGACGTGATAATATAATTTCTATTTTGTTTTAATTTAGTAAGATTTTCCAATTATATAAATAAATTTTTATAATTAACTAGCAAATAATTTGTAAAGAATCGTAAAGTGGGAGGATTAATCAATTACAAAGAGATTTTTTTTAAATTTATTTAGAATTATACAATTAGTTTAACAAAAATCAAATTAAATTTCTTATATTTTTCTATTATTAAACATCAATGAAACAATTATAGCAAAATTTTTGATACCTAATAGATAGTTATTTATTTTATAAATGGCGTTTATTTGTTTATATTTTTATGAAATAGATAAACTAGATTTTCTAAAATAAAAATTGCATTAACTCACATATCTTGCTTCAGTTTCCTGAATCTTAATTTATGGATAAATAAAGTAGCTTTGCAATTAAAACTGTAATAATACTTTTTAAGTGAATATGATCATCTTTCATAAAGTAACTTTTATAGTAACACAAAAATTCATTAAATTACAAAAACTGCAAAACTGTTTTACTAATTATCTATAAATTTTATGTTGTTTTAATGTAAAATATTAAATAATGTAATGTTTAATACTGTTACGTTTCGTTTTTATTTGAATAATTCCGAATTCGATTTCTCGATCATGTATAAAAATGGAATTCTTTTCAACGTAACATAATAAAATTATGGGCCGAAATATCTACGCGATATTTAAATTGAAGACAGAAATTATCAATAATGAATTTGAAAAACAGAAGTTCAAATATATTTATTTCTTCACTAAATCAAAACATTGCTCGGCGAGTGCCGGATGCATACTGAAAAAAAAGGTTTTAGATTACATAATAACGCAAGCAGTCACATGGGTGACGTCACTCGCTTCTCTGGCGATTGGTTGTTACATATCCTCCCACCTTTTGTTTCGGGAGAAAACAAAACCTAAATGAAAAAGAAAAAAGTTAGTTACAATTATAAGATTACAGATTCAGTTTTTTAGGAATTTTCACTAATCGTCCAGTTCTGGTTGTTTTTGGGTAAGTCCTTATCATCACTGAGCAAAATTGTTCTTAGAGAATCACTGGAAATGTCATTTTCTGATACCGGTGACAAATCATTTCCTTCAGCATCTGAAAAGGAATCTCTTCTCACATTTGATGTAGTTGGGACATCCTCTTTATCAGTAGTTGCTGAAATATCTAGGGGAAAAATCCTCTGTATAGGTCGCACTAAAACACCGGATTGTGTTTTCAATTTCACAGTTCTGGCGATATCATCTTTGCCAGGAATCAACTGCATGACTTTAGCAAGAGGCCAGTTCAAATGTTTTTTATTGTCGTCTCCGATTAACACGATTTCTCCAACTTGTATTTTTGGAGTTGAACACCTTCTGTTTAGACGCTGTATAAGTTGACCAAGGTATTCCTTTCGAAAACGCAGCTTTAACTGCTCAGTTACTTTGGCTCGATGTTTAATTCTGATTCGAAAATGCTTGGCTTCAATTTCATCAATATTTGTGGTTACACTCTTTATCTTGGGATTGTTTAACATGATCATGGCTGGTGTTATAGGCTTTAGATCTTCAACGTCCTCTGAAAGATATGTGAGTGGACGTGCATTTATAACAGATTCACAATCTGAGAGTACTGTAAGTAATTCTTCATATGTAAAAACAGTCTTTTCGAGGGTACTTTTAAGAAGATCTTTAACCACTCTAATCAGTTTTTCCCAAAAACCACCCCACCAACTCGCGGTTGGATGGTTGAATTTCCAAGAAATACGTTGGAGGGCTGTTTTGATCAAATGAGCTAATCTTGCTCCAATGGCGCAGGATAATAACTCCAATCTTGGGATGGTGATGGGTTTTAAAGAAGCTACTCGTGGTTTAGCTCTTAAAAGACAAATTTTTACTTCATTGGAAGTGATAGCTCTAAGGAAAACACAAGCGGCATAAGCTACTTTGCTAGCATCCATGAATACATGCATTTGTGTCGAATCATTAATTTCTGTATTACGGGCTATTTCAACATTATTTAGTAAATGTAAACCATTAATCCATCTTTTAAAGCTATTCTGATCTTTAGTGGGTAAAGGAGAGTCCCAGGACAGTTTTAATTTCCACATGTCTTGCAATTTAATTTTTATGGGTAAAATTACCGCTGATAATAAACCAATGGGATCAAAAATCTTCTGAATCGTAGCCAAAATTACTCTCTTAGTTATTTTTCCACCTACTTCTAAAACAAAAGTATTTATATCACAGTTACATTTCAAAGTATTACGGTCCAAATTCCATAAAATTCCTAAAACATTGGTAATGACAGAACTTTTCGTAATGTATTTACACTTGACATTGCTCTCCCACCCTCGCAAGTTGAAACATCCACGTGAAAGTACTTCTATAGCTGTTAAAATAAAATGCTCTTCTTCTTTGATATTGAAAACACCAGAAAGGCAATTGTCTACGTAAAATGATTTTCTTAATTTTTCAATTATTTCGTTGTTTTCTACAAAGGTGTTGTTTAGCAAATGGTAGATGGATGCTGCTAAGAGAAAAGGGCTGGAAGTAACCCCAAAAACTACTCTACAGTGTCTATAAATGACCATTTCATCTTCGCACGGATAAAAAAAGCGTAAAAAGTCTCTGTACCTTGGAGCAATAGACAATTGCAAAAAAGCCTTTTCGATATCTGCAGACAGGCCAATGGGATATGAACGAAATCGGTCAATCAGGTCTGGGATTAATTCAATGAGATTTGGCCCTTTATATAAAAGTTCATTCAAGGACGGCTTGCCACTAGAGGCATCAAAGACTGGTCTTAATTTTGTAGTAGTGCTTTCGTTTTTGACTATAGGCCTATGTGGTAAATAGTGACATTGCCTGTCGCTTATAATTTCATTTTGCGGTACCCTTTCAATTATATCAAGACACTCCCATTCCTTAAACACCATTTCGTAATCCTTAATTAATTTTTTATCTCTAGATCGTTTACACATTTTTTGGTGTCTATTCCAAGTTAGTTCCTTGTTATCGGGCAAACTTGAAGTATCTGTTTTAAAAGGCAAACCTAACTGGTATCTACCAGAAGGGAGTATTTCCAAACCCTCTTGAAAATCTTTTAATAACTCAGAGTGTACAATATTTATGTTTCTGTTTTCAGAAGGATCTAATATACCAAGATTTTCTAGATTCCAAAATTCACTAACAGATAAATTATTAGCATGCAAAGATAAAGCACATAAAACAGAGTCATTATTTACATCATAATTATCATTTAATTTCTGCTTTCCAATAACAGTATACCCCAGCCGGGTTTCAATAGCAACTAGACTTGATTCTAACTTCACAGAATGACCAGTTAACAACATTCCTGCCACATCGGATCCAATCAAAAGATTTATATCATAATTAGGGATTTCGAAATCACTCAATATAATCCCTTTTTCTTTCAGTTCATGAATAGTCATCATATCAGTCAGTTTAGGAACAAAACCACAAATTTTGTTTTCAGATAAAACCTCAATTTTACAAGAAAAATCATTTTTCAAACTAGCAATTTTCACATCGTATACTTCATGAGAACAGGGTTTCGTTTCTTGACCACCAAAAAGTCCATGTATTAAAGATAATGACCTTTTGGGTTTTAACTTTAATTGTTTAACTATTCCTGAACTGAGGTAAGAACGTTGGGATCCTGTGTCCAAGACTGCTCTTACTAAACACTGTTTCTTTTGATTCATAACTTTAACAACAAGAGTCATTAAATAAACATTTTCTACTCTAGAATTATTTGACAATACAGTTGTAGATACAGTTTCGTTTTTACTGGCAGGACTGTTCTCCTTATCTGAATAACACATAAGAGTACAGTGATTTTTATTACAATGAAAACACTTCACCTTAGCCCTGCAATTTTTAGAGGTATGTCCTGTTCTCAAACAGGAGTAACAGGCCCCTTTCTGACTAAGAATTTTAATCTTTTGATCAAAATGCATTTTTCTAGCAGCAAAACAATCTTGGCTGGGGTGTTTCTTATTGCAAAAAAGACAATCAAAATTCCTCTTACCTTGATTTTCTGCTTCTGATGTACTTACAAGGGCGGCAGCTGTAGTAATATTCCCTTCACGGGATTCCTTGTGTTTGTCGATTCGGGGAGCTCCAAACCCGGTACGGGCGAGCACAACCATTTCTTGTCCTTGAACTTCTTGTCTCAGAAAAGACATCAAATTTTCTAACGAACGTACTCCTCCGTCAAGTGTACTTCTATTTCTTTCCCAAGCTATTAGGACACTCTCAGGCAAGCACGATTCCACAAGGGGAGTTAAAAAGTCCCCGTACTTTTCTTGGGTTCTTCCTAAGCTGTCCAGCGCGCGCAGTTTTGATTCCAGTTCATCGTAAAGAACAGCTAAATCAGTTTTAGTTCGGTTTGAGGAGGCATTTCTCATTACCATAGTTAACAAGTCCCTGACGTAAACTTGGACAAGTAGATCACTCCGCCCGAAGCGATCCTGTAACTGTTCTATGACTTTGGGATAGTTATCCGCTGTTGGCGGGAAGCTTTCTACTAATCTTGCTGCTTTCGATTCTGGCACTATTGCCTGTAGCAAATACTGGAACTTGTCTTCTGGTGGAATTCTCTCATCATAATCAATTTTGGAGAACTGACTCCAAAAACCAAGCCATTCTCGAGTCTCACCGGAAAATCGCTTTAGTTCTAACTTCGGGAGCTTGAATTGTTTCTTATTTGAGGTATCTTGAGAGACTTCCGTTTTCATAGTTACTTTACGGCATTTTTCAAAAAGTTCAATATATCTATCACGATATTCTTCTGCTGTAATGAAATCTTCTTCATATAACCGTTCCGCATCTTTTGAAGTTAAAATTTCGTTTTCTACTTCTTGTTGAGAAACTTCTAATCTTTGAAATTTGTCTTCTAACTGCGCGGATAAAACCGAAATAACATTCTTATCTACTTCTGGTTTCAGGAATTCTTCTTGAATTTTATTCCCGCAGACTGTAAAGGATGCTCGAAGCCCTTTTCGTTTCTGTTTCAACAAATCCATTCTTCAATAAAACTTTAATTTCAATCTTCAGGCCCCACGTTGGGCGCCACTTATGTTACGTTTCGTTTTTATTTGAATAATTCCGAATTCGATTTCTCGATCATGTATAAAAATGGAATTCTTTTCAACGTAACATAATAAAATTATGGGCCGAAATATCTACGCGATATTTAAATTGAAGACAGAAATTATCAAATAATGAATTTGAAAAACAGAAGTTCAAATATATTTATTTCTTCACTAAATCAAAACATTGCTCGGCGAGTGCCGGATGCATACTGAAAAAAAAGGTTTTAGATTACATAATAACGCAAGCAGTCACATGGGTGACGTCACTCGCTTCTCTGGCGATTGGTTGTTACAAATACAAAATACAGGAACTAAAATACATATATTTTATTTACATCAAACTGTAATTTAAAAAATACACATGATGGTATAAATAAAGATAAAAAGTAAAAGTTGACTTATATAAAAAAATTTTTTTTTCATTTTGAAGTTCAAAATTAAAATGAATAAACTACCTTTATTATGTTTCAACCAACATTATCACTATACGAATAAAATTAACTGTATAGTAAAAAAATATAAAACAAATTTTTCTCAAATTTTAAATTCTATATATTTATATTCTACATATTCATAGTAAAATATAGTGAAATTAAAACATGGTACAATAAAAAGTACATATATTTATATGGAATCATAATCAAAAATGCACATAATAATAAAAAAACAATGAAAGTATATTAATAGTTTTAATTTATATATTTTGTTTAAAAATTTGGAAACCAAAATAAAATACATTTGTATTTAATGAGGTTCAAATAAATATGTTCATTCTATATCAAAATATTTTTTCAGTTAAAAAAATTCATTTTATACAATTTTATATCTGGAAATTGATTTATCATAAATTCATTCAAATATCTCGTAATTTTTTTTTTCAAATCTTTAAATTATATTACATTACATACATATTCAAATGTTTGCTTTATGTCATCTAAATGGGTGCAGAGTTTACGTTACGTAGTTTCAAAATATATATATATATATATTACTGGCACATTTTCAAGAAAAATTGTAGCATATTAGGCAATATTCTCATTCTTATGATTTTTTAAATTATGTTGTGATAAATTTCGGTTCATTTATTTAAATAGAATTATATTATATTTTGTGCAGAAATTTATGCAAAAAGTAATTTTTTTATGATTTAAACTGAATTTACCGACATAAATCTGAACTGAAAACTTGGTTTTATAAAAATAAAGGTAATTTTTCTAAATCTAATGTGCTGGCGTACATTTTAATTTAGATACTTGATTCCCAGTTATATTATTTTGAGATAAGCTAGAAATACGTATTTTCTGATTAAAACTCTAAACGAAATTTAATTTTTCTATAAAACTACTTAATATAACACATCTTAATTAATTTGCTTAAATGCAGCTCATTATGAATAATGAGCGAATGTTTTTTATTTTTTAACAGGTACTTACATTCAAGAGTAAAATTCTATATTTGATATACAAAAATTTCTAGAAAATTCTCAGCATTCTGTGTTATTAATTATTTTCAAATATCTTTTCCTGTTTCCGAAAATCATCCCCTAATCATACCATTTTAAATTTTAAATACGAATTGAAAATATGCATTTTTATTTACGTGAACAATTTCCCTAATTTTGTTTTCTCATTTTCAGAACAGCAATTTATGTGATTATATAACTACCTAATTTTTAATGGTAAAAATATTTTTGAAGAGAAAAAAATTTTTAAAGTAAAAAATATTTAATTACTTTTAGAAATATTTTTTTTAAAAATTATCTTTAAAACTAAAATATAGTAAAAAAAATTCCATTCACTTTTTGTTCAAGCCAATAGAGTAATTTTGGAAACAATGATCAGATTTAAAAAATTTAATTAAAATTAATTAAAAGTTAAAAAATAATAAGAAAAATAAGTCAATAAATATGGAATAATATATAACAAGAATATCAGGCTTTTTTCTTATATTAAAAAGTGACATATTTAAAACCATTAAATAAATGTGCTACGATTATTGATTTTCCCAACTCATTTATTTTATTAACAAACACGAAACAAATGAACTTGCTTTTTTCTTCATTTTCGCAATAGAAATTCATTATGTACCCTCTCCAGCCAACACCCTCTCCTAAAATACATGCATCTCTAGGGGTGTTGCTTCAGCCCAAAGAGATTTTCTAATTCCCAAGAATCAATCTTCTATTTTCCAGTTAAACCAGTATCTCATTTCTCTTCTCCTACCCACCCAGCCACCCTTCCTATCATGGGAAGAGATTTCCCAAATCCTGACACAATCTCCTAATTCGTCCGTGTGTATCGATATATCGATGACATTGTTACTTGTACTCGCTCTTTCATTGGCTCTTCTGTACTTGTTACATTCAATTAAGTACACTTATTACTTTGTAACAACCACGTACTCACGTACTTGCTTATTACTTTGTAACAACCACACGTACTTGCTTGTTACTTTGTAACAACCACGTACACACGTACTTGCTTGTTACTTTGTAACAAGCACGTACTCACGTACTTGCTTGTTACTTTGTAACAACCACGTACACACGTACTTGCTTGTTACTTTGTAACAACCACGTACACACGTACTTGCTTGTTACTTTGTAACAAGTACGTACTCGCTCATTACTTTGTAACAGCCACGTACTGGTCAAGTACATTGTACCTGCAACTGTCTGAGAATACTCGAACTCGCGCTGACTTTGTTACTGAAAGTACTGAGTATTTGGAAGAAAATGTACTGATTACAGGTTGTTACATTCAAATACTGATTACAAAATACTTGTTACAGGTATTTCTTCCCATCCCTAGGGATGGGGCTTTGTTACTTTTCCTGTACTAAGTACGTACTGAGTACAGTTACTTTTAAAGTAACAAGTATTTTACCGATTACATTTCGTACTTGTTACAATTTCTTTTTTACTGCCATCTATCGGATTAAAATATAATGACAAATATTTTAAAATTTTATAAATAAATTAAATAAAAACTAAAGTAATAATAAATAAATTAATAATTAGTTAAAACTAAATAAGTAGATCAATAATATTTTATATAAAACCATAAAATTAATTAATAAAATTAATGTTAATTTAAATTATTATCATTTATAAATAAGCATTCACTTAAATATTTATGAAAAGATCTATAAAAATAATTCTTATTATTTATGCAACATTTCAGTAATGGCAAGTTTTTGTTTTTCCTGTAATGCTTTAATTTCTAGTATGAGACAAAGAAATAAAAGTTGTTTATCTACAAGCAGTTTTTTTTTTTTTTTTTTTGTAAAAAAAAAAATTGAAATTTCTTAATCTTCTTAAACGTAATTCATTCAATATAAAAATCATGACATTTTATTATTTACATTTATTTTCAGAATTTATATTTGTTCTAAGTAAATTTTCCAATTATTCAATCGTAATTTTCAAAGACTTCCAAAGTTAATTAAAATATAAAATTAGATGAGATAATATAATTTCAATTTTTCAACCTAATCAGCTTAATTTTTTATTAGAATTTAGTAAGACTTTCCAATTATGTAAATGAATTTTTATAATTAACTTGTAAATATTTTGCATAGAATTGTAAAGTGGGAAGTTTAATCAATTACAAAGAGGTTTTATTTTACGTTAAATAAAGAGGTTTTACTCACAAAAATGCAGAAATTAATCAGAAAAATCAACTAAAATTTAATTTCCTTTATTTTTCTATAATTAAACATTAACGAGACAAACATAGTAAAAACTTTTTATGTACAATAGATAATAATTTTTATTATAAAAGACGTTTAATTGTTTACATTTTTATGTAGTAGATCAACCAGTTTTTTTCTAAAATAAAAATTGCATTAACTCACATATCTTCTTTCAGTTTCCTGAAACTTAATCAATTTATGGTTAAATAAAGTAGCTTTGCAATTAAAACTGTAGTTTTCATTTTTAATATATTAACATAATTAATATATTAATAATGTTTAAGTAAACATAATTATTTTATATTAGATATAGTTGCGTAAAATTTCAATAACTATCAAAACATATAAAATAGTTTTACCAATAATCTAAATGTTATAATGTATTAAGGTAAAATTTTGAGAAACAACGTTTAATAAAAAATGGAGGAACAGAAATAGATACATTTTATTAATATCAATGCATAATTTAAGAAATAAACATGACAGTAACACATGATGGTATAAATAAAGATAAGGTAAAAATTAACTTAATTAAAGTTTTTTCTTCATTTCGAATTTTTAAACTAAAATGAATAAACTACCTTCTTTAGGTTCTCATCAACATTCTCACTATCTGAATAAAAATAAATCGTATGGTAAAAAATACAAAAGAACATATTTTCTAAAAGTTTAAATTCTATATATTTACGGTAAAATATAGTGAAACTAAAACATGGTTGAATAAAAAATAAATATATTTATATGGAATTATAATAAAAAATATGCATAGTAAAAATAACAATGGAAGTATGTAAGCAGATTTATATAATTTAAATATTTTTTTCATTTAAGAAATCTGATCTTATTTAATGTTCAAATAAATATGTTATATATATTCATACAATAAAATTTTTAAAAGAAATAATAACAAAAATAAAAGTTATTAAAAATTGCTTAATACATAACAAGAATATCATGCTTTTCTTCTTATAAATATGTTCATTCTATATCAAAATATTTTTTCAGTTAAAAAAAATTCATTTTATACAATTTTATATCTGGAAATTGATTCTGGTACCAGAAAGTATATCTGGAAATTTATTTATCATAAATTCATTCAAATATCTCGTAATTTTTTTTTCAAATCTTTAAATTATATTACATTACATACATATTCAAATGTTTGCTTTATGTCATCTAAATGGGTGCAGAGTTTACGTTACGTAGTTTCAATATATATATATATATATTACTGGCACATTTTCAAGAAAAATTGTAGCATATTAGGCAATATTCTCATTTTTATGATTTTTTAAATTATGTTGTGATAAATTTCGGTTCATTTATTTAAATAGAATTATATTATATTTTGTGCAGAAATTTATGCAAAAAGTAATTTTTTTTTATGATTTAAACTGAATTTACCGACATAAATCTGAACTGAAAACTTGGTTTTATAAAAATAAAGGTAATTTTTCTAAATCTAATGTGCTGGCGTACATTTTAATTTAAATACTTGATTCCCAGTTATATTATTTTGAGATAAGCTAGAAATACGTATTTTCTGATTAAAACTCTAAACGAAATTTAAGTTTTCTATAAAACTACTTAATATAACACATCTTAATTAATTTGATTAAATGCAGCTCATTATGAATAATGAGCGAATGTTTTTTTATTTTTTAACAGGTACTTACATTAAAGAGTAAAATTCAATATTTGAAATACAAAAAGTTCTAGAAAATTCTCAGAATTCAGTGTTATTAATTATTTTCATATATCTTTTCTTGTTTCCGAAAATCATCCCCCAATTATACCATTTTAAATTTTAAATACGAATTGAAAATATGCATTTTTATTTACGTGAACAATTTCCCCTAATTTTGTTTTCTCATTTTCAGAACAGCAATTTTTTTGATTATATAACTACCTAATTTTTAATGGTAAAAATATTTTTGAAGAGAAAAAATTGTTAAAGTAAAAAATATTTAATTACTTTTAGAAATATTTTTTTAAAAATTATCTTTAAAACAAAAATATAGTAAAAAAAATTCCATTCACTTTTTGTTCAAGCCAATAGAGTAATTTTGGAAACAATGATCAGATTTAAAAAATTTAATTAAAATTAATTAAAAGTTAAAAAATAATAAGAAAAATAAGTCAATAAATATGGAATAATATATAACAAGAATATCAGGCTTTTTTCTTATATTAAAAAGTGACATATTTAAAACAGAAGTATAACTATTAAATAAATGTGCTACGATTATTGATTTTCCCAACTCATTTATTTTATTAACAAACACGAAACAAATGAACTTGCTTTTTTCTTCATTTTCGCAATAGAAATTCATTATGTACCCTCTCCAGCCAACACCCTCTCCTAAAATATATGCATCTCTAGGGGATGTTGCTTCAGCCCAAAGAGATTTTCTAATTCCCAAGAATCAATCTTCTATTTTCCAGTTAAACCAGCATCTCATTTCTCTTCTCCTACCCACCCAGCCACCCTTCCTATCATGGGAAGAGATTTCCCAAATCCTGACACAATCTCCTAATTCGTCCGTGTGTATCGATATATCGATGACATTGTTACTTGTACTCGCTCTTTCATTGGCTCTTCTGTACTTGTTACATTCAATTAAGTACACTTATTACTTTGTAACAACCACGTACTCACGTACTTGCTTATTACTTTGTAACAAACACGTACACACGTACTTGCTTGTTACTTTGTAACAACCACGTACACACGTACTTGCTTGTTACTTTGTAACAACCACGTACACACGTACTTGCTTGTTACTTTGTAACAAGCACGTACTCACGTACTTGCTTGTTACTTTGTAACAACCACGTACACACGTACTTGCTTGTTACTTTGTAACAAGCACATACTCACGTACTTGCTTGTTACTTTGTAACAAGTACGTACTCGCTCATTACTTTGTAACAGCCACGTACTGGTCAAGTACATTGTACCTGCAACTGTCTGAGAATACTCGAACTCGCGCTGACTTTGTTACTGGAAGTACTGAGTATTTGGAAGAAAATGTACTGATTACAGGTTGTTACATTCAAATACTGATTACAAAATACTTGTTATAGGTATTTCTTTCCATCCCTAGACATAATATCGTAGTTGCATCAGACAGAAATTCAACATGGCTTCTGTGGTTGTTCGTCGAGCATGTGCTGGAGTTATTTTACGATCTTTAAAATGTTCGCAAATTAACAGATTCAATTTTGAAAGCATTCCTGGACCACATTTGAAATAGTAAGTTAAATGATAAGTTTTGATTTCATAATACTTTTTATTTTAACAGTTACTTTCTAAATTCATTTACCGGTTTTATGTGACGTTTAAAATTCATTTAAGAGTGACAACAATTGATAAAAGTCATTCTTACAGTCAGCAGCTAATTTTTTTTTCATTTAAAAACACTTTTATGGAATTCAAATTCTGTCATATAAATAATTCTACCGAAATTAGTTTCCTTTTTGCGCATCATCAAATTTCAAACTTCTTCAATTAAGATTTGTGTAAAACTGAGCATTACGGTCTCATTTGGCGATTTTTTTTTTCGCCAAGTACAAGATATTGCCGAGTTTAGGATATCGATTGGCAACCCAAAAACTGTGCGAATGGGACTTGAAATGGCGATAAAAAAACGGCTGGAGATGCAACCAACTTAAAAAGGTGTAAAAAATGGCGCCCAAAACGGCGGGAGTGTCTCCCGATTGAGCATAATTACCAATCATTCTAACCGTTCAATTAAAATTGCTGAGAGTAACAGTAAATCAAAATAGTAATAGTCTTTTATAGTTAATTTTCTAAGAGTTCCTTAAAATTAGAAATTTTACAACTTAAGTAAACAGATCTAAAATAAATTTAAAAATATAATGCAGAAAATAATTGGAATTAAATCTTACCGTCAATTTTCTTGGGAATCCTTCACATCATTTTGCAGAGGATCTTTATTCATAGGTGTGTAGGCATTCACAATATCGTCAATGAAATCTTTAAAAATATTGCCTGATGTTGAATGCTTTTTACGCCATACATACTCAGCAAGGTAGGAATCGAATTGGTCACCTAGCTGCCGGGTTCCTTTTAGGCTTCTTTTTATAGCACTCTACATCCCTTCAATTGTGTTGGTATGTGCACCTGAATCAGGGTAATTGAAATGCAGACTATGATTAACTTTTATATGCTGGAAGCCTTCATCCCATAAACAATCATAAGCCTTCCAGCAGTCAGATAACACAACACTTCCAGACAAAACATTCTCTCTACATCTTTCGACCTGCATGCTACTACTTTCATGAAACAGCTTCCAGATTCTCTTTCGATACTGCCAAACACCCACCTTCCATCAATTTTCTTTCCTCTATTATACTTTATCTTTCCAAATTTACTTTCGTCTATTTAAACAATCTCACCAGGTCCTCCAACCATATCATTCGTTTTCATACTGTCAGACTGTTCTACTTTTTAAGTATCTGTGGGCAGATGTCTTTTAACCAATACCCACCATTAGTCTAATTGCCAAAATAGTTACCACAATAAGTAGAGCTGAAAATATTAAATTTTAATGTAGTTAAATAAACGCTCGCTATTAGTTTAAATACCTATAAAGTATTTCATTCTATTAATAGAACCTTTAATAAATAAGAAACTAATAACATGCCTATAAATAGGCTTGCTTAAAAATAGTAAGTTTAATTTATTGATACTAAACATAAAATAATTACATAACATAAATTAAGTTTAAAATTTAGGAATAGATAAAGATATTCCAATTAAATAATTCATTATCATTACTAACAAAAATAAGTAAAATTATACCAGTTTCAGTTTTTAATATCGGTGAAATGGGAGCTTTTTCAGCTCCTTTTACAACCTCCCACGCATTTCTCTCCATCAGAATGAACTTTATGTCTGAAGTCCATGTCTCATAGTTTTGGTTGCTTAACTTATTAATTGCGTATGTAACCATGGCAAAATCGAAAAAATATATATATTTTTTTTTTGAGAAAAAGATTAATTTTTAGATTAAATTTGATTATTAGGTAAAAGTTACCAGATGGGTACGAGATTGGCGCGATTTCAAATTTTGGCACCAAGCGCTCTACAGCTCTGTCGCCAACCTAAATTACGTCACTACGCGCGATAAATGTCAACCAATAACGATCGCGTTCAAACTTCAGCTTTGAAATCACGCGTTTTTTCTAATTCCAAATATTAAAAAGTTGAATATTTCATTACAATTAAATACTGTAGAAGTTTTAAAATTCGAATAAAAAGAAAGGAAATTTTTATCACTTGATTTTAAATATACCGAGCAATGGCGCCCACCTTAAAAAAAACATCAGTGTAGCGCTACCTACTGCAGTGCCAACCGGGCAGTAAAACTAAATTTCGAACGTTAACAAATTTCAATTTTTGTTTAAACTCGAATTTTAATATACCGAGCAAGGGCTCCCACCTTAAAAAAAACATCAGTGTAGCGCTACCTACTGCAGTGACAACCGGCAATAAAACTAAATTTCGAACTTTAACAAATTTCACATATTGTTTAAACTGGAATTTTAATATACCGAGCAATGGCACCCACATAAAAAAAATATCAGTATGCGGCACATTCTAACACTAACATGCAATACACACAACTTAAAAATTCATATACTTACTTTCTTACTACCATCACGCTCTAAATAAAAAAAAACGTAAGTTCAAAACATTCTCATCCATAGTTAATTATCGTTAGCAACACACAAACTCCAAAATTCGAATATTGAAACTCAATTATTAAATATTATTCTAAAATAGTTTCAAGGGTTACATACAAAACGCGCATGTCACGCGATCACGTTACCCAATAAACAAAAAGTAGGTCATGCATACGTAATCCGAACCGTTAAACCAGTTTGACGAACTTATCGCACCACTTTATCGCCTGCTTGGCGCATTTTACCTTTCGTACCCATCTCTTCACTTTAGCGGATTATTATTATTTTTTCTAATTGAAAAAGTTATATCAATATAGCCCTCCCCCCTCCATCTTAAATAATCTAATACATTTTAAGATGGTTAAAAATTCGCTTAAAGTATTTTAACTGACTAATTATCCCGAGATAAATTTCAAGATATTTGATACGTAACCTGGGCCAATAAATAGGCTTGCTTAAAAATAGTAAGTTTAATTTATTGATATTAAACATAAAATAATTACATAACATAAATTAAGTTTAAAATTTGAGAATAGATAAAGATATTCCAATTAAATAATTCATTACCATTACTAACAAAAATAAGTAAAATTATAATACCCATGAACATAACCGTTTCTAACCAAAACTATCAGACACCTGAGTTTAATTTTCAGAATCCAGTGCTTTTAAAACACCTGGGATACGCCACCTTTGACGAACTGGCATGCGTATACAGTAAGTTAATAATTCAATTATGAATATAGAAATGCCAGATCGCCAAAGTAAAATTTTAAGTGTGTTTGTAATAAATGGTATGGGAGTATGCCGGTAAGGCATAGCAGAAAAAAATTAAGTTGAAAATAACGCACAAGTATTTTAAATGAATGATAAATATGTTGACAAGTAAAATTAAATAGAACCGTACTAAACTAAAACTTAAAAGCACTGAATGTATGAAATTAAGTTTGTACTAGGGTAACACATACACACTTCGATACATACCTCACGCCAAAAACTCTTCCAAACAAACACCGCATGACTCGATACTTTCAGCTCATCACATATAATTTTATTTGAAAACTCTTTCACCCACATATACAACATTTGCAACAACACACTCACAAGCAATCGTCCCTGGGAAACCAGGATCCCTTTTAAGCACTTCTTTTCACATCATGCTTCTCCTCACCTCTCACATTACATCTCCATTCACACTTATCACTCACATCCATTCTATCAGCAAGTTTCATTTCCGCACCACATTTACAACATAAATAATTTTTAGAAATTATTTATGTTGTTAATGTGGTGCGGAAATACAATATTCATACACCACATAATCACTTCTTTTTCACCTTTATCATTCTAACGAAATATTTCTTGCAAATTCATAGTCTGCATGTCAAGGCGCGATTGATTTACAGAAAAACACTGCGAGTAACTCATGCAATGGCTTGCAAATTGAAAATGGCCAAATTCTCACATTGTAAGCAAGCTGTTCCCATGATTGAGGATGACAATTGATGGATGACATCCTGCCTTACCAAGAAATTGGAGGTGCAAAGTGTAGGATGGCATCCTCCAAGACATTCCCGGGAGACGCCATGAGAATTGTGGGAGACATTCACTCAGAACATTTGTTTTTTATTTATTTATTTTTTTTGGAACAACATTTAGTGACTAATTGCTTTTGGTGAAAATAAATTTGTCGATGTAAACAAAAACTAGATTTGGCGCTTTGCGATATAAGACATTGGCGAGATTTCGCGCTCCACAAGGTGAGACCATAATACTCAGTTTAGCCGTGATTTGTTAAATGAATTTCTTTACATTTTTTAGGATATAGTATTAATTTCAAACCATATCAATATACTGACATGATCAAGGAAACTTGGTTGGCACCAAAAAAGCAAAGAATTTGACTAATAATTGACCTTGTGATACCAAATTCACAATGGCAAAACAGCTGCAGAGAAAGTGAAAGCTTTTATTGCTGTGAAAAAATCTGTAGGATATAGAATTTGGAAACTTTGTTTGCACTTCATTTTCTTTTATAAAATTATTGAGATATATAACTGCATACTCTTTTTACGTTGTATGTTTACATATAAGCCCTATTAATGTTACCATTTTCTTTTTTTCTCTTATTAGTTCTAACCAATAATTGTAAAAACATTTTGTTGTTGGCTACATTCTTTAATGCCTCATTTTGCCATTGCATTATTTTAAAATCCCATTAAATGCTTTACTTTACTGCTGCTGAGTTGGGCATAATTGTCAAAGTTTGGGTCTTCAGTTTTTCAAACTGACCTCTGAATGACTATTGTTCTAAGCTTATGGTTCAGTTTGTTAAATTCATAGATTGGCTGTGTGTGTTCACTATTGTTCAAAATTAAACTATGAGATCCCATCAAAACAAATTGAATTGTGTGTCACAGTTAACTGTTGTTATATATGTTTGCCTAATTCACAGTGGAAGGCTCAAAATTTGAACTCACTTTCTGCTAAAACAAAAGATGGTATTATGCATCAAAAATATTGATTATAAATTTTTAAAATGTGAAATTCCTAGACTATGTATTTAATTCTTATTTGTTTGTAGATGTTGTGTTGCTGATCTGCTATTTTTCCTTCAAAATGTGATTATTGGTTATATATGTTACATTTTAATCTAATTCAATTTTAAAATAACATTATTGTGCATTATTTTCTGAAATTCATGAATTAACAAATACTTGAATATATTCTTAATCTCTTGCATATTAATATTAGAAACTATTTTAATGGACTCAAAAGTGAGCATTATGATTGATGCTTGCCAATGCTGGAAAATGTGATTATATGTAATTTAATTTATCAAAAAAAATTCTTTTTGAAAATAGTCAAAAATATTAAACTGCTATTTATAGTGCTTAATTTGAGGGAGGGGGAAATTGATTATAATTAATTAGTTTGAATTTGAAGTGTGATTTTAACTTTGAAAATTAGGACTTCGGTTAAAATTCAAATATTGAGATGAATTATAAAATTAATATTCACAAATACATTCATTATGGTAATTCTTCTAAGGCTATGCTATTTTATAAAGAACATGTAATGAAATTAAAATTTTACTTCTTTCAGTTATATTTTTAATATTTTACTTTATATACAAATTGAATATTCATCAAATACAATAGCAGTGAAATAAATAGCTTGTGTGACATAAAAAGGAAATGTTATAAGTTTTATTTAATACTGTATTGTCACACACACACACACAAATAAGATTAGATATATTGATAAATAAGTCTGTTATTTAATTAGTTTTTAACATAAATTTTATATCCAATTTCTCTCCTCAACCTATTATAGTTTATATTGGTAATTAATGCAAACATCACATATTAAAGTTAGATTTTTCTGTTATATATTATTTATCTATTTTATTTGTTATTCTTCCTTACTCTAAAATGTTTCAAAGCTCTATTTTCAAAGATTGTCACAAGTTTAAAAGCTTGGTACCTTCATCTGAAATAATTTTTTTTAGTGAGATTATTTAGGTGGAAGTTCAATATTCATTATTTATTTCTTAAATAGTAATTTTTAAGTGACAGATTTTTTAACCTTTCAAAAGTTTTTTTTCATTGAATTCTTATCCAAAAATTTTGTTTTAAATGAGAAATTTTTACATTTTTACAAATATACTTTGAAATTAATTTAAAATCTGGAGAGCTGTAATCAGCAATAATTAAATATTTATTTAATTCAAAGTTCAAATATCTGCTTGAGATTAGTATTTATCCAATTAGACATACAGTATGTCTATAACAAGAATGTCTCCCAAAAGTGGTCTAGATAGTTGTGGTTGTTATTGTAACAAAAGCTGTCTACTTCAAATTGGAATTAAGGGTGTTATGAATTGTTTGTATTTAGGTAGTACTTCTCTTATTATTCTCAAAGCTTTCAATAGGCCTAAGTTAGTGATTTTATTCTGGCACATCCTCTCAAAAATTAAACATGTTTCATTTCCATAACAAAAAATCAGCACAGACAAATTGTCTTATAAACACATTGCACAAATCTAAGATTTATTCATTATCCTTGACTGTGACTGAACTATTGTGTGCAATCCTGCTTTGAAATTTTCTAGTCTTCTACTTTTAAATTAACAAATTTTCAGAAAATTGTTTTGCTTATTTCATTACTGAGTGGAATTGGAATAATCTAACTTATAAAGGATGCTGATCATTTTTAAAAAAAGATTCTTTTCTATAATACCACTATATCCTGTATGATCCTAAAGAAATAACATCTTTCTTACAAAGAAGGGAAAATAATTGTAAATAATCATTGAACATCATAATTCATTTTATGGTGTGATCATAAATAATCAGTAGGCATCATAGGTCATCATAATATTTCCTTTTTAGTTGACTTTTGAATTCCCTTGTCATAAAGATGCATTTTTCCAAGCTCCCAAATAAAGATGCAGATTCAATAGCATTTTTTCAGAGATTTGGAATTATATTTTCAGAGTAAAAATGTGTCATTCTGCATAATATGGTTTTATCTATCGAAGAAAATATGGCAAGGTTGCATATTTTTTTCCATAGATACAATAATTGATCTTCAATCACAAATGCAAGAAAGAAATCAGAATCAGGCAATTGGTTTGAGAGTTCTCGTTTCTTCTTTACAACAGCTATAAAGATTTAGTTACTTATCTTTAGTCGATGGAATTTATATCCTCCGAATTTTGTGAATAAGAACTTCTGATGTCGCATACTACTATCATCGATTGTAGCAATTACCTTAGGCAAAATTTGTAACTTTTGGCCTGGAATAAAGGAAAGTAGGAAGACAAGGCTAAATCGTTGAATAAGTCACAAGTATCTTCGGCAAGAGGAAGGGAATCGTTGGGTGTATTTTCCTTCCACATCAGTATTTTAGCAAAGTTTGACAATATAAAGGATACATTCCCTGTTGCTGTTCCAAATAGAAGTGAAAAGTGAAAGTATGCTTTTCTGGTATCAAAGTCAATCACAAGCTCGACTTCATGGATCCAGAAGCTGGCAGTCATATGCAGATGATAGAGAGCCTATGATAAGAGTAGACGCCAAGAAAAAGAACAAGCAGCGTCAAGGTATTGTCAGGCAACATTTGCTGTCATATTCAGCAGAATTTGTATGGAGGAAGGAAAAAATGAACGTTAAAGGTTCGTTCTACTCGATCTCTGATGCAATTGCTGAGCAGTTTCCACCAGATATAAACTTCGACATTTAAATAAGTTTTGTCAATAAGTGATAATTGTTTAATTTATGAAAACATAAATCTTTTTAAACAATACATGATACAAATGGATCATTTACAACAATTTGTGTGTGTGTGTGTGTTTTTTTTTTTTTTATTCCAGTTACAAAATGATTGTCATACAGAGGAATAATGGAAAACTACCAAAAAAAAATTTAGGAAATAAATTTAAACTAAACATATATATATGTATGCATGTAATGTGTTGTAGTAGTATTTAATTGTGACATTTGAAAGGGCAATGTAGTCTGCGACCAAGGCTTCATCCTACAAGTTAGTGTAAGTGCCAAATGCACGAAACTTGTAGATTACTCAACAGAAAGGATTCGTTTTGCAATTCTATGTAACATACTCCAACATGCACTATTCATTTGCAATTTTAATCAATCCTTTAAAATTTATGGGGTTTTTTTTATAGGGTTGCATTTGTGAAATTTTTATCATTTTCTCACAATCAAAGAATTAATTAGATGTTACTTGAATGTTTAATTTTTTAAAGTTTTACTTAAATATATTTTTAAAGTTTTTATATTATTATATTTATAAAATTTTATGTTATTTATAAAGATTTATATTATAAAGTTTTTATATTAATATATTTTTAAAGTTAAATATATTTACAAAGTTTTGTTTGTAATTTATATTTTCAAAGTTATTTTCAATATATATATTTTAATTTGGATCATGGGGGAAGTTGGTGCTTTCATTTTTGTGTTAAATATAACAGAAATAGTATTTCTTTGGTTAACTGAAAGAAAATTTTAAATTATTTAATATTAAATTTTATTGACCAATTAGGAATAATTATAATGATTTTCAGAGATTTATATTTGTTTTGTAGTATGTAAATTTCATAATATATATGTATGCTCGTTATGTCTTTAGTTTTGTAGTTCTTTATAAAGTAAATCTAATAAAATATTAAAAATTGATGTTAGAATGTGATTAGGATTTTGAAAATTACAATTTTACAGTGTCCTGATTCACAGAAGTTTGTCATCATACTGATTTGACAAGATCCTATGAGTTTTTGCTTTTTAAACATTTTACATTTGGAAATCTTGTAATTTTGCCATAAACAACACTTTTGAAAATTGCTCTAAACACATTACATATACTAAGATTTTACTTATACAACCTAATCTGAAATAATTATGGAATCTGGTTAACTAATAATTGATGAAAATATATTATTCTAGCAGGCAAAAAAACATAGTTAAATGTCATTTAAAATCTCCGTGATAATGATGCCACATAAATTACTCAAGGCTCTAATGCACTATTTCTCATGTTCCTATTTTGTTAACTCCTAATCTTTCAATATTTTGCTTATGCATCCTTATACCGGTATATATACAATTATAGTATGACTATAGTTCTGTATTTTCTTGTATATGCTAAAGTTTGCAGCTTAACTTCATAAATTTTATATTCCTTAAGGGTCAGAAAATATAATCTAAGTTTTGCATTTTGTATTTTAATTAATTTAAATCGGTTGTTATTGATACTTATAAATCATAATCATTTAATGTGTGTAATTTCCTAATGTTTTTTAGTGTACAATGCTCTCGTCTAATATTTGGTAAAAGTTATTTCTGTAACCAAGCAGAAGCTCCAAAAGAAGCTGAAAATCTGAAAACAGAAAAAGATATTAAAGAAGATGGAAAATCTTTTAAAGAAAAAGAACTTACGGAAGAAAATGAAAAATTAACTGAAAGATTGAAAGAACTAGATGTAAGTAGTAAATATCTTTTAATTTCCTAGTTGTTTATATTAATTAATCACTTAAATATTTGTATTTAGGATTTATCTTTTTTTTCCATAAAACTGCTTCACTTGTAAAATTCATGTTAACTCTTTTAATTCTATTTTTTTTATTAATCCCCTCTTCAATTATTTAATTTTTGATTGTTGGACATCATCAATATACAAAACTTTTTTGCCAGACTGGTGTGTAGCATATTTCTCTGTGTAATTAAAAAAATTTGGTGACTTTTCAATATGAAAAGAGACTAGTTTTTGCCCGGCAGAACAAAAAGCAAAATGTCAAGGCCTTGTATAATATAGTTTGTTAAATACTCAATGTCTATCAATAGTTTCAACCACTCCGTAATTATTGAAAATTCTCATATTTGAAAGATAAGTTCAATAAATATAGAATAAAGAAATTAATCAGTAACTTCATATTAATTACTAAAGCTGAATGATGAAATGTATTGGGTTGTCAAGTATGAAATGGAGCAAAAAGTGTACATAATTGAATTTGATTTTTTCCGATAAAACATATTTTTATTCAAAGTATGCACCCATATTATCGATACACTTTTGCCTTTTCAAAAATAATTAATTTATTCTTTTGCTGTAGAAGCCTGGATCGCAGGAGTCAGTGAACTCTGGAAATGCCTTTAAAACAGCCTGTGCAGAATTGAGTTTTTTCCAGATAAAAAGTTCATTAAATTTTATAAGAAATGTTAGTCAGTGTGGAGCAAGATATAGTGGGTCACAGAGTTTCCAGATTCAACTCCTGTAACATTGACATGGTTATTCGTGTGGCATGTGGTTGAACATTATCATGCAAGAGAATTGGAGTCATCTGATTAAGTAATTATGCCTGTTTAATAGACCACCAAACAATGACCTTCAGCTTTTTCTAGTAGCTGTCTCATTTTGGGCAGTGTTTTTGTAGTTTATCTTTGTCCAACTGTTGCGATAAACACTTACGATTCTCATACATGATCCATTTTTCATTGCACGTAACAATTTGATTGAGAAATGGTTCAGCTTTGTTGCAAGAAAGACATGAGTTGAGTCTTCTTTCCTTCTGCGCATCAGTCGGTTCATACGATATCCACTTGCCCAGCTTTTACACTTTACCAATATTTTCCAAATGCTTCAAGATTGTGTGCTTTGATACATTGTACATTAATGATAATTCACATGCACTTTGCCTGGAATTCACCTCCACAATGGCTTTCAGGACGTTATTATCCACTGCTTAAGATTTCTTAGGTTGACCATGCGGTTAATTTGACAGGTCGAAATGTCCTGAACTAAATTTCTTTAACGAGCTACAGTCACGCTTGTAGCCACTTGAATGCCGAACACACTATTTTTATTGGTGACTGCCTCCCATGTTGTGGCTCCACAATTGAACGCATACTTCATCAACACAAGAATTTTGTTGATTTACATGGTATCACTTAATCACCTATACAAAAAAAATTCAAATTCTTTCACAGGAAAAACAAAGTATACCAAAATACAACATCCACATTTAGGTGGAATTGAAATAAATATAATGAACTTTGCTCCATTTCATACTTGACAACCTATTATTTTTATATATTTTCATTAACGATATTTCAGAAAATTTGTGATTTTCTGTTTCATTTTTAGGACAAGTACAAGAGATCTATTGCAAATAATGAAAACACCCTCCAGAGAATGAGGCGAGAAATTAACGATGCTAGACAATATGGCATTCATGGTTTTGTAAAAGATCTTGTGGAAGTGGCAGATGTTTTGGGAAAAGCTACTGAATCAGTGCCTAAAGAAGCCCTTGATTCTGGTAACCCCCATCTAAAAAGCCTGTTTGAAGGACTGCAAATGACTGAGGCTCAGTTATTGAAAGTGTTCAAACGACATGGTGTAGTACAAATTAATCCCATTGGAGAAAAATTTAATCCAAACCAACATGAAGCACTTTTTGAACAAGAACATCCTACATTAGAACCAGGGACTGTGGGAACGGTTACAAAAGTAGGTTATATGCTAAATGAAAGAGTAGTTCGTCCTGCAATGGTGGGTGTTGTGAAGAAATAGTAATATATGCTGTAAATTTTCTTTTAGAAATAAAGTCACTTGTATATTACCAGGTTATCATTAAGTCAAGTTGTCTATTCATATTAACTTTTTAATATTAAAATAGCTTTTATTTTGCATAAAATGTATTTACTTTAATTTGCACCAAATTCACTTGACATTGTAAATTTGGTATATTAAATGTTTCTTGAACAGTTTGTGTAGATATAAATCTGAAAAAATATTTTGTTTCACTTAAGAAAAATTTAATATTTTTATGTAATGTTAAGTCATTAAAAAAATTTTTTCTATACTGTTTACAGTGACTGCTCTCATTTCATCAGATTTATTTCTTAATGCTTTTGCTTTCTAAAAATGTTAATCCTGAAAACCCCTGTTATAAGACACAAGAGTTACAAAGACATTGAAAATCACTCTGTTATGTGTACTGTCTACCTAATGGAACTGAGATGTAAGCATATCCCAGTTTCTTTAGGTTAAAAGTTGATATTAGAGCTCTTTGACTGTATTAATAACTTTGATATACTCATGAGGAAAAAAAATTTAAAAACTAATAGTTGTGTTGGTGATGAAAAGTGATTGTTTCCAATGTGGTATGCCAGTGGTTTTGGTCATTAAATGATTCACTGTCAACTTCATCTTAAGTAGATTTTGCTCTCATTGTGGTGAGATTAAAAGAGTGTTTTATAACTTCACCCAAGGAAGAAAATTGACATTTGGATGATAGCTTCACTCAAACTATGTCCTTAGTTAGTTCTAAAGAATTTATACTCCAAAAGAGAATGTGAGGTCACATAGCTTTTGCAACCTGTCAATGATTATTGAAGCTTGAATGGATATGTTATTTCATCTGGTCAACTTTCCTCCTTGGCCCATCAAACTTCCACTAATTTTGCTCTTTAAAACTCCTGTGTGGAAAGAGGAGAGAAAAGTACTAAGTACTTGAAAACTAATGAAATTTTTGAAGTTCTTAATTGAAAAATTATTGACATTCTACAATTGACTAAATTAAACCATTTCTTTTGATTTTTGAATTTTTATGAAGTTTTCATGTGGCACAATCCATATTCATAAAATATACGATGTTGAATATGGTTTCTAACTCTATTCACCTTTTACAAACCAGGACAAGCAGTTTTTATTGGACCACTACAAACATTTATGTTTGAAGTGAGGATTAAACCTATTACTAATGCTGAATTCAAGACTAGAGCACATTACTCTTCACTCACCAACTATTGCTTGGATAATTTATCAAATTTGTAGTAAAATTAATAAAATTAAATGAGTTATATCTACTAATATTTGAGGAATTGATGGTAATATCTTACAAATAAAAGAAGAAATATTAAGGAAGTCTAATTTAATTATTACTCTTTGCAGGCAAATAAGATTAAAATTTATTTAAAAATGAAAATTACAAACAATGAATGCATCTTTGATGATATATGTACAAGGCATATTAAGAATGTGGATTTCCTTTGGTCTTCTGCCTGAGTTCTCATTTTGCAAACACATGCAAAACTTCGAAGTTCCTTAAACGTAGGTAAAAATTCACGCTTTTATAAAACACAAATTATAGCAAACAAATAATTTCCATGGTACTAGTGAGATCACAAACACTGTATCCTTTTCAACATCATGTTTAAAACGATTCCCGTTATTATGAGGAAGACCGGTAACCGTGGAATGTTCGCACTGTTCACATCATTTACTGAAAAGAAAGATAATTATAGTAATTCATATCAATAATATTAATTACAGCAATTATATTATAGTTTTGTCCTGTTACATTTATTTCTAATTTTTTAAAAAATTATTAAAATAATCATTTATTTTTAAACTTACTTGGAACTTATTTCCTATCTTTGTTTACCGTTATCTCTGCTAAAGGATCACATGACTCAAACAAGTTTTGTATAAATAGCAAGTTTTCAGATATTTGTTGCAATAAAAATACTGAAGTGTGCTAAAAATTTTGTTTCTACAAATTAAAAAGGCTGGATCAACATGAAAATTAAATGAACTAATAAAGCTACATGAGATATGCATCAAATATTGACTTAATTCTTGTTTTATAAAATCAATGACTAAACATTTACCTAACCAATATTAAGTTTTTTTCATACAGTGCTGCAGTGGGATGAATTTTTAAAGTCTTCAAATGCAAAAAAAAAATCCAGTTAAATGAAGGTCCATATAAAGAATTGCTAATATTGTAATATCTTATTGACATTGTAATCTTTTCCAATTGTATGGGAAAATATATATATTTAACTTATCAAAAAGTGAGGAGTATATCATTTGACATTATAATCAATCATCCTTCCATCCACCTTTTTAATAATTTTATATAATGTAATATACACTGGTGTTCAAAATTAAGAGAATTTTAAAATTTGGTCAATTATTACCAAAACTACTAGGACCGCATTCAATGAAATTTCTAATGTACATACATTTATACATTACAATACAAAGCTATGTTACTATTATAACGCATGTACATGATCATGCGTAATACTCATTGATGTCGGAAAACATGGAACAGCTGTTGCAGAATAGAACAAGAAAATGGATTATTAGGGATATGGTTTCCTCTTTCAAATATACAGACCTCGCAGACTGTTTTCATACTTGAAATAAGGCTTTTCATAATTTAATGTGACAGTTGTTCAGTCTTTCAGCAATGCTATTTTTAGGTGGGGAGCTGCAATTGTCTTTCCCAGAGTGTCCTAAACGTGCTCTGTAAAATTGAAACCATCTACTTGGCCAATCCATTTACCAATACTCACACTTCCTGGAAAATCATCGACCAGAAGAGTTTTGTGTGATTTCACATTAGCATCAATTAAAATGGACTGCAACCCTGAAAAAGTGAACATAGGATTACCTCATCCCTACAACTCACTGCAATCAGATTGCCTCTGTAGTGTTAGGATACTCCTCATTCTCTTCACATGATGGCGCTGTAGTCATTGGGAGAGAGGAGAGGAGGGGGTCCGCTCCGGCGGAGGAGAAGAGAGATTGTCGTTGACCAGCGAACGAGAAGGTTAAGCTGGCTCTCCTTGAGTGTTTGTTCTGTTGGCCGTGTAGGGCCATAGTCGAGAGAGAGATTGTCGTGGACCAGCGAACGAGAAGGTTTAGCTGGCTCTCCTTGGGTGTTTGTTCTGTTGGCCGAGTAGGGCCATAGTAAAATTTCTATTAATTATAATTTTATTATTTTAATATACAATACTATCAATTAATAATTTTAAATTTAAATAAATGTTTGTATTTGTTCGAGTTGTGCTTTCTTAGACAGAACAGACACTACACTGGCGCAGCCGCACAGGATTACGAACTGATGTTTCTGACATAATCTGAAACGGAACTGTGAATTCGTTTATTTGACTGTGTTTTACAAGTAATTGAAATGGCTTTTCTCGCAAAAGGAAAGAAGGAAGATTTACGAACTATTGCAGTGGAATTAGGCATTGAGAATGCTGCGAATCTAAAACTTTACGAACTAAAAAAATTGATAACACGAAATGAAAACTACGATGAAGATTTCATTAAAGAATTCTTAAATTCGTTGATTGAAGAACGAAAAAGAAACGAAGAAATGGAAAAACGAAAACTAGAAATGGAATTCGAGCTTCAAAAACTAAGTTTAATAGAAAAGGAACGAACAGGAGAAGATAACTTAAGAAATACTGGTAATGATTTTCATCTTAAGGCGAAATTAGACTTAAATAATATTTTACAGAAGTTTGATCCCAAAACGAATGATATAAGTTTATATCTTGTCCTCTTCGAAAGACAAGCTAAGAGAATTGAAATTAAAAAAGAACTTTGGGTTACGCATTTAATTGGATTATTGCCTTATGATGTTGTACAAATTATAGCGAGGGAAGAGGAAGAAGTCACCGAGAATTACGACAAAGTAAAAAGTTTACTTCTCAAAAGGTATAAAATGACCCCAGAAAAATTTAGACAATTCTTCACGAAGCATCATAAGAAACCAGAAATAAACTGGCGAGATTTTGCTTATGAACTAAGAAATTATTTCTTAGAATGGATCAGTGGACTTGGAATACGAACATTTGAAGAACTATGTGATCTAATAATAACCGATCAAATAAAACGCAAAGTTCCCTTAGAAATTAAAGAACATTTTATTGATGTTTGGTCAAATTTTAAAACTCCAGAAGAAATAACAAGTAAATTGGATGATTACGAAAATGTCAGAACGAATATTAGTGTCAAACCGAAAGAATTTCCTCGCCCAGAATATTTTAAGAGATATAATTATAACGAACAAGAACAAAAATATTCGGCAGAATCAAAACCGAAAGAATTTCCTCGCAAAGAATATTTCAAGATATATAATTCTAACGAACAAGAACAAAAATATTCGGCAGAGTCAAAACATATTCCTCCGTATGTTAGACAACAAAAATTTAAAAATTTTCGGAAAGAAGAAAATTTTGAAAACAGAACTGTGAAAGAATGTTATATTTGTGGAGATTCTCATTTTGCGAGAGAATGCCCAAAAAGATTTAAAGCAAATAATAAGAAAAGCGATATTCTAACAGCAGAAATTCGCTCTCAATTTTTAAAAGAAAAAAGAACGGAAATTGAAATAAATCCTCTTCAATATGTGGACATTTACGTGGATAATACTCCAGTGAAAGCTCTCGTAGACTCGGGATGCCAACTTCCAGTCATAAATAATGACTTTATTCCAAAATCAAAAACAGAAAAGGGAAGAGTCATTTTAATCAGTGCTTTTGGAGAAAAGATAGAAGCTGAATTAATGAGCTTTCAAGTAGCGTTAAAAACGGAAAATAAAATGTTCTCGAAACCCATCGAAATTATTGCAGCTGTTACGAATAAAATCCAAGGGCAATGTATAATACCAACGAAAGTTTTTTATTTATTGGAAAATGTAGTGCTAGAAGAAAACAAGAAGTCTGCCGCCTGCTTTGTTCTGGCGTCGCATGAAGTTGAAAACCATAACGAGACTGCTGAATCATCACACGCCGGAAATGTGGGTGAGGCTCTCTGTTCAAATGACGCCACGGATCCGGGTGTTTCTGATGGTGAGGAAGTGCTGGAAGCCGAAACAAATTGTAAATTGAGCCAATCATTACAATTTAAAAAAGAACAACAAGAATGTGCCTCTTTGGATGAAGTGAGATCTTCTTTATCACGTGGCAAGGGTAAATATTTTGATTTAGATGGCATTTTATTCCACAAAGAGAAAGTTTGCGGTGAAACTGTAAATCAGTTAATTTTACCGAAATGTCGCCGTCAGAAAGTTATGGACTTGGCTCATACATCTGTTTTTGGAGGTCACATGGGATTAAAGAAAACAAAAGAAAGAATTCGATATAGTTTTTACTGGCCGAATATGTCAAATGATATTTTAAATTTTTGTAAATCTTGCAAAGAATGCCAATTACGGTCTCCTGAGAAATCTTCCGATAGAATTCCTATTTCTCCAGTTCTTAGACCAGACTTACCGTTTGAAGTTGTGAACGTGGATATTATCGGGCCGATTGAGCCTTCTTCGGCACGTAAACACAAATATGTTTTAGTACTGATGGATCAACATTCTAGATGGCCAGAAGCTATTCCTTTACGTTCTCTAACAGCAAAGGCAACTTGTGATGCGCTATTGGAGATTTTTATGAGAACTGGTATTCCCAGCGTTATTGCTAGTGATCAAGGGACTAATTTTACTTCTAAACTAACACAAGAATTTATTAATCGCTTAGGATGTTCTCCCAGGTTTTCAGTGCCAGCGTATGCTGCCAGCAATGGATCAATTGAAAGATATAATAAAGTTCTGAAAAACTCTCTTCATCACGTCATACGATCAGACCCCAGCAATTGGGATAAATATATCCCTTATTTACTCTTCGCTTACAGAGAAGTACCAAATTGCACTACTGGCGTTTCTCCCTTCAAGCTTTTGTACGGTAGAGAAGCAAGAGGACCTTTAAGTGTTTTAAAATCAAGCTGGACTGGCGAAATTCCTATTCCATTGAATATGAGTAAATCTGTTGTTGATTATTTACAAGATCAGAAGATAAAATTTGAAAGAGCAGTCGAACAAGCCTCATTGATAGCTGCTGGAAAACAACAAACCTACACCGACTACTTCAATCGCCGGACTGTTCCAAAGGAATTTAAGGTGGGTGATCAAGTTTATTTATTGATTCCGGACTCTTCTAACAAATTGTATGCCAGATGGACAGGTCCTGGCGAAGTAATTGAGCACTGCCTACCTAACTCCTATAAAGTTAAACTCCCAGATGGAAATATTAGACATTGCCATGTAAACAAAATCAGAAAATATTGTCCAAGGGTCAATGCTGTGGGAATTGTCTTTGAAGATGACGAAGAATTTGGTGAAATTCATGCTTCTCCAAGACTTACTGGTGAATTACATGCCGGGGATCCTTTACAAAATGTAAACATGCAACATTTATCTAGAGATGACAGGGAGAATATTTTGAGTTTATTACGAAATTATAAGGCTTTGTTTACAGGAAATGTTAAAATAGCCAAAGTTGATGAACATAAGATCATATTAGAAGAAGGGAAAGAACGTAAAAAACCTTATGTTTACAGAATTCCAGAGGCTCTTAAATCCCAAATAGATGACCAGATTGATGAACTATTGGAATTAGATCTCATAGAGGAGAGCTCGGCTGAAATAGCACATCCAGTGGTATGTGTAAACAAAAAGAATGGAGGAATTAGGATGTGTATCGACTACAGATCTCTTAATGCTGTGACAAAAACGGATGATTTTCCTATGGAAGATTCAATGCAATTAATTCATTGTATTGGAAAGGCTAATATTATTTCCACATTGGATCTACTGAAGGGTTACTGGGCTATTCCAGTAGAAGAAGCTAGTCGTGATTTCACCTCATTCAAAACCCATAGATCTCAATATCGTTTCAAAATCATGCCGTTTGGATTGAAAAATGCCGCCGCTACATTTCAAAGGGTGATGAATAAAGCGCTATCTTCCTTTAAGGAATTTTCACGTGCTTATATTGATGATATAGCTATATTTTCGAATAATTTCGAAGAACATTTATTGCATCTAAATATTATTTTAGGAAAATTAAAGGAGCTCAACTTTACTGTCAATATAAACAAGTGTGATTTTGCCAAGCCTCGTATCAGGTTCTTAGGACATATTATAGGCTCTGGAGAACATCAACCTGATCCGGAAAAAGTGCAAGTTATACAGCAACTTAAAAGACCAACAACCAAAAAGGATCTTAGAAGTGTGTTAGGGTTGTGTAACTTCTATCGTGAGTACATTCCTAAATATTCTGAATTAGTATATCCATTAACTGAGCTTACTAAGAAACGTGTGCCTGACAATATTCCCTGGACTGAAGTGCACGACACAGTATTTACATCTCTAAAACAAGCCCTAGTTAAGGCACCTTCACTTCACACTCCATCACCAGGTAAGCCTTTCATAATTTATTCTGATGCTTCTCAGGTAGGAGTTGGTGCTTGCCTGTCTCAGCGTGCCAATGACAAAATTTATCCTGTTTCATATGCTAGTCAAAAATTGACTAAAACTCAACAATCCTGGTCTACAATTGAACGTGAGGCTTATGCAATAGTGTGGTCGTTAAAAAGATTTGAATCGATAATTTTTGGTTCAGAAATTGAGTTTTATACTGACCACAATCCCTTACCATACTTAACCAAATGTGTACCTCGATCACCTCGTCTTCAGAGGTGGGTGTTTGCTCTTCAGAGATATAATATAACAATCAGACATTGTGCAGGAGCCAAGATGCCTCATGCAGATGCTTTATCTAGACTTTTTCCAGATAAAAACTGACTTTAGTGCTTAGTGTAAAATCTTAATATTAAATATATTTCAGTGAAAATATTTTGTTTTATTTGTATCTTTGTATTGATATATTGTTTGTTTACATCAATTTTATTGATATATTGTTTGTTTAAATCAATTGTATTGATATATTGTTTGTTTACATCAATTTTATTGATATATTGTTTATTTACATCAATTGTATTGATATATTGTTTGTTTACATCAATTGTATTGGTATATTGTCTGTTTACATCGATTGTATTGGTATATTGTCTGTTTACATCGATTGTATTGGTATATTGTCTGTTTACATTAATTGTTTTGGTATATTGGTTATTTACATTAAGGTTACTGGTATATTGTTTATATACGTTAATTGCAATTTATATATTCAGTGGATAGATTTATTTTAATTTTGTTTTATATCTTTTTATTTACATATTATTAATATTGATTATTCTATGCAAACTTGTGAATTTTAAGTAATTCATTTGCGTATATTTTTTTTTTCTATACACCTATAATAATTTCCTAATTCTATGTTCAAATTTATTTTATGTTTAATATTACTTTAATTGTTTGCAAAATATTATTAAGTCTGTGTTAGTCTTTTGTATCCTAACATATTTAATTCAGTTATGTGTTTATGTGGAACATAAACCCAAAACTTGCGGGAAGGGTGTAGTGTTAGGATACTCCTCATTCTCTTCACATGATGGCGCTGTAGTCATTGGGAGAGAGGAGAGGAGGGGGTCCGCTCCGGCGGAGGAGAAGAGAGATTGTCGTTGACCAGCGAACGAGAAGGTTTAGCTGGCTCTCCTTGAGTGTTTGTTCTGTTGGCCGTGTAGGGCCATAGTCGAGAGAGAGATTGTCGTGGACCAGCGAACGAGAAGGTTTAGCTGGCTCTCCTTGGGTGTTTGTTCTGTTGGCCGAGTAGGGCCATAGTAAAATTTCTATTAATTATAATTTTATTATTTTAATATACAATACTATCAATTAATAATTTTAAATTTAAATAAATGTTTGTATTTGTTCGAGTTGTGCTTTCTTAGACAGAACAGACACTACAGCCTCTATCAAAGACATGCAACTATTCAACATAATACCCAACCATACCATTAAACTTTCGCCTCAATAATGGTCGATTTCGCAGACAAGAGGGCAAGTAGCTGCTCTTAAGTTCTCTTCATCTGAACATACGGTGGGAATCTGTGGTTAGGCTGAAGTGGGACTCATCAGTGAAGTAAACGGCCATACAATCTCTCTGCTCGGACTCTTTTGTACATAGTAGTGAGCGAAATGCAACTCATATGTCTTCTTGTAAATAATCTTTCCAATGAAGTCTGGAAACAATAACCCTTTAAACTCGGGTTCCTATGCCCGTATACAAATCACGAAGGAGTTAAGAAGCTGTAACATACCTGTTACAGCTTTTTAACTCCTTCATGATTTGTATATGCTGCAACCTACCTCGCTAATATAGATAAATGGTGAGCATCTCCACCCTGTCATGGTTTTTGGATGACCTCGTCTAGGCTTTCTATCAATTCCGGTCTCTTGGAACTCTTTACAAATTTGGACTTAAGCTGCTTCAAACTTTCCCACAATTCACCACCTCATTCCATGATCTAAATGTTGGTGATTTTTCAATTATCACTGTTACAAAAGGAAGTCAATCGATTGCTGCACAAAAACACGAAGAAATTCGGTGATGTGTGCTAGCGAACTAAAAGCCTATTTATAAAGCTTGTTCCTCTAAATGGATGAATTGTCTCGAAGTAGTGGTTTTACATTTATTATTTTCATGAAATTCAAAAACATGCAAATTCTCTTAATCTTGAACACCTGTGTGTTTGCTATTAAGGTTAAGTTATAATTCAAATAAACACGACATTAAGAAAATGTTCAGGATTGTGCATGATATCCTGATTTTTCATAGAAGTAACAATTCTAAATGCATAGTAAATTGCAAATTAACAAAAAATTAATTTCCTTTTATACTAACTATGTTTCCAATAAAAATGTTACTTTTTGATTGTTAGTGTTAGCTAATTAAGATTTATTATTCGTTTAAATCATAATTAAAAAAAATATATATATACATACAATTCCTGCATGGCTTGTAATATGTTTCAATCACCTTCAAACCAAGCCTAGTATTCCGTCTTACGCTTCCCAAGTTGATAAGATTGCTGAACTCAATCTGATGGCGATGTGCCTCTGGGCCTATTAAACATCATGTAAATAAATTATTAATATTTAATTACAGTAAAATAATGAGAATATTTTGTATCATTTATAATTGCAAGAAATGCAGAGTGGTAGTTCAAAACAAAAAAAAATCACTATTTATATTTTACGAATTTATTTTCCAGCTGATGTCTGCAATGGCTTTACGATGCAAATGGGAGCTTATTTGAGTACATTTCAAATCCCTTTAAGTATTAGCATCCTAGTTGAACAATACAGACCATAGCTTTTATAACTTAACTACTAGGTTGGCTTTTAATTTCCTGAAAACAAATATAACGAATGGAAAAAGTATTTCCTAATGGTTAGATTAAATATAACTGCAAAATTTAAAATTTATGAGTTTTAAAATTTTTCGCTTAAATATGCAAAATTCAAATTAATATTTTTGACATTCTAATTTTAGTTTTTGCTGAAGTTAGTATGAATAAATAACTTATCTTAGAATAAAAATTTATCATTTTTACTATAATTCCAAAACAATGACTTTTTGATTCAAAGATAATGGATTGTTTAACACTTTTTTCCGCTAAGCACTCGGGTTTCTGAAGTGATTCTCTGCAATTTGTTTATAACAGGTATGGTAAGTTCATTTTAAATCCTTTTAGAATGCAAGATCTGACACTGCGAAGAATTATTTAAAGTGGATTCTGAGTCACTACAAATATCAACAACCCAAGTGAAAATCAGACTCTCAAAATGAACATGTTGTGCAGGTGAAGCGTGAACGTCAATTTAGTACACAAGAAACATGTAAATTGCTCCGGGAAAATGTCCATCTATCAGCTCACTGTGTTGCCTTGATGCTGCGCTTATACAAATGGCAATGAAATTTGTTACTTCAGTTAGTTTATTAGAGTGGCAATCACCTGCACTTTCTTTCTACAATTGCTAAATATACATATATCGATGAATGGGTCGGCTAGGGCGGATTTGTTTCTCAGAAACATTGGTTCACTGGATAGTGGTTCCTCATTTTGAGCTAGCTGATTGAGTAGCACAGATTCAAAGGGAAAATTATCCTTTGCTATTAAAACTGGTTTCTGTGTTTTGAAATTATTTGAGAACATTATCTTAAGATCAAAAGTTTTGCCTTGATAAAACTTTGTAAAAACCATCGTTGGTGCTTGAAATGACTTGCACACCATCATAGGAAACAAACCCATGAGAGCATACACTCAGGTAGTGATTTCCACTACGAGAATAACTTCCTTCAATATGTCTGTTGCATGGAAATAAGACAAGTTCCATTTTCGGCATGAAGAGCCAGAGAAGTACCAACTTTGATTTACTGAACTTTTTGGGATCATGAGGTACTACTCCTCCCAAATATCGCCAATTCACAATATGCTTAATTTCTATTTGAATTAGACAACTCTTGTTATTGTTGCAACTGTAACAAGCCAGACTCTTTAGCAACTGTTTTTGTTGTAAACAGTAAATAAGCATTTTTTTCCCGTAGAAGACTTCGGAGTTGATCTTATTGCCTTGAAATGATTTTAGGTTTTCGACGCGAATTCTTTTGGAGTAATGTTGATAAGCGATGAAGTAAAAGCTCTCAAATTGTTTTCCATACAATCAGTAGTGTATCCACACTACTTAAATAAAGGCATTCACACTGGTCAATATTGAAATTGCAATGCAAACAAAGAGTAGTAAAATCTGAGTGAAAATTCTCATTTATGTACATAAATTAATATCATCGCTACTAATTATAAATACGTCATCAAAAAAAGAACTTAAAAATTTAAATCGTCCTTGCCGATTTAAATAAATCCAAAGTGTATGTTTTGTCTTGCCTCTCATTTTGTTTTATCTTCTCTTCAATTTTCAATGTGTTCAATTTTGGAAGCAATATCGCTAAAGATTTGAAAACTAATTATTTAAAACGACAAATAATTTTCATGAGTTAGAAAACCCTTATAAACAGAAAAAAGTACTTCTTTATTATTGGTAAAAATCATGATTGAATTTCGCCAGCGACGAGAAACAATCCAGACATTCAATGGTGAACTCTCGTTTGTTGCAACTCGAAGAATACGATTTGAAGGCAAGCAGCAAATTCTTTGACAAGATAGATTTACGTTGCCGTCTCAATACGATGTGACGTAGTTCAAACGTCATGGATAATTTAAACCAATTAGAATTGTAATAAAGTGACGTAGTCATAATCTCAACTGCAACGAAAGAAACAACCACTTTATGGTTAAATGAAAAACAAATATTGCTAAATTAGTGATATGATCTTGGAAAAATTCTGAATTATTATTTAGTATATTAAAAGTAAACAAAAGCCACAGAAATCCGAGCTTCTAAAATACGAAATTCCAGATAATCCGAACATCTTGTAAAGTGAAGGCCAAAAGTTAGATTTGTAAAAAGGAAAATCAATCAGATTTTTAATAACAGCTGTACTTTTAGTAAACCTTTGAATACAATATATTGTCCTGAACCGTATAAGGTAGAAATGAACTCAGTAATCTTTCATTAACGTAACGAACTGAATCGGCTTGATGATGCAATATTGCACTAGCGACGCATGAACAGTAGTTTTGTTCGGGTTCTACTCAATGTAGCGATGTCTATTTTCAAACGCTTAAACTACATCAGTATGTGAAACGATTTCCGTTGAAAAGGTCTTCTTTACTTTTTTCATTATCCTTTTCGTCTCCGCTCATCATTGAAACGATATTAGTGTGTCTCCCAAGTAGCCCTTGGTGACAGTTGTTCTCAATTCTAATCCAATCTTGAAACCAATTTTCTTCAGTCTTATCGTACCTAAGAATAAATAACGAACTGCACCACGAATTGTTGTAAATCAGTTTAGGTTTGAACAGTATGAAATGATAGTTTTTCAAACAATATTATGCCAAAGCTTTTTCCATGTTTTTTGAATTAAAGAGTCGAGAAATTTCTACCACACACTTCGTTAACCCAACAGATCACATTTTAAATCTTTATTTTTTAAGTTTTCTTTGATGTCTGTGTCCCCATTTTCGATCAGGATTATAAGAGTATGTTTCGATAGTAAAGTTCAATATTTTGTAATACTCCTTGGTTCATAGGCTGTAAAAGTGGGGTCACACTGTGTGACAGAAAAGTAGATTTTATATTGTTTTTTACTAATATTGTTTCAGAGATATCAGACAGGCAGCTGTCAATCTATAAAAAGGCTTTGTTATGCAAGCTGCTTACTTCATTAAATTTTAAAACTGAAGGAATAAATTGAGGTTCAAATCATTCTTGAAATAAATTAACATTCATCCAACCCCTTTTTATTTTTATAGTAAACAAGTAAAATAGCCATTATGAATTCTTTTAAAATACGTAGATTTACAGACTTGTCAATCACCATTAATAATAATTTATTAGTAGCAGCAGCAATGCTACAAGCAATGATGTCTGGCTTTCCTTATTCATTTTGAATCCTGGAGTAAACGATTCTTCTTTAGAAATTAAGCATTTAAAATTGAGTCCAGACTCATCCGCGTCAAACAACTTCAGAGAAAAGAATTTTCTGTGGCAATGAATCTCTCAAACTCGGGTAAATATTGTTCTGTAGCGAAAGTATTTGCCGATAATTGCATATCCATATAAAGATTAAGTGTAATAAGGTAATGCTAATTACAGAATTTTATGTAAATACTTAAATTCGTTTTTGTTGGAGATTGAGTTATTTTTTGCTGAAACATATAAGAAATCACTTCAGACAATTAGGCGCACCATACAAAAACTCACTTTTCTCCTAAAATATACTTTTTATAATAAAATGAATACCACAGTTAGTCTAGAAATATTATTTACTATAAAATTGAACCATTTATTTCTATATCTATAGGCCATTTTTTAAGATATAAGGGAATTTTGAAGTCAATCTTCGCGAGAATCAGAAGCTCTTATAGCTGTCGAACTCCATGCTTCCTTTCCTAATAATTTAACCACATGTTATTGACTGCAAATACAGAATTTCCATTCATATCATTGTTCAGCTGAAAGGTTTTCTTGAATCAATAGATCGCTGATAGAAACATCTTTTAGTCTTTTCTGGGTAAACCACAAAAATGTAGCTTCATCAACTTTCATGAACAGAAACTGTTGAACTTACAGTATTCATAGAAATATTCAACGTTAGCCTGATTTTTCTTCCAATCACTGATGATAACCTTGTCGACACTATTCAACAGTCAGATTGTAGCACTTTTTTTTTTTTTTGTCTAGACGTTTGTGTTCCTTAAGTTTTCCTTTAACTGTACAGGCGTTGTGTTTACTACTTTTAACATAAAACACAATCTGTTGTGAGTAGTTTATAAAAAGTTTACACTTGATAGAACAGTACGATATTGATCAATTTATAGCGCATTAGAGGACATAGAGAAGACACTAGTTTGTATTAAAAAATTATTGTGCCACATTTTTAATTCATTGCCATAACATATGAGAAAGGTCACGCAATAGGATGAACCTTTACAATATACATCGCACCGACACGTAGATTATGTTTTAAGCACTCATGCTTTATCAAGGGTAAATTTGATTTCAACTTAAACCAGAATTTCAGATCTCTATTGAGTTAATAAAAGTCTAAATATGTCACCTGTAAATCCAAACTATCCGAATGGGGCTCTCCCCAAATACTTTGGATTTCTAACGTTCTAGAGTATAAAATTTAACAATTAATCAAAGGAAGAGCAGTCTTTTCTGAAATTCTGAGGAATTTCTAACGACAAACGATATAAATTGGCTGTTTGGTCAGTGAAACGTGTAAAATGTATACAAACGTCTTATTAAAGTGTGGCAATTAAGATAAGATTTGAAAAGATTTACGCGTGAAAGGACTTCAGATTATCTTAAGGATCCCTGTTACAACTATGCTGACGATTTACGAACAGGACTTTGGGGAATTTTCTGAGAGTTATTATCTTTAGAGTCAAAGCAATTGGCCCAAATGTCCCAGTTTTACCCATAAGGTATACACATTTCCATAGAGAAGCAGGGTTTCCCCTGCTTCTCTACGGAAATGATTGACAATCAAAAGAGAGAAACAATGCTTAATACCAATACTCTAGTAGTTAAAAACAGAGCGTTATAGCTTGTTAGAAATAAAAAAAGTATTGATGGCATGTTTTTGAACAAGAACATGATCATTTTTGGAGTATAAAATAAATCTATTCAACTGTTAATGGCAACCGCGTTCCATTACAGAGATGCCCAACACTTGAAGAAGATTTTGTTTCTGTGGACCTCGCAATCAACTTTTCAATCATTTTTTAATGTGATCTTATGCATTCATCATTTTGGGATATTGTTCTGCAGAACCATTTATTTTAGGAAGTGAGAGAGATTCCTAGAAAATGTGTATTTCAATGATATGGACAATGTATATACCATTTATTATTTTCTGTTATATCATCTATTTATTATTTTATATTGTGTTCACAATACAATTTTCAACGAAATATAATGTTTAACTGCTCAAAAGAAAAAAGAAAAACGTATCATAGAAATACTTACAATAAATCGAGATATTTCCATGATCAATATCTAAGCAGAATTTGCCTTAACAAAAATATTTAACGATTGTACTGGAGACTCCTAAAATCAGAATGTCTAATTGCAATTTTTGTAATCAGAAATGTATTAAGATTGCAACAATCGCTGTATCAATACTTCAGGTCTAACTGCTGCCTGAATTCACATTCGAAACAATGAGATGAAGTTCTAATGTCAATCTATTTATGTAATAACTTTTTCACCAAGTTATTATGTTGATTAGAATTGTTTATCATACATATCATCAATTCTTACACACACATGAATTCTTAATGTTGAAGTATTAATGTTAAACTCTGAGATTTTATTTTCCATTGAATTTCCAGAAATCATCAGTACAAGCTATTCAATTGAAAGTACACTAATGGCCATTAAAATTGCTACACCAAGAAGGAATGCAAATAACAGAACGATATTTATTGGACACATACATTATAGTGGAAAGAACAAGTGGTTAGATTTACAGGAAATTAGGATGTATAGATCTTGAGAAATCAGTACCCAGAGCAGCCACCTCTGGCTGCAATAACAGCATTTATCCGCCTCGGCATGGAGTCAAACAGAGATTGTATGCCATGTACGGGGATCTCAGTCCATTCAGCTTCAACACTATGCCATAGTTCATCGACAGTAGTGGATGGTGAATAATGGCGTGCCAATCGCTCGGCAACCATTGACCACACGTTCTCAATTGGTGACAGATCAGGAGAACGTGCTGGCCAGGGTAACAGTCGAACCTGTTCTGTATCAAGGAAGTTCAGAACAGTACGGGCAACATGCGTTTGTGCATTATCCTGTTGAAACAAAGCATTAGGGAGGCCTCAAAGTTAGGGCAGAGCCACGAGCCTTAACTCATCGGAAATGTAACGGCTGCTGTTCAAAGTGCCGGTAATGCGAACAAGAGGTGATCGAGACGTGTATCCTATGGCACCCCATACCATCACTCCAGCAGATGGGCCAGTATGGCGAAGTCCAATGCAAGCTGGCAATGCGTGTTCTCCACGATGCCTCCAAACACGGATGCGGCCATTATGTGGTCCTGTATACAGAACCGATATTCATCTGTAAAGAGACGTGATGCCATTCCCGTGTCCAGGTTCGTCGCTGATCACACCATTGAAGGCGCTCCTGTCTGCGACGTAGCGTCAATGGTAGCCGAAGCCATGGTCGCCGTGCAGACAATCCATGCTGCTGCAAATGTCGTCAAACTGTTCGAGCAGAAACTTATTGCCTTGCAAATGACTCCATTTCTCGACTCAGGGTTCGTGATGTGGCTGTACGATCCCTTGTGACCATGCAGATAAGATGTCTGTCTTCTCTGCTGTTAGTGATGGGGGGTCGCTGAGATACCGCATGACGTTCCGTATGATTGTCCTGAACCCATAGATTCCATATTCTGCTAACAGTCATGGGGTCTCGACCGACGCGAGCAGCAATATTGCGGTACGATAAACCGCAATCCCGGTAGGCTATAATCCTTCCTCGATCAAAGTCAGACACGTGCTGGTAGGCATTTCTTCTTTTTACACGAGGCATTACAACAACTTTCTTTGCCAAAACAACGTTGAAACGGAAACTGAGTATGAGAAAACTGCTGTCAAATCTCTGGTTTTATACACATTGTAGATGTTGCTACTGTCGCCTACTTTGTATGAATGCGCTGAAAATTTAATCATTTGCATATCACAACAAGTTCTACCTGTCATGCAAATTTCACGTGTGTGGTGTGCCGCTTTCCTAGTGTAGCAATTTTAATGGCCAATAGTGTAATACGTTTAAAATAGGAACTATTCGCAAAATGTTTCAAAAGCTGATCAAAAGATCGATTTCAACAAATTTCGGCTTTAATATCTTGCAAATGATTCGTGTCTGAATATACTGATATTTTTTTTTTCTTGTGAAAAATAAATTTTAATTTTCTTTCTAGAACTAGTGAAGTAGCGATTGCTGGTTCTAGCAATATACATAATAAGAGAGGTTGCAATACTAACGCATTAAACTTTAAATGTTCTGATAACAGATAGAATACTATAGCAATTGCGATTTTTATCAGGCATAGTGAAATATTTTAAAGTAATCTATTATTTATATTAATGTAATTCAACATAAAGAATGAATCACATATTTTTTTAATTCCGTTTCATTTAAATGAGAGAAAAAAGTTAGATTTTATATACAATTCTTACCATAGAAATGGACAGTAAGTTGGACACATTGCCCATCCAAAATCTCTCTCTGAGATTGAGTATCTTGCATTACGAGCCAGTCTTTCGCTTCCAATAAATCTCGCATGTGGTTCATAAACCTTAGCCTGAAAATAGAAACAATTTTATTAAATTTGCAAGCATCCAATTAATGATAAAGAAAGATTATATTAAAAAAGTATTTTTTTTTAATCGGAGGCAATCATATTCTTGCCACTATATGCCATCTTATGTAATTATGTACATTAAACTAAATGTATTCGCTTGATATAAATTTATGTGAATTTCTCTCTTATTGGGGATCTCAAATAGATGTTTTAAACCTACTTATGACAAAAATTTTCATTTGCCGATCTATGATCACTTTTTGCATACAAGAGATATTTCAATTCAGACTTAAGATTTAAAATTGGATTTCGACGCACCGAAACATCAACACGAGAAATTGAGGTTTGTTTGGCTGTACGGCTATTATGCACCAGTTGTTTTTTTAATTTTTTGCTTGGTTTTTAAATATTTTTAGCAGTGTATATTGTATGATCTTCTGTGTATTTGTCTTGTAGCATATTTTAATATAAAGTAGATTTTAAAAAAATTAAGTCCCTGTTAAGAGAAAAACGAAAGTTTGCATCATATCATGCAAAATTAATAAGCCCAATTTAAAAAAATAAATTTCTATTAATTAAAAATGATTTAAGGAAGATTTTGGATCTACACAACTGTTTGTCCATTATACTCAGGAAATATATGTTTAAACCTGACGAATAATTTTAACTCTTAAAACATGGATGTTAAAATATATGTAACGATCAGCGTCTATTTAGTATTTTGATTCATACCGGTACAAAAAAATAATAAATATTACACCTTGCCTTTGTTACATTACAACTTTGTTAACTAAATATCTTCTATTTTTGTTTCTTGACTTCCTATTAGTCATTATGCCTGGTTACTAATTTTACCTGGTTTTGAACCAAGCTATGCAACTGAACTGTTACGCATTTATAAAATAGATAAGAACGAAAATTACCTCCATATTTGATTATAAGCTGAACATTAAAACTGCAACATCACGAAAGAAAACTAATAACAATTATTTATTGTATGTAAATTATAGGGCATAAAAACAAAGATTAATTATGAAAAAAATTTGTGGATTTACACTCAATTGGGAAAAAAAGATTTCCGAATGAGAAACACTGCAAAACTTTTCTTTAGTACAGTGCTTCAGATGCCGTTTGTTCCTCTTGCATTGGTCGAAATGCTGTTATTTGTATATTTCAACCATTTCTTCTTTTCGTAAGGTTTTGACGCTCATAAGATTTCTGTTTTATGTTGCAGTTTCAATGACCAATAGTGAATTTGACCAAAAAAATGAAATTAATTTACATATAGAAATTGCGACTGCTGTTTTAACTAATCCATAATATTGATAGTTATATGTGTTTAACACATAACAATTAACTACACGAGAGTTGATTCATACTTACACTGTAAATCCTGGATTTTTCTTTACTGTTATGTGTCGGATGAGGTGTATGTCTGGAAGAATATTTGCACAAGCCAATTTATTCTGAGATCCATCCTTAGCAAATATTATAACTGAACGACCCATCACTAAAAAGGGTGAAAAATCATAACATCATTAACAATAGGTGAATTCATTAAGTTTATAGAAAAAATATGATTAAGAAAGTAAGGTTTGTGTTCGTAGTATTATTTCAGTTTTTTTATATTATTTTATTTGAATGAAATAATACTCTAACATTGTGCTTATATTAATATAATTTTCTTTAAAAAAACAGTAAAAAAAAAGAAGGGTTACTAAGCAAATCTTAAAAATTTACAATTATTGAAATGATAACTTTAGCATCCAAACCAAATCAACTATGTAATTTTTCATATTATGAGCAATTTGTTGAAATTATTTCGAATGAAATGCAATATTTAGCTTTTGAAAAGTTTTATAATGTTTTAGGAGAACATACAGTAAGCGCATATAATGTGGTAACAGTAATTGCTTATATTTTGGTAACAAAAAGTTGGTTTTTAACAAAAAAGTCAATAAAATAAAGTTACGAAATTGCAGTAAGTTACGAGTGCGTTTATTTTATCAATGAATATTTGTATTATAGTTTACAAATGAATTATTAATGTTATGTTAAATATATAAAAAGCTAACAATGTACTGACAGGAAAGAAATTTAAATTTCTAGATATAATGAAAATTCGGAAATACATTTGTCAATATTACGTATTTAATTTCGTCAAATTCACTGGTTAATGTAAATGAGAATAAAGTAATTTTAAATATGAAATATTAGAGCATTAATAATCAGAGTAACCATCAGAATTTTGAACAGATATATACATGCATTCATTCATTATGTTATACATATGAGATTTCAGTATGTGGGGCTGATTTGTGGACCTATATCATTTGTTCGATCAGTACAGAAATCTTTTACACTGGTTATAAATGACTGAAATTGTTGCCCAATGATGACCTATATATGCTTATTTGAAGAAATATCTGATAGTCTAATTTATGAAAGGTAACATGTCGACATTTTATAAAAGCATGTTAATTACAACAACGGTATAAGGAAAAGTGTTATCTTGTTGATTTGTTGTTGCCCATGACACTAGGCAAGCCAAACCGCTATGCCGTTGACTGTGCGATTTAAGTCAATATGATGCGTCTTTCGTTTGGGTATGAGCACCACGAAGGTGAAAGTACGACTTTTGCTCATTTTAAGAACATTGTATGGAATATTGTTCATGAATGCCAGCAAAACAGGCTAAATTACTGAACTATTGTAACAATTTGCGATTGGGATGTAAAGGGTAACGATGAGAGTGCTCCTTCTGTCACAGGAAACTGTTTCCTAGATTAACTCCAGATGTAGGTGCAATGTGTTTAGGCATACAAGCAGATTGAGTGCAAGCGCTAATCTGGTCTTTTTACCAACACATTATAGTCAATAATATGAATATCAAAATGTCGACGAGAATGACATCGATTTATATAATTGACAAGAGTTAATTATAAAAGCAATTTTCATGAAGGACAAATTTACAGAACTGAAATGGAGAATAACAGTTAAAGGAACAATAACAGATGTCAACGAATGATATCATTGAAAAAGACAACTAAGTTCTAAACTTGGATCAAACTTATGGGGTTGAATGGAGTAAATATCAATACCTAGATGAAGATTCCAAGTTTTTATGTCAATAATTACTTTACTATATTAGCAATGTCCTCCAATACTGTGATATAACCGAAGTCATGTAACAATGTTATTGATAGTATACTTACGAAATGAGTGTGAGTCAAAGTTTAACAAGTCGGAAACAAATATACCTGAGAATTATTCTCACAGAATTATTAAATTTTCAAGCAAAACAAGACTTTACACGAATTCATTTGATTATCAGGTCAAAAAGGATTTAAAAAACACAATACATCCCTCATATATAATATTCAAAATGGGCAGTGACAACGGAGTCTGCAGATTTTAAGTAAAAATTTTACTTGACAGCACAATGCATTTCATTCTAAAATAGCACTATTCTAAGCTCACTCACTTTTTAGAAGGGTGTGCAATATTAAGAAATCATGCGTAACTCATTAAGAGTCATCCTCATGACTCTTAATGCACTTCCTCAAATATAAATTTTTTATAGAACGTGTTTGAGAATTGTAGTGTAGAGAATCAAGTACCCTGCTCTACGAAAAATTTTAAACAGCGGATATAGAGCTTTTGAACATAATAACACTGTCCTGATTCAAACGTTTTTTCGAAAATCTTCAGCGTTATATTTCATTACCTTGAAGAGAACAACCTAAGAAATGATTTTTAAGTATTTTAATACCGTAGCGGAAATCCTTACGAAAGAATTCTAAGTAGATAAATGGAAGTCTTCGCATCTCATAAGAGAAAACCTGGAAAATCTTGAGCACCTATTCAAATAGCTATATATATATAAATCAGAAATGCAAATATCTATTTTCCTTTGTTCATCTATAGATGAGATCAAATCCGGAATCTCCTAATCTGAACAACAGCTTCTACAAATGGTCACAATTACAGGTATAAGACAAATAGAAGCACCCGTGAAAACAAAGTAATCTTTGATAAAATGCAGTGCTTGAGTAAATCATTGGATAAGAACTAATTGAGACTGTTTAGATGAATTACTCAGAAAAATTAAGACATTAAAACAAATCCATTAAAGACAAAAAGATACGACAGATAAATGTTCTAAAAAACTCCAATGTTTACCGAGAAATACATTTTCATAAAATTAATGTCACCTAGGGTAGGTTTTATTTTATTGTTTTTTGTGCTTGTCCTTTCTGCTTTTTGAAATAGTCTCAGATGTAGATGAGGAGTTTATTTGCATATCTGTTTCAGAAAAAATATATCAATTGTTCTTTTAATACTTTTTCCCCCGAGATTGTTTTTTTTTTTAATTTTTGTATCATCAGTCTTATATTTACTGATAATTGAAGCAGCTTTCTTTGTGATTTTAGAAGTTGTTGTTAAAGTGAATTTATAGATGACAAAGTTGAAAGTAGAGTAGATATTTGTAAACTACTCTTCTTCGTTGAATTGTTGTTTAGTTTTGCACCCGTTTGAATAGTAGATGAATAGGAAACGCCGACTTTTAGTATTCTGTTTTTCACTATTTGTCTTATTTCTGGTAATTTATGGCTTAAGTAATATTTTGTTTTATATTGGTTTCAATTACAATTATTAAGATATATAAAGGGCAAGATTTCGAAAATGTAGCATGTGAACTAAAACGGCTACAACACTTGAAAATTTTTAAGTACAAGCATTAGTTTTATGAATAGGTTGTGGACATTTTCTACATGTAGAATCACTATTCCTACATGCCTGTTAAGAATGACCATATCTCTGACATTTGAAACATATAAGAGGGATAGGAAAGTATGAACGAAGTTTGCAATTCATGTAACCTACTTTTATGAATTTTGGTAATGCTGGTGAAGGAAAATTTAAAACATGTTGGGTAAGTTCACCATGACATCGAATGTTTACATGATGTGCCGCACAAACTCCTTGATCACGTTACTATTCCGAAAATTCTGCTTATGTTCATGCATGAAATCTTGGTTAGAAAGAACACCATGAAACTCATTTAAAGTTTTATGAAATGATGTTTCAACTGGAAATGAACACATTACTAAAACTTGTTTCAAGTCAACTTGGGCAAGATCACCCAAAACATTTTTTTAACATTTTGTATGTTACCAATAGACGATGTGAGAAGTATTTCTACTAGAAAAGGCGGTACCACTTGGAATGTTTGTCATCATGTAACGAATAGATGAATTGGCTTAAACAACATAAGAATTAGAACCCATAGGATATTTGTAAAGGTTCAGCTCGACGGCATCGCCCATCATGGAACCTTATAAAGGGTGGCAGCCACCGGCTCTGGACATTTTCAGCCTCGACTCTTAGTATAGTGCTAACTATGGTAAGAGTCGAGGGCTGGGCTGGGCTCAATCATGAAGACAGTGATAACTCTTAGATGCCAAGCCCAAGGATGTGACCCCTTCGCTTGATCCCTTGCAGACTAGCCACGAGAGCCGATTGAAAAACTGGGAACTACAATGTATTAATCGGGTGGTATCGAATGATACTGGAACCGTAGACCTCTGTGTATCACCCGTCCAAAGGCTTCCCCTGCACGGACAACATGTGGGGATCTTGAGAAGCATGAAGCAAACAGAGCGACTACAGGTACTCATGGAAAGCTCCCTCACTTGCCATTGAGAGATGCAAAAGAGTGGAAGGAGAAGAGAGGAAAAAAGAGAATGTATATCCCTTGGTACCTCGGGTTGGGACACTCGTAGTCACCTGAAGAAGGTAAGACCCATGAGGGGGATTAAAAATTGAAAATAATTTTATTAGTAAGGGATTGAGACATCTATGCCCTAAAAACGTTCATCAAAATTCGCCCCCATCTTTCATGGAGGGCCATCTTGAGTTCCAATGATGTACATGGAGAAGGAAACCGGGCACGAGTTTTGTTTTCTAAGAAAACCCCTGAAAGCTTAAGAATATTGATATCAAAGTACTGAGGAGACTGGTTAGATGCTCCATTTTATCACCATGCACATGAAACCATGTTTGAAGACAGCGAGACATGTGAATAGGGACTTCGTCATATCGAAACACAGGACGCTCTCCTGTAAAGAGTCTGAAGAATAATGTGAAGATTATCAGCGAGAATGGTTTGATAATGGTCGACTAGGATTCACTTTTAAATCGAGAGGCTCCAATCCACAAAAAAGATATTGTGTCTCACAATATCATAGAACCCATTCCATGTTTTACGGTTGTAACCAGACTGTCAACATCAAATGCTTCAAATAAAATTGGAACCATTAATTTCAACATATGAATTTCAAAATACATCCAATTTTACTAAATTTCTTTAAATCACCGAAATAAGAACTCTGCTTCAAAAATTAGATCACCTGTAATGATATCCATTAAGATATTCTTATAAATGTTAAATCTGAGTGTTTTTTACCTGAGTAATTTCCAACAAGTGGTAAGTTAACATCTGTAAAAACTCTTCTTCCTGTCCCGATCTCTAAAGTGCCATGTCTTCCAGACAAATCACCCATTTCACACCTGAAGGGATTTTCAATGTTGCATTCAGTTTTATAGGAATCCTGGAAAACAAAAGCGTTCATTAAGATCAAATCTCCTTCTTCATCATACCAATAAAACTCCTTTTCTAAATTTTGTTTAAAGGAATTTGCAAACTGAAATTTCACTAGATTGAATCAAAGGGCTACTAATGACAATACCTACTGTAGTGGATGTTTTGAATTACGATGTAATCTGATTTGGAATTAAATTCCTAATTTAGAAACAATATGATATGAATAAGATATCTGAACAGTTAAGAAATGAATCTGTGCATTCCGGTTGGTGGAATACGTCTATTATTCCTTTTAATTAAAAAAGTTTTTATTTCATTATTAAAAAAATTTTTTTCAAAATAAATTTTTAATAAATTTTGTTAAATATTTCATGACATTTCCTGATAGAAAACACAGACTGTATTTCATTTCATTAGATTACTGATTTTGCTTATTGTTATTCTTAATTTAGTTTGTTTGCTGCTGTATGTCTACTTTTTACAGATTATGGTTTAAAATTAAATAAGATTCCAAAGCACTAAGCATTTACGCCCTGAAAATAAGTCGAATCCGAGATATGTTGATGGAAGTGCGGAGTGATAACAATTTAACAGCCAACTCGTCTATTATTTTCATTATCAATATCAAAAGTGAATATAAAATAAATTTAAGATAGTATTTAACAATTGTTATAACTTATTCTCGTAAAATAGGAAAGTTGTTAATAAAGCTGCACATCTACAGCTAACCATAATGATCTAAAATTCAAAAGTGCGAAAGCTATTTTAACAACTTGTTCATCGAATGAAACAAAATCACTGAAAACAACCAAAGCTTATTATTTATCAGTAGGGATTCCATTTCACCACAAATTATAATTAATGATTATCAAAACAATAGTACATAAAATAAAATTAAATTTGTTCTTTTTAACACTGTTATTCAAAGTTTAATTTGTGAGGACGATTGAGATTTTTTTTATTCAAAAAATGAATGATTTATAATGTTAAGCATATTTTTAATAATCATTTTTAACAAGTAACATATTTGCATAGTTATATGTTTATAAAAAAGCTTGAATCCTCAATACTGATTCCATGCAATTTCTTATGAAAATATATAAAGTAGATTATGGACTCAAAAATATTGATTTGCCAATGATTACCATTGTGATTGATATTCAAGCATTGTGTATTGAAAAAAAAAGAAAAAAAGACCTAGACCTAGACTTATTTTCTGGTTACTGTCGAACACTGATGAATTAATTTTCGGAGCTTGGTTTGTCGCTCAACAGTCAATTTTTGCACACGACTAATTAGAACGGGACCTACGGTTTAAAGTGGATTCCGAACCACTACAAACATCCATACCCCAGGTGGGATTCGAACCCACGAACTGTTGAACCAAAGGCAAGAGCGCTAACCATTCGGCTGCCAGCTCGGCATTAATTTTCGGAGACTGACAGCCAGTGGGCATAATTTGGTTATCTGCTTGGTAATCATCTACTATTTTCTATTTGAGCTTTGATTGATTTGGTTTGGTTCTTTATCATTCTACGACCACTTTTTTTTCACTCGAGATCTAGTCAGACAGTGTCTACATAGTGAATTCTGAATCACTACAAGCATTCACATCTGAGGGGGAAATCGAGACCACAAACTATTGAACTAATGATCAAAGTTCTAACCATTTGGTAGCCAGCTGGGTCATTAAAGCTTTGAAGACGAAATTGTTTTCATTACTTTCATTATAAACATACAAATTTTATAATTAAATAACTAAAATTCTTATTCTGGGCCTCTAATTAATATTTGTCAGTGGGGTTGAATCGAGGATAGCTTCAAACTATGGAATGAAACTTACATCAAAAAGCTGTTTTCTGTTTAATTTACAACTTACGCTATTTTCATTTCAAAATTTTGTTACAGAGTTTAAAATTAATTTAAAATGTAATTAAAACTAAATCGAACTCATCAAAAAGTTATTTATGATGCAATGTAAGCCTTTCCTAAACTCTGCTTGATTAAAGAATGGAGGCATGTAGTTACTTGCTTTTAAAATAATTTATGCATAATCACTGGTGGTAGGAATAAAACATGTATGGAATTGAGTTATTCCTATGAATATAAATAAAGCACATAATTTTTAAAGTAAAAAATAGTTTATTATAATTCTTAGTTTTTAAAGTAAGTATTCGAAATCAGTATTTTCTACGATAAATGCTGCTTACTCAAACACATTTTGAATGTGTGTGTTTTCCTGAGGGAAAAAATTCCATATTATTTGTTTGCATATCCTAATAGGAGTTGTAAGACGAAGATCATGAGTGAAACGCAAACCAAAGAAATTTCACACTTTCAATAGGTGGCATAGCCTGCAAACAAGCTAATCAAGGAAAATCTGTACTGTTTAATTCATTCCTTGCAGCATGTGAGGTGGGTTGTTTGTGTTTTGTAGCGCAAAGTCCAAAATAGAACAAGCTGTACCATTGCAGCATATGAGAGGATATTACGCTGTTGAACAGTAGCTCCAGGAACGCCCAAAAAAAAAAAAAGAATACACTCAAACGCCTAATTGATTTTACAGTGAGTTTGTTCTATGTAGTTTTTCCACTATGATGTTTCATAATGCATTCCAAGGCTAGCACTTCGTAGTACAACTTCTAACATGAATGCATCCACCATATCATGAATTAAAGGGAAAATCATCTTTTAAAAACGCCTTGTTACCAACACGTCTGTCATAGGCACATTGGTCTCTGTTGTTGAGCCTAACGCTGCCAGATTTATAGGTTTGAAAGTCATCTCGAGCTTGGATGTTTGTATGAAGTTCGGAATCCACTTTAAACTGTAGGTATCAGTCTAGTTTTCCCTCGAGTGCAAAAAATTGACCATTTAGCGACAAACAAACAAAGTCAAACTAACCTAATGCAACCGTTGGTATCGGTGATTTTTAGTCAGGGGAATCTCACGTCAAGGAATTCTACTCAGTTCACGATATAGCAGACGTCAACGAATGGCAAAATAAACAGTGATATACTTGTAGCAGTGAACCAACATGATGTTAATTGTAGCGATAAGAGGTTATATAGTCAGTCAACATCATATGAAATACGAGTTTGTCATTACGTATTGACTTCATTCTATGGAGTTTTCCCGGATTTCTGAGTTGCGTGATTCTCTGCTTTCAAATACACACTGTTTTGCTGTCGCGTCATTGACATCATCCGTCAAATATCAAAGATTATCTTCCATATTTCACATCAAAGAACAATTCCTTAAATTTGAGAAATATCTTCCTTCGAAGAGGTTAAGTTACGTTGCACTTAATGTTTAACACTAACCGATAACCATGGACAATTTACGAAGTTTCGTTGCAGCTCTCTAATTATAAGGTTTTTAGCAGCAATTCAGAGAGTGTTATTAAGACCACATATGCATATAATGACTCTGAAATTTTATTAAACATTATATTTAACAGAATAAATATATATATACTAAATATTTAAAGAAAGCACTTACATCATCAGATTTCACTATGTAAGGGTTCCAACGGTATCCAGATGATATGCACCGAGAAGATTCAAATTTTTCGACGGCGTCGTGTGCGACTTGGTTAACGTAGACAGCCCATTCGTGATTCTTTGTCTATAAAATACAGAATTATTTACAGGAAAAAATAGATGTAATGTAACTTCATAGGTTTCAAAAAAATTAGAATAAAATTTCCCAAAAGCAACAAACTAAAAATTTACGCACTTAAAAAAAGACATTTAAATTAAACATGAAATAACATGCTAGAAATTAATTATAAAAAAATTTAACATATTTACAGAAAGTGGAAATAATTTTCCAAGTCGTACAAATTCTTATACAGTCTGCTTTTTTCCTTTAATAAAAATTTCAGCCTTCTCGTGTGAAAAAAATGCCGTCGCGTGCTTAAATATCCTATTATATTAAATGTATAAAAAGATAATAAGAAATAAAATATTTACCTAATCAACTTGTGATAACCATAGTGGTTTCGTTAGTTGAGTTTTGGGATTTTAACGGTCATTTATTGCAATATCAAGTCCTTCAGTATGAAGTAAACTCCGAACTAAGCATTTTCAAATTGTTAAACAAATGGTCAGGGCGCTAATCATTTAGCTAAGTAGATACTTATTGACATTTTGTGTTTCAATACATACAATGCATAAGATTATCATTTCACTGCAATTTTCAAAACGACAAGATTTTTGATGAAAATTTCCAAATTAGTGAAACAAAATGTTTTGGTTGGTGATTACATATTTACTTAAAAGTATTACTTACGATATTTTTATTATGGGCTCCAGGATATCTCAGGTCAACTTCTATCCACGTATCTCCTCGTCCACCATCAGCGTATTCCAGTTGCCTCTGAAATTCAATTAAACGCTTATAAAAATTGATTCAGCATTTACTCTATTCATTAAATGTTACGATTGCTTCCGGTGAATTAAACTCAATTACTGCAATTTTTTTACATATAAAAATAAAGAATGCAGAAAAACGTTGCTCTTTGCATTATTTTTATAGCAAGTAGTATAATGAAATTGAAATACTGCATAAAATATTTTTTCATGCAGAAAAATTTCTCAAGGATATTTCAAAAATTTAATAAATTGTCGTAAGAATTTGATGAAAATTTTTATAGAAAGAAACCAAATGTTTCCATAAGCAAGTGCATAAAAATGGGCTGTTTCAAGGAAAAATGTTTTTTTTCTGGCTATATGTGTGTGTGTGTGTGTGTGAACTCCTGAAAAAATTTTTCACAGTGAAGAATGAAGTTTCTGGAGAATTTAAATAAATTTTCTCACACCGAGTGACTCTGGCATGCTTGAAATATAGTTTTTTATCATTAAAATGCTTTCATGATTTGTTATTATTTGCTGACCTAACACGTTAAACACGATCAAAATTTTAAAACATAGTCGAATGACGCGCGCGAGGTCAACATCAGATATATACATTTTCATATAATTTCAACAATATATATATATATATATATATATATATATATATATATATATATATATATATAATATGTCAACAACAATAAATATATACTAGGCTACAGAAATATTAATATTTTAATGACAATAGAGCCTTTCAGAAGGATTGTTTTTAGTTGAAACTGGTATCGAGCTCGCTATTATTCAAGCAAGAGACCAATAATTTTCCTTATAATTTTGTCGTAAACCAAAATGATCTATCTACTAGACAAATCTTTGATATCAAATATCTGATCATTTTCTACAATGAGAGCTAATGGCTAATAGTAATAAAAGTAGCAACTCGATATACAAAACGTCACCATCAGAAGAGAAGAATAATCTACTTTAATTCTTAATAATGACATAATCTACCTGAATCCGTGTTAATCCAGGCCTTTGCTGAACAAAGGGAGATGGATGCTGCACCTCTGGGTACACATTTATTGATGTGGTTGCTTAGGTGTTTCCTAAGCTTCCTTCTTTACGATATGTGGATATGATCACTATTTATACAAAAACATTTCTCACATAAGGCAATTGCACAATGGATACTTAAAGAAACCTTCCAACTATTAAGCTATCCCCTCTAAGGTATCAAAAGAATCTACAGTAAGGCTCACCCAAGTCAACTGGCCACACCTTGGTTTTTGGAGTCGAAAATATAGGTTTTGGTCTCTATTGAAGAACGGGGGGGGGATTGCTTTATTTGAATTCTGCTTTATATGTACATCTGTTTGTCGAATTGCGTGCATAGGGGAGTTTTAATAACAGAAAATTCTCCCAGAAAACAAAGGCTCAATGGATGTTTAATGCCTTAGAACAGTCTTCGGTTTATCAGGTTGTCGGTTACGAGGCACAGAGAGATTGTTCCTACTTTAAAAGGAAAATTATACTGTGTAATAAATAATGGCAGCTCCGACTGTAAAAAGTAAATATTCCTACTAGACTTTTAGATGTTAATAATGTAATTTATTTACGATTATTAAATTCTAAATATAATCTACAATAACGATTACATAAAAATTATAATTTTACGTATATAAAAAAGTTGTAAAATAAAAACGTAAAAAGTAAAATTATTTATCCTTGTATTGGTAAATTTTGATGTGTATTAAAAATGTTTTTGTAACTATGAAAACATATATAAGTAGTATATATGTTTTCATAGTTACATATATAAGTAAGAAAACATATATAAGAAAGTAATAAAAAATCGTTCACATAAAGTACATAATTCTGTTATTGTTAAAATATTTTTCACAATGATTTTTAAACAAGTTAATAAATGTTTAACAAAAACAGCGTTATTGTTAAATATTTTTAACAAATTTTTCAATAACCCAGTTGGTAGTAAAATAAACCCAATTAAACAGAATTTTTTTCTCTCTAAATTCCATTAGGTTTGTCAATTCGTTTTCATATACTATTTTATGTTAATCTTAATAACAGATTTTTGCAAATGCATAAATATATATAAAAATTATTAAATAAATCTGTTAGCTCAGAAACATTGATTTTAATTCATCAATATTCAGCCTTTAGTAACGGTATATTTTGATTTGATCATATATTTTGATTTTTAAATGTTAAAGCATTGGGATTTAAATTTTTTGTGAGTAGGAGAACATCTTATTACAGATAAAAAGAAAATAATTCTCATTTATTGTTTTAAACATTTTGAGGATTAGATAAATGCTTTTTATTTTAGAACGTACCATTTTTTTACACAGCTATTAAATGACAAATGAAAATAAAATTTTAAATGAAAATGGAAATAATCCTCTTGTTAGTCATTATGATAACCATTAAGAATAGTATGCTTACAATTAGATATTTTTTATTGGTTTAAAACAAAAATATTAACAGCAGATTGTGATTATAAAAGAAAATTTTATTCAGTAGGGTAACTTCGTTTTGGAATTGTGTAATTGATTATAAGTTGATTAAATTAATGTAATTACGATTATTCTGTTTAGTTATCTCCCAGATGAACCATAATCTATATATTATCAGATTTTTACGATAACTCACCAATCGAATGTACCCTTCCACAGCAATTCCTGTCCTGTCAAATGATGCCAAGCCAATCACTTCCCTGATCCCGTCCGGCTTGTAATCCGGTTGGATAGTTCCGCAAGTCCACTGAAAGTTCTTGGCTCTCTTGTTGATGACCACAGACCTGCCAATCACGCTGTTCGGCCCATGCAGAGGAAGATTGTTATCCTTGAATTCGGCCAATCGGTACGAGTCTTGACCATCCAGACTACCATGCTTTCCGCTCAAGTCTCCTACCTCGTATTGGTCGTTTGAGCCCACCCCTGATGCGAAACCTAAAGATACATTCACATGGAAAGGGTTGAAGTGGTGGTGGACAGAATCAGTGGTGCATGGAAATTCCCTGTCTATTGGCACCCATACCTAGAACGATTAAATAGACTTCGTTAAAAATTATTGTAAGACCATTTACAATGGAGGCCTATTTTTAAAAATAATGTTTAAATCATATTAACTTCAGTTAAATAAAATAAACAATTCCCTGTTAGGCAGTTGAGTAAGAAGAAATAGAAACTTTTTTTGAAATCAATGGTGCTGCCTGAGATGAAAATTTGTTATGTATATCGTAGGAAGGAAACCACTACGCTAAGCTTAATTGTCAACCACATTAAGATATACATACGATGATTAAAATCAACAAAACACACATTAAATTTTTTTAAACAGTCAAAATAACTCACAAGAATTTATACTTTATGAAGAATTACATTCTGCTTTTGTAGGTATGAAATTTATGAATCATAAACGAATTATATTCAAAGTTCGCGAGAACTCTGAAAACACACATCCGATCGTATCACAGTCTAGTGTAGACTACTTAAACCATATTATGAAATTTAATTATAAATGTATACATTTTTATATTGCAGTAAAAAGTAATAATTAACGCAGCTATTATTTGGTAAAAATTATTGGAGCCCATTATTTAAAATTTTTATTTAAAATGTGGGGAAATAATAAATTACATAAAAAATTTCATAATCCCATTGTTTAGAAGATCAAAGTTTCGTTAGCATTAATAAAATCCGTATTCTGTTTTTCCAACTTAATTTTTGGCCAGGGTTGAATTAAAAAGGGCAAACAGCATGGTAAAAAACTTGCATAGGGATGCTCATCTCAGAGGTTAACTTAGAATAAAAATATTTCACTTCGAATCTTTGCCTACAGTGTTAAATTATTTTACACGATAATGAGCACTGACAAATGCATTGGTAAGTTGCTTGTACCGTGATGTAATGAATTTAAGTAATGTAGCATTCCACTATGGAACTCTTCTCTCTTTAAGAAAGGAAATTAATTCTTCCTTCTGAAATGGTCCAAGAGGATGGAAATATTGAGGGAAAATATTTACAGCATTCAATATCACTTTTTTTCTACATTCTAAAGGAGTGAGATTTTATTTAAAAAAAGTCCCGATAGCATTAATTATTATTTTTCCCGATTTTTGAAGTATTTTCTTAGACAATGAAGTGTATATGTTCACACTTTGCACAATACGCCACTGATAGAAAATACATTTTCAATAATTAATAAAATAGCCAAAATAAATTTTCAAACATTTAATATCTTATTTCCGATTTGTTTATTGCTAATCTACAAGCGTGACTTCATTTCGTGATGCAAAATATCATTTTAAGACGCTAAATTATTTTTGCAATTTGTAAACTTCTGTGCGTTAAACGGTACAAATTTTTTAGCTTTTAAACTGAAACCTTTGTCAGAAGTGAAATTTTTTACATTCTTTGTATCTTTGTTTATTCTGGTATGTCGCATGAAACAAAGAACTAATATATATTCTGTTTCTGACTCCATTGTCCTAATTTATTAAATTTGCCTTTTTAAGAGTAGATTAGAATTCGCAATATTTTGTAACATGTACACTTTATTCTGTTAAATTACCAAACTTTATATAAAAAAAACTTACTGCATTTTTTTCAAAGAAAAAATACTCGAAATTAATATTCTCAGCAAACACTAAACTGAGTAGGCAAGCGGTAAATCAGCTGTCAACTATAAATTCATTGAATTAAATGTTAAAGTAATTTAAATAAAACGCAACGAAGTGTGTACATTTAGCAAGTAATGTAATAATTTTTATTCCCCGATTTCATAAGATTGTAATAGAAATACATTTTCATCATTTGGTAAGATTTTTAGTTTATTCAAAGATATAATATTCCTTTATGCCTGTGATAAATTGAATATTGCACTATCTTAGAAAGTTTTAGTGATTATTTGGAGTACAGTTCCAAGGGCATTTTTGGCCAAACTATAATCGAGTCTAGTCATCAATCCCAGAATTCTCATATAGTTGGAAATGCAGTATAATCTGAAACAGTGCAATCAAATAAAAATTACAATTTGAATTGCCAAATAGTCACCATAGCCTGACAGTGAAACACTACTCGTCAGAATAAAAATATACAGGTCCTATCTCAACCACTGTTGAAAAGAGGATAGATGTATTTCTGCCTTCTCAATATATATTTGTCGGTTTGTTTTGTTTGTTTGTCGCTCAACGGTCATTTTTTGCACACGAGGGCTAATTAGACAGGGACTTACGGTTTAAAGTGGATTCCGAACCACTACAAACATCCATACCCAAGGTGGGATTCGAACCCACGAACTGTTGAACCGAAGGTAAGAGCGCTAACCATTCGGCTGCCAGCTCGGCCTTATCTGTCGGGATGGGTTACAAGTTTCCATTCTGGCGATACGTGAATAAGGCTCATTACAGAAGAAAAGTTACGCTTTGGCTATTAAAATGACATACAACAATCTCAAGATGTTAAACTGTTCACTAGGCGATATCAAAAAATTTGAATCATTTAACTTCAATTTAAGATCTGTACCACGAGGATTGATTTGGTTGATTCGATTTGTTACTCAACAGTTATTTTCTGTATAAACAAAGACTAGTTCATTTGAATCTTATGATTTTAAAGTGGGCTCTATGTACCCACAAAAATCACCGTCAGAGGTGGTAATGGAGCCCAGGAACTGAATGACAAGGGTTAACTTTTCAGTTGCAAGCTCAGTAAAGTAATACTAAAGATGACGCCAAAAGGAAAAGTAATAGCTGAAAATGATAGGAGAAAATTTTGATATTATAAATGGCATTGAGAAATAATAACGCGAAATATAACATTTTGAAATTTACGATTCGTATAAAAAATTAATGGAGAAAAAAAAAGTCGCTAGCATACGTACTTTCAAACACGAGGCCAAATAAGTCAATTAATCTTTTCGTCCCGGTGGTACAACTGTCGTACCACAAAAGTGAGTGTCTCAGAAGACGGCTGTGATACAGCAGTTGTACCATGCATTTTTTAACTCTTTCAAGCGTTTGACTTTTTCCCGCTAAAATTTCTTCGGGCAGTTGAGGGAGATTTAATTGCTGCTCTTTTGTGTGTGAAAGTCGTTAAAATTGGGAACTTGTCTGAGCGGAGAATTTTGGCGAAAAACGGTTTTATTGATTTTTCTTCATCCTCCACATACATATTCATCCTCTCTTTCGCAAATTTTTTCATTATTATCAGTTACTTTTTTATCACTAAAAATAAGTAAAAAAAATAAAAATGAAAATACTTCCAATCATAAATTGAGATGCGGTAGATATTTAAGAAAGTTGCTTTATAGATGTATCAGTCTTTCTTCAACGTAGTTTTAATTTCTGTATAAAATAAAAATAATCATAGTTTTGGTTTTTAAAAATAATTAAATAAGCATAGTTTTATAAAAGCTTAAAACACTGAAGATAAGAATTTATTCCCAATATAAAGATAATGTTTTCTTGCTAATATTCTGATAAGAATTGTATAAAAATATTTTCTGAGACCCTTATATTTTGGAATGTACTATTTGAATGAACATTTTTCAAATTCTCAAACATTGAGAAATGAACAGAATATTACCATTTATTGTATGACACATGTAATTTTATTAAACAATCAACCTGAATCCTACATATAAAATAGAATATCAAGATTCGTCTGGCTACTTTCATTGTGCAAAACATTTCTTATTTAGTGACAAAAACACGCAGAAAGGAAAAGTCCATTTTTAAGCTTTTTCCTTAAAAGTGAAAGATAAAAAAGCATATATTTTAATCCATTTAAAATAGAAATGCCATAAATAAAAATACTTATATCAAAAGAAAACAAAAATCATTGCTGTATTTAACACACAGATTACTTTTAATCTTTTTGAAATGCAACTTCAGCAATTTGCATGTACTTACTTATAAAAAGAAATATTTGTTCAAAATATTTTTATTTACATTTTTAATACGAGGCATGCTGTTTTTAGGAATGTTTTTGAAATATTCAGTTAGTTTATAGCTTATCATTTTTATTATAACTAATTGCAAATTTATATTACTTTAAAGAAGTCTAAATATTTTAAACAATTATATATATTTCAGAAAATTCTCTGCAATAAATTAATATACTCCATATTATAGTTTTTGAAACAGACTGCATTTGTTTCACAAATGCATGCATATAATCTTAAAATTCTTCTAACATTTCTTAATTTGGTATGTAAAACAGCGAATGAAAAAAATCGATTGGTTGTCGATAAGTATAGTATTTATGGTAAACATATTTACATTTTCATGAAAATTACGGCAGACCTAGCGCAGTGTATCACTCAAAAGATAAAGATTCGTCACGGTGAAAACCTCAGTACTTAGTGGGGTGAAAATGACCCTCTCCTTTCGGTCAAGGGGGTAGGAAATGTCATCTTCTCGGGCCGCCATAGGAGCAGTTTTTGGAAATGGTGACGCCGGGCTCAAAAGACACTCTCGTGATCGAATTGAATAATTAAAGTTAAAATGTAAATGCTCAGTTTAGTTTAAGTTAAGGATTTCCAAATTTTTCGAAATGCTGAAATTGGAAATGTCTTCTGAGATTTTAAATAAAAAAATTTTCCCGTGAAACATAAATGAACGAACAAAATTTGAAATATCTAAAACTCGGACAATTTAATATATTAACATTATTTTTTAGGAATTTTTTTTTTGTTTCCAATTTATAATACGAAGACATTTCATGGGAGAATCATGATTTTTCTAAATTAATCATAAGAGGAATATCGAAGAAAATTCTAAGTACAGAAACCTGGAACCAGGGGGTACGTGTACCTTCCTGGGGCTTGAGCAGCCACCAGGCGCGTCGGCAAGTGGTGGATAGCAGAATGTCCTGTAGAATGACAGGATAGCCTTGAATATAGAATCAGAGGCCGCGAACCAGCTCCCGTAAACCCTGGTGTTATGCGATCCGTGCCTAGGGCTAATTGGCACCGCGGTACTGGTGTCTTAACGGAGCCTCTAGTTGCTTGGCGAACTTCTAGAGTAATTTGCCTTGCCCAGTAACTCAGGCAATGCAGGGTGGACTTATATTACCTGAGCTTTTTAATTGTTATCTTGTGGCTGAAAAGACACAAGAAGTAACAAACCTTTCTGCATTTGCAGGTGAAGCCTCTAAAGTATACCTTGCTGAAAAAGACAAGGGAACTCAGAGGCAATCTTGTAATGGGGCAGCAATGAATCCTTCACTTGAGGTAGAAATGACCTCCAAACCATCTTCTTCTGGTGAAAGTCAGGAAGCTATTCCTAGCATGACTGACTTTCTGACCAGATGGGACTGTTTCAGCAAGACCTTATCTGCTGGAAATGTCATATGCAAGAGGAAACGGCAGAGCATGTCATTTACGAATGTGAGGCTCTTGCCCTTTCTAGATTAACTTCTTTAGGCTTCATCCATACTAGAGAGTTACACCTAGACTCCATTAAAGGGTTATCGGACTTTGTTAATAAAGTGAGTGACCCGAGCAACTGGAATTAGGAAACACTGGGTTTGGAGTTATTGGTACAAAATGCTGATAAAAGCAGAGGTGCCCAATGACATACAAACCCAATTTTAAGAAGAAGAAGTACAGAATGAAAATAAATTTTTCTGTAAAAAAAGGGAGAATAAGTTAATAAAATTAGCATAACTCGCGCGGATAAAACTGGTCATAAATGTTTTTCTCATTCCTAGTATTTCTTATTATGAAAGCGATTACTTACTTCATGAATATGATAGTTTCCAGCCAAGCCTGCCAATCCACCCAATTCCACTTTACCTTCCGTGACATCAAACGCAGATTCTTGAGAAAACTGCACCAGGCCAGAAACATTGGATTCCACTGCTGGACCACTGAGCCACCACCTGATAGAAGCCTTGACAGGGTGACGGATACGGATACCAGCACAAGCCAACATATCACCCCTGTGGGGTGGAGCAAAATCGTCATGAATCACCAAACTCTTTCCAAGAATTTTATCGGGTCCAGACAAGGGAAGCTGAACGTCTGTATAGAATATCTTGTTCTTGATGTCCCTTGGATTGGCTTTTTTGGCGGCGATGGCAATATGTGATCCTTTACCAGTCAGATCGCCAGCAGTACATCGCAGTGGATTGTCTGGCTTACATTGATTTTCGTATTGTCTGCCAGATCCGACGTTGAAAGGGTTGTACTGGTTGCCCGTGCTTTCACATCGTTTCGTCCAGTTATAGAAATCACGACCAGGCTCGTAATCGTGGACATCCCACCTAAAAATATTTAAAAACTGAAAAAGCAATTTAAAAATAAACGATATTTTAATACTCGTATCAAATGGGATTTGTGTATTTTTTTAGAATTTCTATGTGAGCATATGTCACAATCATGATTTCTTCCCCCCCTCCCCCCACAGAAAAATTTCGTGCTATCCAAGTTTCATTCTTTCCCTGGTCAATACCATGAGTACCGAATCCTTTCTTGTATTTTCGTCAATCATTTCGTAATATCTGTCAGTAGCTTAACGTGGTCAGGTGGTATCACGACGTGCGGAACTCAAATGTGTTACCCACGTGCCCATAAAAATAAAATATATTAAAGAAATATTTCCTGTTATTATTACTTTTGCTATTATTAATTTGGTTCAGTTAATAATTAATTTGTAATTTTATGAATGGAAAAAAGAAATTTATGTAAAATAAAAAATTGAGATTATTCAAAGCAAGTAATTTTACTTCCTATCTCATTTTAAGAACTCAAAGATTTTGATTTAACTAAAAATACATGAAATTTTTTTTAATCTTTCACTGTTTCAAAATAGTGTGGCTCTGATGAAATGGCATTGACTGATTTGCAAATCTCTAACAGAAAAAATAATTAATTTTTGAATCTAAAAATTTCAATGCTTACAAATAAAAATAATGTACTTGCGAAATCCGATGCCAATATTCAAGGTATATGTTTAACTATGTTGTGTTTTTTTCCGATACTTCTCGCACATTTAAACTGTAATATTTTTTTAAGAGTTAATGAGTACTTATAATATCGAAATAATATCATTAATATTTCTTAAACTAATTAGCTCGTTAAAATCTTACTAAACTTTAATACTTGAAATTTTAAAAGTTCTTTAAATCTAAAATATTCAAGATTTTTAGAAACTGAAATGGAAACTTAATTTTCGCTAATACATTCCATCCGTTTTAAATTTATTTGCCAAAAACATGCTGCTCTTCACTAAAATAAATAATAAATCACTTATTTTCACGTTCAACGTAAATAGAAACATTTTAAAAAGTTAAACTTACCTGTGGCCGAGTGTGTCATTTATGCTGCCATCAATGTAATAGAACTCGCCAAACACGGTGGTTTCACCATATGGATTGTTTCGATCTTGTCTGAATACTACTTCGCCGGCAAGCGGGAAAACAAAATTGGCAATAGCAATCCTGGTTGGACCAGGATATCCAATATTGGCACAGATCCAGGGCTCACCGTCTGAACGGGTGATGACAATGGATCGACCTATAACACTATTGGTTCCAAAGAGAGGCATGTTGAAATCGACATGGATTCCCAAGTGCAAGTTCATTAGAGGGCTGGCGTCTAACAGTCCGAATTTTCCGCTCAAATCACCAACTGGATATTGATCGCCGGTACCTGTTCCAAAAAAGAAATTTTGCATTCATGGCATGAATTTTAATTTCAAGTTTACGTATTCATGTAATCAGTATGACTTATAATGGTATAAAGTAACACAAATTCTGACAGTAATTTTTACCAACCTGTAATTCATAGCAAAACTTTCAATACCAGACTCGTCAACAAATTTAACTGAATTGTTTAGTTTCCAATATTTTTAATTTTTCGAATATATATTTCAATATTTCTTTATATTTTTCACTTTTTTATCCAATTTATATTTTGAGATTATATTTTCTGCTTCCTGAATTTTTCACCGAATGCCAAAGGCATGGCAGAGACTTGTTTTCAGTAACAATAACAAAATTCGCAGATATTTTCAAAACAGCTTACTTTTTCACTGCCGACCGATTGGTTGAGTGGTTATCGTTCCTGACTCCTGAGCTGTTGGTCCCGGGTTCGAATCCCAGTTCGGGCATGGATGTTTCTTTCCTTCTCTGTTCCCTGTCCTTTCTTCTGTGATGTTGTATGAATGCGGCCCGCCTTATATAAACGGGTTTGTGGTGGTATGGCGTGGGTAACGCTACTCGCCAGTGACTTGGTTCACAGGTGCCCGCTGGGTAACGACAAATGAGTAGCAGTCTCTGGCCTTGTTGTGGCATAGGGTTCAATTCTCTTGTGCCCGCCATTGGAAAAAAATTTTTTCACTGGACTCCCATAAATAAAAAATAAAACAATGCCAGCTTTGTGTGTGTGTGGACTTATATATAATCTATTATCTTTAACCTATAATTTTTATAATCTTTTAAGAAAGTTGTAAGTATGCTCTTATAGGATAGACTATGAAATAATATTTTAAAGACGTATGAAATTCAAAACCATAAATTTAATTCTGAGACATAAAAATTTTGGAATGTTTTGTATGCAGTCCCCTTAATTAAAAAGAAAGATATTCTAAAGACTAATCGAGCTAAATAAAAACACCCGTGGAATATTTGAAAAGCAATACAACCCATTTGTTCCTTACTTTACATACAGAACACATTTTTCAGATCATAATGCTCCTCAGAAATAGAATTTCACACTTAATATAAATCTTTTAAGTCAACTATAATAGTGTACTTCTTTAATTTTAGAATTATTGAAGCATATATTTAAGAAATTTTTCTTCTACTTCCGAAATTTTTTAAATTAGTTATATTTTTTAGGTAAACAATAATTTGGAAATTTTCATTTCAAATATTTTTTCGCTTTGCGATCGCTTTTTGCAGACAACGCAATTACACGCTAAATTTTGAATCTCCATGTTCAAATAATCACTGGCGTATTTGAATAGGACCCGTTTTTAAAAGTGACTTTCATATTAATACAACATTCCACACCTATGGATGGAATCAAACCCTGTAACTATTGAACTGAAGGTCAAACTGCTAAACACATTCAGAAACATCTGATATAAATAATGAAATACATACTACACCAAACATCTTTGCAAGAAGTAAGTATTGAACCCACGAACTCCTGAATTGAAAACCAGAACATTCGCTGTGACTTACAATAATGAATTTGGTAATCAAAAATCATTTTGGAGAATTTAATTGGATTTTCATGAGAGAATCACATAAATTTAGTTTGAAACAACACATTACTATAGCATACAGTACCTAGGAAAAATTAGCAAATGGTTGCCTAAATTTTCAAATATATCTTTTTCAATTTAAATCTTTAAGCTAATTTTTATTTGAATGTTTTAAATTAAAATCTTTCCGAAATGAGAAAGGAATGATCATCACGTGGTCTACCCCAACATTTTGTCGATTCAAGTCTTACCTCAATCAAAGATGCTTGTTGCATCTTTGACTTCAGTTAGGAATCACTTCAAACTGAAGATTTGATGTTTGAAAAGTGATAATAGAGCGATGAATCAGCCATTAATCAAAAAGATCTTCCACTGGATCAATCTTAATTTTTGGAATATCTGCTTCTTCATTTGACTTTTCTTTAAAATTACAAGACTTTTAATAATATTTAGTAGCTTCAGTAAGTAGAAATAGGCAATTGCAATGGTTTTATCTAGTTTACTTCATGTTATAAAACAATCTGAAATTTGCAAATAACCCAACACTAAATTTAAATCCCTCAATTTTCAACTCTTTTTATAAAAATTATTTGCTTAAATAATTTTTTTAGCTTTATTTAATAAGTTGGGAATCTAGCATTGTACTTGCTTGTCAATATTGTGGCTGAATATTAAGTTTTCACTTGTTTAACACTCCGAAATTCAAATTGAAACAAAATTATAAATCGTGGTGATTTACTCAGATACAGCCTATAAAAGTAAGCCATGGACATATCTCCTATTAACATTCGGTAAAAATGAATAAGTGTTCAATGGTATAAATAATTATCAACCAAAAACATCTCTGATAAAGCAGAACAAAGTTATCTCCGACGAACTCAACCACATCAATGGAGTCAAGGTCAAAATAGATAATCAGTAAAACTGTATTAAATCGCTGTTTATCGAAGTTGAAAACTCCGAAAGCTGGAATAGACACAGATAGTTATTATAAAAAATTCTATTATTTCTCCAAGGATAATATTATAGTTACAAAAAAAATGTTTGCCACTCCGTAAATGCGCGCATTTAGTTCCATTATCATTTTTTTAGGCTCAATTACAGATGATTTCAAAACTATTTTTTTATTAAGTTTTAATTTAAAAATTTATTCATACTTGAAAGAAATGATAATCAAGCATTAAACTCTTTAAAACCGTGTAACGCAGAATAATCAATCATTTACTTTAAAGTATTTTCTACATTTAGAACAGAGTTTTCGGCATAAAAATATATTTTTAGAATCAATTTTATTTGCTTTCAAGTTTAACTGAAGCCTGCTTACAATTTATTCTCATCTTGGATTATAGACACCCGAATATAATACAAGATCCGAATTTAATTTTTAAAAACATTTTAAAACTTAGAAAAATTTATGATTGCCAAATAGTTAAAAATTTGATGAAACACTTGAAATCATTGACTTTTCTTCCATTTACATTCTTTGTAAGAATCATGGGTAACATGGAGATGAAAAGTATTTTCACGATTCTGATAGGTCTTTGGCGAACCGGATACAAGACCGGATAGGTCTGATAACGAACTGGGGTGTTACCGCAGATATGTTCCTCCTTTAGTGTGATGTGGAAGTTTGGAGAGGAGAGAACCAATCCAAGTATCGACATTTTACTTGACTTCAGTTAAAATAGCTTTGGTTACTGGCTGTGTATAGCAATTTCCTGAAGCAGAGGATGTCATCAAGAACATACAGTATTAACTTAACCAATATTTTCAGTTAATGCTCTTTCGATAAATTTATGGAATTTTAAAAAAATTTTCTAATTTTAACAGATTTTTATATAACACAATATATGCGGAAATAATACTGAATTGTTTGAAACAAGTTTCAGTCATTCGAATAAAATCAACATTATTTTAATTTTTGATCAAATATTCCATATTCTATAGCTATTTTTGTCATATTTTGAGTAAGAAAAAAAGGGAAACATTTTAAATTGAAAATGTATTGCATTATATTCCTTTTTATTAAATAACATAAATAAGAAACAATTTTTACTTATTAAAAAATAGTATTAACGAAGGTAAGTGGAAATTATATAGTATACTTTGAAATAAGAATCATGATTGTCATTTTAAACTATAATCAATTTTATAAAATGATTTATATCAAAAGCTGGTGTTTAGCTGCTGCATTTTTCAAAACAGAAACTTAATAAAAATAAGATTAGAATAATTTTTCATAGAACGTTTGAATTTGAGTATTTTTTATAGCCAAATATCTACATTAATGAAGATTAATCTTCAATATGTATTAATTTACAATAAATTCAATGTGGATACCAAATATCCTTAATAAATGTATAATTCATAAATTATAATACATACTCATTACTGAGGGACTAGTCCAATATATAATCTAAATTCTCTGTCATTTCATATTAAAATACATGAAAGATTTCATGATTGCGAAATATACTCTTTTCATAAAAATGAACAGTGGTGATACGAGAATAAAATTGTGAAATGTCTGTTTAGACATTCTATATAGTTAGTTAATACATAAAGACAACACAAAGGATAAGCACTTTAAGATTGAAGGTTTTGAGTTTGATAGTAGGCTCAATTAAACGGAAGGACATTGTTCATGTGTTTTCTGGATGAACATTTGACGAGGTGCGTGAATGAAAGTTTTCAGATTTTCCTCAAGTGCGCCGTATGAATAGCGCCCACTATCTATGAAAAGTACTTCCGGTGACAATATTTGGCTTACACTCACGAGCTTTACGATGGCTTTCAGCTATTACACAATCGTCTAAGCGATACCAGCACTCAAATAATAAATATTAAAACTTGCAAAAAAGTTGCAAAATGTAAATATATGAATTCTTAAATATTATAATAGAGAGAGGGAAAAATCCCAATGTTGACAAAATGTACTATGACCTTGTGCTTGCTCAACTTGATTCATGCCACAGCTGAAACTACAATTTAATTTTCCTATCAGACTATTAAGTTCTTTATATCCTTGAAAACATTTTACACGTTATACATAAACTTGGAATGTAATATAAACGTTCCGCAAGAGCTGAGGATTATTTTCTGTCGGAAGAATATTTAATGCCCTTTCCACAAATTTACTGGGATGTAAATTCTGGTGGTCGCTAATCATTCATATGTACATTTATATACACTGCCTGACATTGAAAATGCTACACCAAAAAGCATGTACCATCGAGCAGAACCATGTACAGTCGATTAGTTGCTAGTGACTTGCGCTCATAGCGTCTGTTAAGAAGACTGATATTGACCCCACAGCATAGACACCAACATCTGAAATGGTGTCGGATTAGAGCGATGTGGAGGACGGAGTGGCGCAGGATCGTGTTCTCAGGTGAGTCACGCTTCTGTTTCATCAATGATAGTCGCCGCATACGAGTGTGGCATCGACGTGGAGATAGGTTCAATCCTTCAGCAATTGTAGAACGCCTTACCAAGCAACAACGCAGCATCATGGTTTGGGGACTATTGCGTACGATTCCAAGTCACTTTTAATTTGGATTCACGGCACTGTAACAGCCCATGTTATGTGAAGGGATGCCCAATATCTTTTATCAGCAGGATAACACCCGGTCATTCATTGCTCGCATCAGCCAAGATGCTTTGCAAAGTGTACAGCTGCTTCCTGGTCTCGCCGTGATACCCATATATCTCACCAATAAAACACGTGTGGGATATGATTGAACGCTATTTGCAGAACCTACCACTGTCTGCTTCAGAAGACGCACTTTGGCAAATGATTGACAGAGAATGGAAAGCCGTTCCTCAGGACGCCACCCGTTCTCTCACTGATTCTGTGCCTAAGCGTGTTGCTTCGTGTATCGCCGTCGACGATGGTCCAACAACCTACTGACCCCACCTGTTCTCGCTCAGTATTATGCCTATCATTTCGAAATACAAATCACTTATTGTTCGTTGTTTTCTCTGTTTGCAGAGTTTCGTCATGTTCTGGCAACTACTTCTTGGTGTGGCATATTATATATATATATATATATTATATATATATATATATATATATATATATATATATATATATATAAGAATCGCTTTTCAGATAGATGATTGTTAGGTTAATTAGTCTCTCTAAAACCTTTCATTTTCAGAAGAGAGCTGATTCATTCAAGATCTATGGTTTAAAAGTGTTACCATACTATTATAAACCTTTATGCTCAATATTTCTTTGGAGCTTAAAAAATATTGGAACTAAAAACGAGTACTGATTATTCATTTTACACCTAGACAGTGAAATGGAAATGTTGGATAGTATTGAGATTAAATGCAATAGTTTGATGGGCATGCATTTTACAAAGAGCTAAAAATTTGATGAATAACTAGTTAAATAAATTTTTTCTTAATGCTCACACCAAATCAGAAATTACAACTCAGAATTTTGTGGAACGTTTTATAATAGGCTTGGAAAATACAAACCTTCTCCAGGAGGTGGATTGTCCTCCTCTTTCATTTCATAGGGATTGTAAATGCCTCCCACGAATTTAGTAGTGCAGAAGTTTTGGTCGCCGCTAGACCTTTGGGGTATGGGGAATTCATGAATCCTAAAAGCAGACCCTCTTCCTCGCAGGTTGTGCAATTGGATAGTGACGACAGTGGGTTGAGTTCTGTAACTCTGGCTCAGAAGGATGTGACCCTTCACCGAGTCAGAACTGATGTATGCCTTCACTTCCTTGGGTTTCACTGGGACGAGCGGGGCGCAGGCCATGATTCTGAAAGGATTCCCGCTCTCGTACAAAACCAAGTACAGAGATCGCAGACCTCCCTGTACAGCAGACAGGGGAAGGTTGGTATCCACATAGAACCTGCAATATAATGGTGAGAAATAATGGCATATAGATTTTAAGTGTTTGTAAAATATCATGCATAGTTTTAGAATTGTATAAAAAATGGAATAAATAATTTATGATGTTTGCATTCTGACTCGATGTCAGTTCGATGTCAAATTCTGGCACCCCTAAACTGTTATGAGTTAGTTTGGCTTAGGTTTCGATTATTTTGCGGCCGATTATTTATTGCTTAACGACATAATTTGATCGGATTGGTTAATTGGTATGATGCCCTACTGTTACTTTTTGCACACAATAACTACTTTGATTAGGGTCCCTGGTCTAAACTGAATTTTGAGCACCTGTAAACAACTATGAATTAGTTAGGAATCGAACATACGAAGTACTGAATTTTAGAATTGAGAGTTAATCTTCGAATCTAACGTGACAAAAAGTTCGAAAGCTTTCAAATCCAGTAACTATTATTAGTTCGCTTGACTTGGAAACAGTAATTTATTTTAAAATATCTTCATGAGAGTTAAAATAATGCTAAAGAAAAATTATTCGGTGTTCAAAATTGATTTCATGCATAGAACTCGGCATTTTATATGGGATAAATTATAAATTGAAAAGTATGCAATTATAGCTTACACTAGATTCAGCAGTGATTCACACTTTTAGTTTGAAAAGAATTACAAACCATAAGTTATTTGCCTTATAAATTTGAATAATTTTTCTGCAAAATCAAATCTTGATAAAGAAAGTATACATTCAAGTATGCGAATAGATATATCAAAAATTCTTTCCCTCATAAACTATTGACTGCATAGGTGTCATTTTCCATTGTGTAAATTTGGATTAATTTCTATAGCTACTATTATCAAGATTCCAAGATTGTTGTCTAGTTCACAATGTATGCATACAGCTTGTATAATATTCATTGAATATTTTTAAATGGCTAATATCTGGAAAATATTTAGGAACATCTGGAAAATTCATCTTGTTCGAAATTTGTGGAAACCAACAGAGAACAAGATTTTTCTCTTACTTCATGAGAATTTTTCTTTATATATATCTCAATACGGTACAGCTTTTAATTATTTTAATACAGTACACCTCAAAGAATTAAACAAAAAAATCTAGATCCTTTTATAGTGTCGAAAAATCTTAGAACTCAAAAGTGACAGAGTATTCGAGAAAAACTATAGGAAGATTGCATAAAGGAATGATGTAACTTAGTGCGAATTCTATTTTTAATGTCTTTGCTAAAATTATGATCATCTTTTAACAGAGAGAACAAATTTCTGAATTAAGTTAAAAGTGGGGTTTCATATTTTTAGGAATTAATTTGATTAACTTCTTTGCAAGAAAAGTGAATAAATATTACCTTTTGGAATAACGAGAATTTGTAGCTCCTACAATAGCCTCTCCGTGCTTACGAGTCATTTCTCCAATTTTACAGTTTTGGTGAGAAGACCTGGAGCAATTAGAATCTTCAATATTATTTGGATCGAACAATACCTGCAAAGAGGAACTGTAATTAGATAAATTTTATTATTAAATGATGGATATGTTCTTACCACACATCAAATTTTTATAATCCTTTGACAAGGAATGATTTGAATAAAAAGTAAGTCATAGTTTATATATATATGTGCATATGATATAAAAAATAACATAATGTATATTATACACATATACCTTTGATAACGCAAAATGAGTAGCTAAACAGTCGAAGATTATTGAAAAGTATTTTAACATCTAATACGTATTATTTTATTCTAGAAAAACTTTTCATAGATAATGAAGCGTATTCCTGTGTGGTGAGAGATAAAACCGAGAAAACTTCAAGGCATCCATTCAAAAGACATGCATGTAGAAAACAAAAGATCTCTCTTTCGTTGTTCAACAGTAACTGAGATTAAAGCCAGGGCTTTCCATTCTGAAGTTATCTATATAATACACAAACAAGTTAAAATTCGTTAAGATAAACTGATTAGTAAAACACAAATTGTTGGCTGTCTGGGCAATATTTGAATGCTAAAAAAATTCATTGAGAATTAGTGCCTCCAAAGTAGCTTAGATTTTTATAAAAAATAAATGTTTTTACACAAATCTAGCTTAATATGGCAAAAAATGTCCAAAGAAACACCTTTAGGTCGTTAAAGCTGTCCATTACGTGGTGACAAAGAATCGTTCTTGAACGGAAGGTCTTGTGTTCGATTCCAGCCTCTGTTGAACAAGGAGAGATGGATGTTGCTTTTTCTCAGAGCGAGATGTGGTGACAGATATATGATATCTTATACACGCATGCCTGTCAATGTGAGTGCTCGGAATTCACTTTTGCGACACATCCATGCAGATAATTATCTGTGAAAATGTGCCCGTGATAGACTTTTTATAAATATTACAAGAAAGGTATTAAAAATACCTTAAAACCTAAGACCATTAGCCTATCCACAACATGGTGCCAAAAAACTATTTTTATTTTCCTTACAATACTTTCTTTTTTATATATTTTTAAAAAGTTGATTTTTATCTATATCCCCTAATTTTTCTTTTAATGTTTGGTTTCATTAAAAGAAAGTCGAGTCATCTTGATGCATTTCAAATTTTTTAGAAAAATTATAAAAACCTATAGTGTTTTTATTTCTTGTACTGACTTATGTCTGTTTACAGAGATAAAAATATATACTGAAGTCTATGTTCTTCAAAAGTTTTGAAATGTTGAAATTCTCTATGTGGTATACTTATGCCTAAGGATATGCATCAATTTAATACGGTCGTAATAGTTTTTTTATTAAATTAGTTTTAACTATGCAAAAAATACAATCATAGTAAATATGAAGCGAAATTATCGGTAACATTGTCTCAAATGAAATAGGTCCAATAAATAACATTAGAAAGAAAGAAGTTACTCGATAAAAAATTTACCAATCTAATGAGATTGGCCAAACAATTTCTTGGTTAGTAGTCTAATAATTAAGCGATTATTTGATGGTAAGCCAAATTTTTCGTGAAGTTTTGAGAATAAAATATTTTACAAGAATTAAATGATTGGGGGGTTCTCGCGCTGTACAAGTGCACTTTTTTGGGGGGATGTTCCAGAATATAATTCCAACCACTACCGAACTATGGTTTAGTTTGGTTTGGTTTGTCGCTCAACGATAATCTTTTTGCACACGAGGGTTAATTAGACAGGGACCTACGGTTCAATATGGATTTCGAACCATAACAAAAATCCATACCCAAGGTGGGATTCGAACCCATGAACTGTTGAACCGAAGGCAAGAGCGCTAAGCATTCGGCTGCCAGCTCGGCTTACTGAACTATGGGAGTGGAATATTTCTGTATGTATGTCTATCTTATTTGACTTGATTTCTATGTATATATATATATATATATATATATATATATATATATATATATATATATATATATATATATATATATATATATATATATATATATATATATATATATATATATAGCTCATTTAAAGCATTTTTAGAATGGTGTTATATCCAATATAACAGTCATTTTTCGAACACTAGTCGATTGCTACCTTATCGTTACGAGGCGCCCTTACGATTGTAAATCTCTCTCAATTTTGAAAACTGGTATTAAAACTTTCTTTTAAAATGTTTCAGTTGGTCTTTTGTAATAAAGTATTATATATCTTGTAGGTGTTAATGCGAAACAAGACGTATCCTGTTTCGCGTTTTCCACAAAATCGCTTTATGATCATAAAGCGAGTCCTTGGATTACAATGTTTCCTTATAACTAACTCTTGTTGCACTTTACGCTCCTGTGTGGTCTACAGATATATTTTTAGAATTATTGCATAAAAATCTAAAATAATTGATCTTAGAGTATTTGGTAAAGTAATACTGGACAGACCTGTAAATATTCGCATCTTCTTTTTCTCGAAATCTCTGTAGTCCTGTCGAGGATATCAGTGGCCAGAATCCTCCATTCATGGTCGCTTTGAGGGGTGTAATCACCAGTGATGTGAAACATATTGGCGAAGATAGTAGTTTCCCCAAGTTCACTTTGGCGGAAGATGACAGATCCAGCAATGGGTGACGAAAATGTCGCCTCCACTGTTTTAGCATCGCCATCTGTAGCGATGTTGGCGCAAGCTCTGAGATCAGTGTTGTACGCTGTGCTTCTAAGTAGAAGGGACCTGCCCCAGATGGTCTTGGGACCTCTGAGCTGGAGTTTCGAGTCTGTGAACACTTGTGGCATGCCATCAGCTGCTGGTATCATGATAGAAGCATGGCGTTTCGCCAAGTCATGAAACCTGGAAAATAGATCATTGCGTTGGTGAATCAATACGTGAAAATGGCATATATAAATATAAAAATAATAAAGATTTTTATAATATTTTTCTTTCTATAAAGTTATTTTTAGTGTAATCTCTGAGCGTATTTATTACTTTTTCTCACTATATACAGAAAGATTTTACATTGAACTAAAACAAAAATCTCTATTGTGTTTTTCTTCACATTCAAATCAGCTAGTTGAAATTCAGTTAAAGTTCAAAAATGCCTATTGAAAATTTATCAATTTTTGATTCGTTTTAGATTGTTAAAGTAAATGGATATCTCAGGCTCCTAAATCAAGATTGAATAACAGCTGTATCTAATTTATAAAGTTTGTGTTTTCTGAGCAGTGTGAAGTCTGACGCCATCACATACTGCAGTAGTGTATTATTATTTTATTTGTTATGTTGAAGGTCTTTGATTGCCTTCCTCAAATTCTGTAAACCTTATTCGTATGAATCACAATTACTTTATTTCAATTTAGAGTTTGGATAAAGATGGTGCGCAATTAGTATATTTTCTAAACACTAGCACAGTTGTAACAGACCACACAATTCTTTTGATGCATTCTCTGTTTTGAGGTGAATATTTTGCGACTTTTTCATTTCTTTGACGACAAAAATTTCGAACAAATTTAAAATTATATGCAGTATTGGAGGATTTCTATGGGTTTCAATTCATTGTTTAATTTTATAAACCCTCTTATTTTCCATCATCGCAGAATATTTAGTCACTTTTGATAAGTTTTTATTTTTATCAGATTTCCTTTGAAAGTGATTCAAGTGAATTTCTTAAGATCTTTTGAACTAAAATGCTTTCTGATTGTATTTGTCTATTATATTCATTTCATATTTCGCCTTCATTTAATATAATTTTCTTATGTGTTTTTCGAATTATTAAGCCATATGATTTTTCTGTTTATGTAAACCTTCACGTTTATTGGCAAACCACGACATTACCTTTTCTTCCAAAGCAGTTTGACAATGCGTAAGCCTAACGGTCAAAGAGTGTTGTGGGGCTTTTTAATATCCACACTAAGGACTCCACAGAAGGTCTTTCATAAACAATGTATATTTGTCAAGAATGGAAACTTGGAAAACTCCCAAGTACCACTCTGACAGATGTGCATTGCACACACAGAAAGAAGAAACTTAGTATTTATTTCCTATTGTCCGATAGTAACTCGGATCGAGGCTGGAATATTGTCCTTCAAACAGTATGTTCTTATCATCAGGAAGCATTCATATTCTTCAACCTGAATGTCATGATAATAATAGTAAGATAAATAGATGCAATTGTTGTATAAAAAGTGTTATTTTTTCATCTGAAATAAAAAATTCCTTCTATAAAATCAACTATTTAAATAAGCAAAAGAGCGCAATGATAATCTTATAGGTGTGAATATTATTAGCATTATTTTCAGCTTAAAAATTATAACTGACAGACAACATAAAAATAATTCCAAGTAAGCTTATAATATCAAGTAAACGTATGATGATTTACGTACAGGTATTACTTATTTTCAGACCAATTGAAAACCACTTCTGAAAAGCCCTTCTTCATCAGAGAAAAATTTGAATTTAACAATGAAAAAAATAATGTCTTTACAAAAATTAATTTATCATGCTTTTTACCATTATTTATAGTTCAATTATATGAACACTATTGTTGATATGTATCTACTTTTTAAGTACTAAAAATAACTGTTGGATAATTAACAGGATAATTTTTACAATTATTACTATAATTTTAATTTTTATATTAATATATCCAACATAGAGAGAGAGAGAGATTCGCAGTTATAAACCAAAATAACTTAAATTCGTAACAATAACAAATCATAAATGACCATGATGTCCCCTTTCCTCTTTTTGTATTATGACGATAGGATCTCGGAAGGAAATCACTGTTGGGAATACTTAACCTTTTATTGCGTACTTGCAGAATTTAAAATTTAAAGTGAAACATGCGAGTCATTTTGAGTATTACCAGTTTATGATTTTGTGAGATCTTATCCTGGTCATTAACATAATTTGTAGCGTCAGCATAATGATAAAAAATGAATTTGCGGGTAAAATATTGGGGCGTTATGATAATACAGTCTATGTTTGTAGAATCTGTTTTGTATAATTTTTAGAAAAAGATAGACTTATTTTCATATTTTTGTTGGGAAATACCTTTTAAGGCTTGCTTCTCGCAAGACTTGGTAAAATGAGAACAGAACCTATCCTTGCTTAGACGGTTGAAATCAAAGAAAGGAACAACTCCAATGTTGCTAAATTTGCAGAAATCGTCGTTCACTGATACATTGTAATTTTTTCTCAAATTTCTCTGATCTCAGGAGAGTTAAAGTTAAATTGAGAGTTGTACGTTCCAGAGCTTTTTTATATGATACTATGCTTTTTGCAGCTTGAAGGCTAATAGCTCTTTGATTTAGAATATAAGCTTTGATAAGATACCATGCTTTTTGTAGCTTGAAGGCTGATAGCTCTCTGATTTAGAATATTTAATTTTTACATATATAAGGTACATAAAGAAATATTCGTGTGCTTTTGAGTTGCTGGGAAATAAAGTGCGTTTGTCTACTCTTTGGCAGTGTTTATTTTAAATTTGTGAATCATTCGGGAGCACAATAATATTAAATTTAAATCCGATAAGAAGAAAATTTATTTTAGAATGAACTGAAACAAAGTGTAAGAAATTAGAGAGGCAATACCCATTTCCCACAGCTGCAGTGGTTAATAGAACCCGGGCCCTTCCACTCCGAAGAGAGGCGAATTTATCTTCAGGTCGCAAAGAGCTTGTTTGGCTCATTCTGTTTTATTAATTTGAAGCAATATAGTATAAGAATCGTGCGGACAGCCTAATATGAAACAGTTAAGAACTCGCTCATTAGACAAGGCTTTATATATATATATATATATATATATATATATATATATATATATATATATATATATATATATATATATATATATATATATATATATATATATATATATATATATATATATATATATGCATAAGAATATTTTAATTAAAAATAAGATGACATCCAAATACATCTCTCAAGAGAAAATTATATTTTCCTCGATTTATCGCATAACCAGTAGTTTAACAAAATGCCCTTTATTCACGGACTTGGTAAATGGCATAAATTATGTCGTTATCCTGTTTTCCAGAAAAAGAGAAGAGTTTACTTTCTTCTAGGCTTCTCGAAATAGTGTACTAATAGACTTGCTCATCCCTGACTGCTGCACTGAAAATATCTGGGACCACCCTTCGGTGCTCGATCTTCCTTAACCTTCCCCTCGCGGAAACACATTCCTTGGAAAAAGTATTTCTTTAATGAAGGCAAAGGTGTGATCCTCCTCCCTCAAAAGCTGTTGCCAAAGTGAGAGTCGTGACAAAAATACAAATAAACAAAGAGACGGGGACTGATGATTAGTTTTTCCGGTGAAAGTCTTCTAAATAACGTATGAAAACAAAGTTGAAAGAAGGGAATGGAATGAAAGGCATCAATTTTATTCATCATTACTCCTATATTCATTTTCCCTATATTTAAATATTTTTTTATAATAATTTGAGCAGGAATAAGATCAACTGGATTTCGTTAGCATATATTTATATTTTACATTCAATTAATCAAAAATGCAGTAGGCTTAAAATTTTTGCGAACAATTTTAGTATTGAAATTAAAAAAGAATTTGAAGAAACATAAGAAAAGGGCAATATATAATTATGCTGGAATAGAAAAATCATCTTCAATAAAGTTTTCTGTTGTAAAATAGGCTACGTATTGAAAGTTATATGTATATATATAGCGTTTTTTCAAGAGAAATACTAATTTTTTTCAATAATTATTAACAATGAGTAATAATATTAGTTTGATCACTCAACGGTCATTTTTTACACATGAGGGATAATTAGACAGGGCCCTACAGTGGATTCCGAACCACGATAAGCATCCAAGCGTAAGGAGAGATTCAAATTCACGAACTGTTGAATTGAAGGCAAGAGCAATAAACTTCGCGAATCAGATTTAGGTTTGATGAAGTATGTGTTCATCGGGAGAATTTTATATACTCCCAAGAGAGAAAAAAAGGATTTTTACAGATCAAATATTAAAAATTTCAAAAAGAAAAGGTCAAATTCTTAATCAAGACACACACACTAAAAAGCGTGTTAAATATATCTGAAAAAATAAAAAAATTTTTAAGTAATGTGAGAAAATAAAGAAGCTAATTAACTAAAATGTTAATATATTAATGGTAGAATGCATGCAAGAAAATCAAACTAATCACTTTATTTGATTTGAGCTTGATTACACTTCCTTTGCACTCACGCAAAGACTAATTTGAGTGGCCTTTTCTCTTGAGAGGACTCCAAACTACATTATGAAGATTCATGTTCAAGGAGGGATTGGTTTGTCCTCAAATGTCATCTTTTGTACATGAAGGTTATTAATAGGCAATTAAAGTGGATTCCGAACTATTGACTACAGTGGGAATAAGCCCACGAACTATTGAACAGAAGCTAAAGGATTTAGTTGACAACTCAAGGTGAGAATCGAACTCGTGAATTGCGTAACTGAAGATAAAGAAAACTAACTACTCAGCTGCTACATCGATAATCGTTGCCTAACTATAGATGATTAATAAAAATTTTTTTCCTTCCTGCATTCAAACTGTTAAGAGACTTTGGAGTTGCTTCTTTTGCAAAAACAAATATGCATTCGGAACAGTTCATGCAGTTTATATTCCTATTACGAGATGTCAAATAATAAACTGCAAAATAGAAAGATATCCACTTACAAATAATTTTCATGGTTGCAAATTAAAATACTAAGTAAAAAATTTTATATGTATTTCGTAACAGTTTTGGTAGATATTACACCATCTGAACCTAAACAAGTCATGTTGTTACAAAAAAGCCTAAAACATTAAAAAAATAAAAAAAATTATAAATTTTATATAATTGTAGATTTCCTAATGTTATAATGATAGTTTGAAACAATAGAAATGGGAAAATAAATCAGGAAATAACCTTTTTTTTTTCTTTTGAGTTTAAGGAGCATACGTGAAAGTTGCGCCCACTCATAACAAGTACCTACGAGGACTGATGAGTATCATATGGAGAAAGTAACTCTCTCTAAGAATATATTCAGCATATTAAACAATAATCGACGTCGCTGCAGTTGGCCTTTGGACATAAAGCGTATTCCTAATTGAACGTTTTGTGAGTGGGCAGGTCGGTAACGATAGCTTTGTGCATGGAAAGTATTGCAAATAAATCGTGACGATGGCATGATAGATCTGTTGCGAAATAAACGAGTTTAAAATAAACTCTGGTCAGCTTTATTTAACTTATGACGTCAAATGACACGATTTTCTTTTTCTTCCAGAATTCTATACATTACATGAACTCGAAATGGGATGGATAGACATGGGTTGTAAAGGGATTTGATTTGGCCGCTTTAAGGTCATTTTTTTCTTTGAGAGTTCTAGTAATCAAGTACTACTATTCTAGTAAATCCAAACATCTATAAAATCACTCATATTAGGGATGATACTTAAATCCATGAATTAAAAATCTGAGCGCTAATCGCTCCTCAACTAGTTCAGCTAATTTTAAAGAGAAATAAACAAGTTATGTCATATCTAATAAATTAGTAAAAAAAAATAATGCTCCTTCCATGTACATTTTATTTAATTAGGGTCCTGGTTTCTTACATCTAGTTTTAAATAGGATCCTGGTATTATACTTTAAATAGAGAATTCTGGTTTCACTGAAACAAATGTTTATTTACATATAAATATTTATTATGTTTCGTAAAGATGATATTGTGGAGGTAAAAAATACTCATTTAATATATTTTTCGTGGTAATATAAGGTGTCGCTTTTGAATCTCAAAGGTTTAGTTTAAAATATAAACCTACAGAAGTCTTTCGTGATGCGAGGATTTATTTACGTTTAAGCTTTCGCAAATTCAATTCTCACCGATGTGGAAGTGTGGTAATTTAGATGTCAACCTCATCACTGGCAGTGGCTTAAAATAATATGTTTGAATAGGTTTAGCGATTTGTGTTGAATATTTAGAAATGGAAACAAAATGTCTTTAGTACTAAAAAATTCGGATGCTTATCAAATAAAACATCAAATCTTAATTTAATTGGAAGGTTAAATGCTTTCAGCAATTTTGATGAAGATAAAAATTGCCAGTTATGCATAAATACATTTTTAAAACTTTATATTTTCACCGAGGTAGGTTTTAGAAAATAATTTTCCCTTCCTAAAATAAATTTTGTAATAAATAAATTATAAACATTAGTTAAAAACGAAAATAGGTTATTTGTTTTTTACCCTTATGTATATAGTTTCGAGGTTACTTCTATTCCGATAAGTAAAGGTATTTGCACTTTCACTTTCTTTCAGAAATCTACCTCTATATTGTGACATTCTTTGCAGAACTGGATTTCAGAATCTAATAAACACATTAATTAAACAAATTGGGAAATTTCAAAAATAAAATTATTTGGGATAATTTTTTATTATACATTTTTTAAATCAATTTATTGATTCACGGCACGTTACTGCCGTTTTTTATGACAAATGCTTCACTTTGTCATTTTATGGATGCTGATTATGTTAATGATTGATTCAGTGGCATGGTCTACAGTTCAATAATTCGTGGGTTTAACTCCCACCTCGGGTGTGGCTGTGTTTGTGGGGATTCGGAAACCTTTTCAAACTGCTAACTCAGGTTGAATTAATAGCTATGAGCAAAAAGTGATAATAGAGTAATTAATCAAACGAATCAAGCTTTTTTATAAAAATAAATACCAAACGGCCACTTTTATTGGAGTGGAAATATTTCATTTATATATATATATATATATATATATATATATATATATATATATATATATATATATATATATATATATATATATATATATTGTGGGAATATTCATAATTTAATAATATATTTAGGACTGTGTATGTTTGTGCGCTTGCTTTTGCTTTAATTCAGTGAGCTTTAAATATGTATAATTCCCCCACTTCATATATTTCACATTGCTTTCGAAATATTTTTCCCTCATTCACGAATTAATGCTTTCATTTTGCATCCTTAAATAGACATTAATTCAGTGGTTACCTTTGAAAAGTGATTAAAATTGAAATTTCTCCTTCTCATATATATATATATATATATATATATATATATATATATATATATATATACATTTTGAAATTTTCTATAAAAATTAATTCAACTCTCGACTCTGTTCGTGTTAATTAAATCAAAAGTGTGCTAGAAAAATACCTTTGACAATAAAGGTAATAAAAAAAACATTAATAGTATACAAGGAAATTTTAAATGAACATATGTTAAAAATGGGTATAGTTGAATTGATAATAACGATAAAAACAACACATTTTCAGTTTAAATTAAAAATAATTAAATGGTTCAAAATAATTGTGCTTTCTTTTGCTCAGTTCAATTTGCTACATTTCTTGGAGAAAATATCTACCTACATAACATAATTAACAACCTCTGATTTATTTGTAATATTTTAATCGTTTTCTTAATATTTCTTTTATCTTGTTTGACCAACAATGGGTGTAGATATTCCGTCTATCGCTAACAGAGCAACAATAGTTTTATTTTTCTTCTAAATCGGTATCACAGTTCAAAGACAAAATAAACTCCAGAATGTATCAGCCCGCATAACGAGAAATTCAAGTTGCGCTTCTCGGGATGGATGTTAAGGGGTTTTACGAATTTCTTTCTTTGAGCTACGCGAATACAGCTTATCAACAAAAAATACTTTAGAGTAACTGAATAAAAAAATGTTGATTATTTAAAATCAAATCTCTCTTAAATTACATAAATGCTGAATTCTATTATTATATTCTTCAAATAGATTAAGTGGTAAAATCTACTGCTGAACAACTGAAAGAAAGATGGTGCGCTTGTTACATTTTGCAAAACCGTTTATCGGAGTGGATGCTTGGGAATTTTCTGTGTTCGTTTCCTTACAACATGTAAATGCTATCTACCATAATGAAAGGCCTTCAAAAAAAGAAAAACGTTGCGAGTGTAAGAAAAACCTTACAACAGATCTCAGTTGTTGGCTAATCCATTATATGGTTTCAAAAGTACCTAACCTGGTCTCATTGTGGACTAATGTTAGCAGTGTTTGGAGTAGAAGATCCCAGGTTCAATCATAGCCACTGTTGAATAATGAGATTAAAATTTCAATACATTGCAGTCATTAAGTTACCTACCATGGTGAACCAAAGCACTGATTCAGACAGGTATATTACATACCTCAAAAATGTTACATTTCTCATCATGTTTAGTTATTAAATTGAGCCTTTTATGAGCAATTTAATATTTTAACCAATAGATTTCTCACTGTCTACATTGTTAGAATAATCGTATTAGTGAAAATATCTACCCTTGATCAGATGATTAAAAATTGATGATGATTAAAAATCTTTCCACACGTGTGTCGTTATTTTTTCTAAGAACTTTTCCACTCACATTCGTATTCGTGCGTCGCACAAAGTTATGAGACATTATCCCATGTTGTTATTAAAATGTATGAATATCGCATAAATGCTGCTGACCGTACAGCTTTTAATGAGATATAAATATGAAGACATAAGCTGGAATATAATGAGTTGTATATGAACTGGATTACAAAAACATCCACGGGTAAGCTGAGACTAACAGAAGCATGATTACTGACGTCTCTCTAGTTTTTTTTAAACAAAATTAACTGATCATAAAATAATAATCGGCTTTTTAGAAGCTTAATCTGCCAAATTTTAGTGCAACGAAAATTAAATAAAACGATGTAAAAATACAATGAACTGTCGTTAAACTTCCTTCAGTTGAAACGTTATTAAAACTAAATTTTGGTTTAGAGGCCGCAACGGATAATTTAAGGAAATAGTTGCGTCTTCATTGACGACAAAAACAAATTCCGCCGGACAAACAGGTTTAAACTCAAGGAAGCGGTGGATACATTTAAATAGGTCACAAGGAGTAAGTAATGAAATTAAGTGGAGCGAATTGTTAATTTCTTTCTTCGGACTACTTTGCCGGTTACTTAGAATATTTAACGAATCACGAATTTAATAAATGTTTTAAAAAGGATTAGTTCCTTGTTTAAAAATAAAGATTTAAAATTATAAAAACAATATTTTATTTTTTGAAAACAGAACCGCTCTCTTCGAATCTATTCAATTTAATTGCTTACAACTCTAATGCTCACTTTCTTCAAAAGGATTAATTTAGACAACTTGCTTGCTTGTCACTCAATGGTCATTTTTTGCACGTGTGGACTAATTAGACAAGGACATACAGTTAGTGGATTCCAAACCTTCACCAACATCCATACCCAAGATGGGATTCGAAGCTATTAACTGTTGAACCGAAGGCCTGTTAATTCATTTTGTAGTTGCAGATTAAAATGTATTTCAGGACATAATGCATGTTTACACTCGAATTAAAAATCATACTCATGAACTATGGAACTGAAGGCTGATGTGTATAAACATTATCTCCCTCATACTATGACCTGTGTCAGATGCCATTATATAAAGTAAAAGCAAAAAAATCTATGAGGTTCGTGTTAAAATCACGAAATTTTAGGTCTATAGTCGGTTGATTCAATAAACTAATTGAACATAAAATAAGGTTTATAGTTTATAATAAATTCCAAGCCGCATAAAATATCTATGCCCAAATACGGTTTAGTTAAAAATTGTTGAACAAAATGCCAAAAAAATAAATTATTTATAGGGTAGTCTGGTATTATCAATATACAACTAAAATACAATCTTATTTAAATTAAAAAAAACTTAAAATTTTTTTTTATTTAATTCTTCATGCAAAACCTTCAAGCATATATTTATATTTAGCAATAATAGAAAAAGAATGTTAAAATGATCAATTGATTGCAATATTAAAAAATTTATTTCAGTGTAAGCAAATAAATATTGAATTAAACAGTTGAATAAATATTGAACTATTATAAATATTGAATTAAAATTTGATAAATTAAACCGTTGAATATTTATTTATTTACACTGAAATAAAATTTAAAAGAAATCTTAGTTAAAATAATGGGTAAGTCAACTTTTTAAACAAAGAATGACTATAAAAAGTGTTAAAGGAAAAGATGAATAATTTTTCTTAACTCATCAATACAAATTTGCTTAGGATTCATTATTCAGAGTTAAAATAAAACATTTTAATTAAAATTATTTTTTATAAAATTTGAAAAATCTCCATACGACCTACTATGATTTATATTTTGAAAGATTATTTCAGTTCAATCCAGTAAGTTCCCAGCTGTCCATTTCAATCATTAAAGCGACTTAACATTGACAATAGTTTCGTAATATTGAATCACAGTCAAATGACGCAATTGACAACTGAGCTTGTACTTTCCTATCAATTTCCCGCTATTTCAACGATAGTACATAACACTTTATGAGAAATCATCATGCATTGCCTCTAAAGAATCTTTGAAACCATCAAATATCGAATCCACTAAGTTCGGACCACAGAAAGGTGCTTTTATTCACTGGGCTATTATTCAATTTATTGTCATTTTGTTAAATAGACATTAGCTGCTTTGATGTTTCTATCTTGTGTACGAATACATAAAAAATTCTTTTTAAATATTTATATGAAAAATATATATAATGTAAGTTTGATTATAAATAATTTCTAATTAAATTAAGTTTAGAAAATTCGTAATACTTATACAGCATAATATAAAGGAAACGTCTACAAATTTTCAAATAAACGAAAATTTCAAGTTATTTTTTAACCCTTTTATTCCCGCAACGGGTCAAATAAAATGTAGAATATTAAGATTTTATATCTGTTTATATATGTATACATACACATTTACTTTGCTATATGTATATAGCTACAAAAAAATTAGGAATGTTAGAGAAACACATAGAATAATCACAGCATACAAATATAGGAAAAGTTAAGCAATTCATTTACCGCAAAAGAAAATAGAAGTAGAATTACTAAAAATGTACAAAAATCAAACTTTTCAAATTTGAAAAAGAAAAATTGAGTGAATAACGTTCAACAGCGAGCTTATTTTTGTACTTAAAATTTTTTCTCCAATTTTTTTCAAAGTTATAATTCTTTGGATAATCAGATTATTTATTTGTGAAGTGAAATAAAGAGCTTTTGTGAAGTTTCACTATTTTCATTTCATTACAATAAATAACTTCATACATAAAAGGTAAATAAATCTAAAATTTAAATTCAAATCATGTAAAGTTTTCCTATTTATAAAAAGATTAATTTCCTATTTATAAAAAGATCATTTGTAATTGGAATCTAAATTTGTACAATATTTAGTCATTCAAATAATGTTAAAATAATATTGCTGAAACATTTTAATTTATCTTCGTGTAATCTATATAAAGTAATATCGTTATTCTGTTTATCCGTCGAAATTTTGCTCTGGATTGAATTGAGAACGGTTGCTCAGAATGGAGAGAAACTTCTATTCGATCCCTGTCTGACTTTAAAATAAAACATTTTCCTTTCGAAATTTTGATTTCAACTTTTGTAATTAATTTAAAACATATAATTAATGCTGACTCGACTCCCTGTAAAATTTCTTATGCAACGATGTCGTTAGTTTATGTGAGGTAACATCCCGTTCCGGAGCTTTTTTCGCTTCAAGAAAACACATGATACTTTTATTCCTGTTATAAATGTCATCTATGCTTCAGGTCTGGGAGAAGAAATTATTTATGGCAAACAAATCTCTTTCCACGTTCTTACAAAGCAAAATATTTTCCAAATTATATATATATGTAATCATTTTGAAATGCATTTAAAAGTGGAGAAAATGAATCCAAATTTGCCTATATATACATTTAATAACTCCATTCGAATTCAAACCATTTTATACATCTCATTCATTTTTTCGATATATAACTTCATATTGTCATAACATCAAAATCATCTTTTTAAGAAACTGTTATAATGAAATTTTGTAATGAGTACATTTTTATGTGTTAAACTGTAGAATTTCAAGTTTTTATGTTTAAACTGCAACTTTAGTCACAGAAGTATTTTTTTTTTTAATTTTTTGAGTTCTGTTTATTTTGTGGTATGCACTACACACATTATATATATATATATATATATATATATATATATATATATATATATATATATATATATATATATATATATATATATATATAAATTTACATGTTCTGCTTCTGTTCTTATTCCATTAATATAATGAGTCTTTTGAACTCATCAGAAATGGAATCCTTAAAACGTACGCATTTCCCCCTGGTATATTCTAAACAAAGTAAGCATTCTATAAATAGAGTGTAAACTATAAATTCATTGAACCAGATGTAAAATAATTTAATGAAAAGCAGTGAAGTGGGTACATTTTCCGTTAATATATTAACTATTCTTATAAAAAAAATATTTGTTAAAGTGATAATAATGCATTAGAGTGATGAATTAGCAATACTGAAGTAGAGATGAATTACTAATTCTATAGTACTGATTTTTTTATGTCAAGAAAATTATATTTGAAATATTTCTTTTATTTTTTCTACATTCATGTCTGCAACACAATTGGATTTAAAAAAATAGCAACTTCATATTTTTATATAATAAAACAAATTCATTATTTTTTAATTTTAAAATCGAATACTTCACCTTGGCTGTCAAATTCTCTTTATCTATATTAAAATTATGTTTTCTCTTATGTTTTACATCGGTTAATTTAGGAATAAGTGTTCGGTTGATTGATAACAGTTGCTCGGAGGATTTTTAAATTGTAATTTAATTCTCATTATACTGATAACAGTTCATTTTGTTTTCTAAAACTGTATGTCTCAAATTTGGTTCACGAAAGGTTATTTCTTCAGAAATTTATGCTTTACAATGGAATCTAAGATACTGCAACTATTCTTTTTTAAAGGCAAGTATCTTAATTCTGAGCATTAGAACTGAAAACTAAAGTCTTGAACTGAAATGAATCTTGAGAGAACATAGAAAACATTTCTGCAGATTCTCACCAACTCTTTTTCCTTTGTTTCGAAACAAAAGCCAATAACTTACGAAGTCAACAATTAATATAATTATATACAACTAATATATATATATTGGACTCTAAAAAGTTAAACATGAAAACAAAGATCAAATTTTCTTTTAAATTGTATATATTATACATTGTATTTTTGAAAAGCTTCATCACACCAATTTTTGAAAAACGTCTACATTTTTTAACATTTTTACTGTTAGTTGAATTTTTAACGTTAAGTTAGATTATTGTGATGCATTCCAGCTGCCTATTTCAACCAGCCATAACCATCAAATAGTTTACCTTCTTCTATTTTTGAATTATAATCAAGAGACGAGATAGAAAACTAAGATAACAGATTTTTCTCCTCACCACTTGCTAGAGCTAAGACTTTGACTCTGAAGAATTTTTAGCATAAATAGGCCATCTTAGAACGACGATCTTTGGCTGATTTAGGAATCGACCTGTTATATTTTCGACAGATAATTTTTTTTATGTCCAAAATTCTAGATTAAAAAACGTACTACCCTATATTTCTTAATTAGAAATTATTTTCAAATAAGCCATACCCTTCTGAGTATGGCTTACTTGAAGCTTATTTTGAAGAAGTGTTTTAGTGGCCATGGTTTTAATGCATAAAAGGATCATTCGGGCATTTAGAATCATCATTTATACTCAGAAAAACGGTTACATTCTCAAAACTACACATATATTACAAGAATAAGTGACTGAATCAGTATCAGTGACTTTTTTAGAAATCTTTAACTTGTTAATATTTATGAAGAATATATATTACAAGAATGAGTAAAAATTACACTCACAGAATGGATTCACAACAGATCCTTTCAGTTCTTGAAGAATAATTTCCTCACTTTTACTATATGGTATGTGAGGTATGCTTTTTTAATTAATATTGAGTGATTAAATATTTTGATTTTTTTGCAAGCAATGAGAGGAATATTCCTGTGGATAATCACATAAATAAATTTATGAAATATCAGTAAGGATATTTTTAGCTAACACTGTAAACTTCAATTTAAACAATAAGATAAAAAAACATACAAGTTCACTATTTTTGAAGATTATTTTTGAGGGAAAAACAATTGTCAGAAACTTACGTAGACCCTAGTTCCGAAGAGGCGCACGGAGATTTGGAGTCGAAAAACACCGGGTAAGAGTAGATTCCCCAGGCGAACGACCTCGGCTCCGGACTGAGGGAGCTCAGGTGGACAGAGATAGTTACGTTCGTGTCCCCCGGGCTCTGGTAAAACGTGATGTTCCCTCTGATGCCCGCGTTGTTGAAGATGGCGTACAGCACCACTTGACTGTGTACCACTGAAATATTTTAACAAGGGTTACCATCATAAAATATTAAGAGAGATCACATAAACAATATATAAGAGATTGATACATTTTGACATATGGCAATGGTAAATTATTTTGACAGCATTCTTCAACAGCTTGGTTTAATTTCCAAATTGGCTCACGAAAATACATATGATTGATAATTGAAAAAACTATTATTCATTCATTTCAAAATAACATGTAGGAATTGGAGGGAGCTTTTAGCGGTTACTATCTAACGAAAATGTCAATGGCAAGATTTTAAACTGCTGGTCATTTTTTATAACGAGGTCTAATTTGCCACAAATTGACCTATGAAACTTTGTGGTGAATTAGACCTCGTTTTAAACTTTCAATTTTCAGACTTTCGATTATGATTTGAAACGGGTTCAGAAATACAAATATGCTCAATGGAGTAAAAGTCAAACGGAGGAACTGCTCATGATCTATTCTTGATTACGAAACAGGATTCAATCGAATATGGTTTGCTTGTCGTTCTACGATCACTTTTATATACGACAGCTAATTTGAGCGAAAGCTGCGATTTTGAAGTGGTTTCCGAACTTTCGCAAACATCCATGCTCGAATTCAGATTCAAATTGACGAATTATGGAAACAAAATCCAGAACTATGGGCATTCAGTTGTTGCCAAAAACAATTTTATCGGGAAATTTAATTTAAATTACATTTAATTACTTTTATAAATATCTTTAGTTTAAACCGGATTTTGAACCACAGCAAACATTCAGGCTTGAGCCCATGAAACGTTGATGTCAAGATGAGAACGTTGAATATTCAATTCAGTTATTAGCTCGTTGACATTTAGTCTGAATATATGATTAATTATATAGTGTATTCAGACTTTATGTGCCAGTGTGATTCTTTAAATAAATCTTTAATTATTATTAGATTCTTCATTATCCTACATTACATGATAAAACTTTTTGAAGTAGACATACTTTTCATTGAAAATAATAAAAAATCATCCAAGAGTCATTGAATCTCCATATTAATTTTCTTTTCTATATTATTGGTGCAAATATACGATTTATCAAAATTTTATGAAACTCAGAAGTGATAACTGAATGATCAACATTGCTATCTGCAATCCAACAATAAATTCAATTGCCCCTTGGACCAGATGTTCGCAGTGGTTCAGAATTCCCTAATGATCAACTGTAGCCTCATTTTTTAAAAATACCAATGAATCAATTAACCAATCGGTTGCAATCTAACCATCAATTCCAAATTTAAAAGAATGAAACAATGTTGAATTTTATGATTGATGTTGCATCAAGCTAAAGTAAAAATAGCATTTTTTCCCTCTTAAAACTATAGTACATGTTATTTTTATATTAAAGTAGTACGAATTCAGCTCAGGTATTAATAATAAGAAATTAATTTCATTAAAAAAAACTTTAAAAAACAATTTAATTTAAGTCTGAAATTGAAGTCTTTAAAAAACTAATTTGGTTAAATTTTAACCAAATGGAATCACTCACTCAGTAGCCAAATATTTCACTCCGAACTAGTATTTCATACTTTTCCTCAGCACTATTTACATATTGATTAAAAAAGTACTTTAAAGTTAATTTTAATTGGCAATTTATAAATTTGTAAGTAATTGATTAAATTGTATTTCACATTGACAATTATGTAACTTACTTGCCTTTTGAAAATGAAACTTCTTTGAATAACTTTATACAAATGTTAGAAAATTTTATTTGTATATCAAGGTTTTGTATATTTGTTTTGTTGTGTACGCTTCACTTTATTTTTGCCGACAGAAGCTGCTAAATGCAGCCTATCCCCTCGTCATTTTGAAACTCTGTGCAAAATAATTAAATCGATATTTCAGCTCAAAGGAGATCCTAAGAACATTTACCTTTGATTATGATATAATGACGATCTTCGATCGGATGATGTATGTATATATCGAAATCATTACTTCTCAGACATACAAACTATACAGTTGTGTATACATGTCTCAGACTGTACCTTAAGGTTAACGGATTTTAATTATTCGCCTATCACTAAGCGCCTCGTAATTTTAAAGTCGGTCAAGAGACGAGGTTACACCGGAACTGGCACTCTCCACATTCACGCCTCACCAGAAGAAGGATCTTTGACATCACAGAGTAATGTGGACACGTCTCCTTCTCTCGATCCAGCAAACTAGTAAGAATGAATGTGGTCACTCTCACTATCACTCAACGCGGCAATGATACTTCACTTTTAGGGATCTTAAGGGAAGCCCCGGCGTGAAATTACTGAACCGCTGGGGCTCTTGCCTCCGATGAACGAGAATAATGGCCGTCATCAGAGTAGCTTGGAATCCTAGAGAAGATCAGGATGTGTCTCAATTATATTCATTAAAAAGTGGCATAGAAAATGAAGCTCCTGTGTATTTCTGAATGTTTTGAAATGGTTTACTATTATGGAATGATACAAATCAAAAATCGGGTCTGGAGTTATCATAATAGGAATTAATCCATGATAACTTTTTGTAATGGCTAGGCGTGCTTTTTGCTTGTCATTCGATGGTCATTTATTTGAACACTAAAGCTAATTTGAGCAGGTGAACAAGTTAAAATGTATTACGAGTTACTACAAACTACACTTGCAAAATGAAAATCAATTCCTAGAATTATTGAACTGATCGTCAAAAAGATAACCTTTTAGCTACCACCTTAACTTACACTTGATGTGATTTTTTTTATAAGTATGTAACTATTTGCAAAGGAAGGCAAATGCGACCAGTAGTTACACAGTTTAACATGGATTAAAATCCACCACAGATATTTACACCCTACGTGAGAATAGAATCTACGAACTATATATATGAAAGGCCAGGGTACTAATCATTCATCTGCAGCTCGATTTCAATTAGTTTTGAATCACGCTCTAAGAAGTCACTTTTGACACTTCTGACACATTGAATCTCAATGTTTTCTTCAGTTTAGTTTTAACCAGTTATCCCAATTGTTTTTGTAATTGTGTTAACTTCAGAAACAAACTTTCGGCATTTTTTTATAATAGAAAATCAGAAAATCTCTAGTTTTGAGTTCAATTTTTAATTGTAAGACCTACATTGTGCTAATTACAAGCACAGCAGAATTATTGTTATTGTCATGAAATCCGAGAATTCCGTTCCGAATGAGTAATTAAATAAGTTACATGAATATTCATTATTTTGATTTCAATGGATAGCTATACTATGCTAATTAAACAATTCAAGTGCTTGCCTTCCCAAGGATTAATGCAATCAGTTCTCGAAGCGACAAAGAGTTTCATCAATATAAAATTTAAATATTGCTAATAAAATAGTTTCACGCATTGCCATATGTCTTTGTATTTTCGAAACAAAGTTCCCACTGCATTCATTAGCCTCAATAAAATGAAGAAAGGAAGGGTTTCAGAAAAAGAAAATAGAGAATGTTGAAATGATCTTTATGAGGGAGGAGTCGATTAAAATCGGATTATCGATTCAGAAAACCATAAAAATCTCTTCCGCGGCTTTGTTCGTAGATAGAAATGATACTTTTTTTCTTTTAAAATAATAATCATTTCGATGAAGGAGAAGAATTGGCGTTGCGAAAAAAACACGAATCTGTCCAAATTCGCGACTAGACAATGATACTAATTATTGCATTGTCTTATAAAATAATTTAGATTGGGGTCTCTTGATAAGGCTATGTAAAAGGAATCAGATTCAGAAATCACCTAACACTAATTCATGCGCTGGTAAGCTATACATTTCCGGAAAAGAGGAGTCACTGACAGGAAGTCACGATCTGATAACCAACTCTTAATAGTTACCTGCACAAAAAAAAAAGTGTGTCGTTCTATGAATAAATGACACAAACTGTAAATTCAATTATCAGAGCTATGAAGCCTTGGTGAGTTCGATACTTTCTCGACAGCAGTTGCATTGAATAATTCGGATTCCATGTTTAAACCATGTTTTAGAGTTGATTTGCTTATTTATACTTTACGGTCACGTTTTGCAAATGTGGGCTAATTCACACACATTTAGGACCTATAGGTTTAAATGGCTTATATAAATAACTATAAATATCTACACCGGAAGAAAAATCAAACCCACCTATGGCTGAATTGAAGCAGTGCTGAATTTTCAGCGAACAGTTGAAGAATAACTGTTCTTTGGATATAGTGTGTCTAAATATAGAGCAAAAACAGACTAATAAACAGACAGCGGATGAAAGAATAATGCATGTTCCTCACACTTTATCTTAACAAACGACTTTTAATCCAAAGTAAAAATGGGATATTTGAATCATAGAATCTAAGAAAAAAATCAAATGTTTGAATCATTGAAGAAGTTTTCTTACATTCGTATTTCTGAATTTCATTCCCAAAGATGAAATCGGCATTGCGAAGTCAAAATAATAAGCTCAATACAAATTAACTTTTCTTTCAAAGCGTCGGATGTAACTTAAAATGAGTTGAATTCTGTGTTTTCAGTATTTATTATGATCATATAATGATAAGAGAATCTTTATCGAAAATGTCTTTATTGAATGTCAACCCAATTATGCTTTATTTTAATAATGAATTATGTTTCAATCTTTCAAAACAAATTCCCGAACACTGATGCTAATTTTGATACCATTAAATAAATATAATTTTTTCAGATTAATAATTCTAGATCCTTTTCAGTAATGCAATTCGCCTTAAATTTTATTTCGTGGAATGTGATTTACATAAATACATTTAACTTAGCATAATTTTATTTATCCGTGCAGTTGATTCGAAAATTATTTTTATACATAAACATCAAAACATGAAGCAAATAATGTTTTAATCTAAATAAATGCAAATACATATTGCAGCAAAAAACAACTCTGGCCTTCACTTTAATCGTTCGAGGGCCAAACTGTTGGCTGATCGGTCAGCACACTCTAACCTTTTTTGTTTAAATATCGCCCAATCGAAATTTATCTTGGACATACTCGTTTGCAATAATTTGTAATCTTCCATAAATTATAGATTCCAGTTTTTATGAGAAAAAATCGAACAATGAGTGATACAGAAATTTAACAAAAATTCTGATTCGATTTCTCTCATATCCAGCGTGAAATTTTGTAGCGATTAAAAATTTCTATCCTTGAATAGATCTGGATCTCAAATCAGCTCTCAAAAACAAAAATGAACAAACTGGATGTATAAAAGGCAGATCAAGTCAAAAAAATTCAATGAAATTTCAAATAAAAATAAATGTGTCCATGGAAAACTTAATAAAATCATGTAGATAAGTTGAAAATAGAGTTAAACAATTGAGATTATCACGAGTTGACTGAAATTTGTGAAAATTATCACAAAAGAAAAACTCTTGTCAATATTACTTTTTGTTTTCCAAAAAATAATTGTCCTCGCGACTTATAAATTTCAAAATTCCGTTTCGAAATTAAACAGTTTCTGAAAACAATATTTTGTTTGAAGTGAATTTTCCTGTCAATGTCCCTATTTGCAAAGCAAGAATCAAATTATGAGAATCAATTTAAAAATTTGAATAGAGCAAAAGAAGTTTCTCTCGGAAGCCAAAGAAGCCAATTCCATTTATTAATGATTTCTAATTTTTTCAAATTTTGAATGATTTCTTCGTTTATTAAAGGATTGTTTTGTTGCGTGCCTCTTTTTTTGTTTTCGAAAAAATATTTCATGTATTTTTCTGATCAAATGAATGATCTAAACGAATGTATTATAAACATTGAAAATTAATGACATTTATTAACAATTAAAAACTTTTAAAATTTAAAATTAATGTATTATAAACATTGATTAGTTTATTTTTTGGACTAAAGCTCTTTTTGGCTTTAGTCCAAAAAAGGTTGGTTGTCACTCAACGGTCCTTTTTTGCACACGAGGACTATTATACCAGGACCTATTGTTAAAAATTCATTCCGAGACATAAGCATCAATACCCAAGAGGGTAATTGAATCCATGGTGTTGAAACAATGGCCAGAACGTTGTAACCATTCAGCTTCCGGCTCGCTTTTCGAATAGTTTTCATTCGTTTGCAACTTTTTCAATTGTAACTTTTATAAATGTCAATGAGAAAAATTTAATACTATTGTGAAAAAGTCAAACTAGATTTAATAACAAATCTATGAAATATAGATATTTTATATATGATATAAAACTTTGTGTAACCTATTATCATTTTAATTTGATTAACAAAGAATTTAAAATCTATATTTAAACCAGACAAATTTTCGATTTTTGGTTCTCCTGAATAAAGTAGGTATTGGGATAGGAGTGTCGTGACAATTTTATTCTGAACTATATAGTTTCTTATAGCTTACATTATATGTGTGTCAAAACACAAAGATTATTTATAAAATAATTGTTTTATGTTTAATTATATAATTATTTGTGAAATTTTCTAAATTGACTCTACTTAAATTAGGATTGTTCATTTCTTTTGAGAATAAGTCGATTTCTTAAAAGTACCATCGCTTTATTTTACATAATCTTTATATATTATGCAGAATGCTTCTCCTGCAGCCTAATGCACGGGTCACAAAACACATTTCCCAACATAGATCTTTTTAAAAACTGATTTTCTTCATAGAATTCCTCAAATTTTTCTTTGCAATATAACCTAAAAGACAATGTTAACACTCCACATATAAATTACATAAGTTGATAATGAGCTAGATCTCTGTCACAGTCGATCAACGAAAGTTGGATGCAACATTTCTACTTTCGGCATGCCCATCTTTTAGGTGGATGCTTGGAAATTTTCTCCGTTTTCCTTTTTGTGACATGTGAGTACATCCAACATTTTGGATACGACCAGTGCGCCTTACTTACTTACTGGATTACCCCAAAGGAAGAGCTGGGTTCTACTTCATTGCTTATAAAAAAAAGTGATATGCATTGAAGTTTAAAATATTTCGTTAAAATTCATTTGTGTAATATACACTGCTCCCTCCCTCAAAATGTATATAGCGTCAAGAAAAATACCGGCGATATTACAGCACAATTTATCCAGGTAACACATTATACAAAGATCAAATTACTGAAATTACAGTCTCTCTTGAAATGTGAGTAATGACAAAATCAGTAGTTAATGTAGCTGCTACAGTTGGATATAAATGCCACAATCGTGTCTCATCTCTAGTGACCGTGTCTCATCATAGAATCAAAGAAGTTTTGGATGTCTCACAGGGGAACAGCAGTCCATGCGGTTTCCATATTTTGCCGAAGTTCATCTGTGGATAATGTATCCTGGATCAGTTGTTGTGAAAGCATGAATTACGTTTTCGATCGGCTACATAAGGATTTGTTTGTTTGTCGCTCAACGGTCATTTTTTGCAGACGAGGGCTAATTAGACCGGGACCTGCTGTTTAAAGTGGATTCCGAACCACTACAAACTCCCTGCCCAAGGTGGGATTCGAACCCCCGAACTGTTGAACCGAAGGCAAGAGCGCTAACCATTCGGCTGCCAACTCGGCACTTGCATCAGGAGAACAAATTCAGTAGATTGGTTAAAGAAAACTTTTGAACATAGCGTTTTAAATGTAGGCAAGCATTATCCTGCTGGAATATTGATGATAGCGAAGCTTAAGGTAAGGAGAAACCACGTGTTTTAACATGCTGGCTATTTAGTGTACGCACAATGAGTACTAGAGAGATGTTAGAGTAAATTACAATATAGGTCAAAACCAAGATTTCGGGTGCATGACTAGTAAGGAGATGTATAAAGCATCAGTTCAGCAGTTTCTCACGATGGGGACTCAAAGTCAATCTCATGGTGTTGCAGGCAGAAGAGAGATTTATCAGAAAAATGAATGTTGTCCTATTCCATTGTCCACGCTTATCAAATGCCTGTGGTGAATGAAATAAAATTGTCTGGAATTTTGAGTCAAAACTTGGCCTTGTGGACATTTCACTCAGTTGCAAACGATATCGAATGGTACAAGTGGACGCCAAATGACAAACTAATCTTTTGTTCTATATTTCGTCATGTGACCGAATGACTCATCATCAACATTTGTACAATATTTGTTATGATTTACAGTGGTGCAATGAGATGGGTGAGATCTGTTCCATCGATCCACTGTAATCGGATTTGTAATCACTGGCTCTTGCAACCAAACATTAGATTCACATCACTGTTGCTTGGTTTTTTCATCGTGATCGTTATCTCTTAAAAGAATAATATTCGCAATCACTGTAGCTACTATTTTTCCTCGGTCAAAATCAGAAATTGCTCGAAAGACGCTCGATGTTTCCTATGATGTATAGTTAAACAGCTTACGGGAAAAAATAATTGCCGTATCGGCAATCACTCCATTCCCTTTATACAGCGCTTACAAACAGCACTACAGTCACCCGTGATATCGCATGCGCAGCAATGCTTAATGATCGGCATGTCCTATTGTGGCAAATGAATAATGTAAATTTCACAAAATATGAGCGAATATGTATATCATGATTTTATTTCTTGAATAGTCCTATTTATTACACATCTAAATAAAAATAAATGTATATTATTTCAGCATTTTGTTTAAAGGCTTGAAACTATTTATTCAAATTTCTAGCCAACTATAATGTGAGCTAAATTTCTGTTTCTGATTGTTTGGTCACTATCTTTAGTAGCCAAAAATCGACTGACAAAGTGTGGTGGCTAGATTTTAAAATAAATTCCGAATCATATTAAAGTAAATTCTCCGTTTCGTTTTAAAGTGAGTTGCACATTTTACGCAAAAAATTTTAACAAAAAGAACATTAATAAACAGAAAATTGACAGTATTCACTTTTTAATTTATTCTACGTTATGCTAAGCCACTCTAAACTAAAACACAAACGTTAAACAGAATGCTGACAACTTTAGCAACCATATTGGCTGTAGTTTTGTGGTTAATTTATCACTTTATATATACTTATCTTTTCATTAGGAAATACATTCGGCAGGTCTCGATTAACCATCATTCCCAATCGCGGTTTCATGTGGATATCGATCTACAACAAGTTTTCATGGTTGAATATATGAATCAAACCCAAAAACTGTTGAGTTGAAGTTATATGACGTTTCAGTCACTAACTGGGCTTGTGTTGAATACAAAAAGATTGTAACTCGGGTGTCAATACTCTGATTTAAAATTAAAGATGAAATTAAAGATTCTAGTACGGCTAAAAGATTAAAGATGAAATAAAAAAATTGGAAACTGTGGAAATATGCTAATAAAATAGTTACATAGCGGTACATAAAACAAATATACAAGTGTAAAAAAAAATTATACAGCACATTCATATTTTTTGAGGGAAGAGCATATTTTTGGCAAAGGAAAACATTTTGAAGCTTTAGATTCCCCCCCCCCAAGAGAGATGCACAAATACTCGTTAGCTCACTTAATCATAAAAATTTTCCCGTAAGACTTCTTCACCGCGTGCACACGCGAAAACTGCAGATAAAAATTAAAAAATAGATGTAAAAAATAACTTTTAATCAGGACCGTGATTTTATTACGACCACATGCTCCCCACTTTAAAAAAAATGGAAATAAGCTTTTATACTTAACATTTTTCATTTATATTTAAATTCCAAAGTTTTAAACAGCATCTAATGTAAATTGATTAAAATCGATTCATTAACTTTTTACTCCTTCCTTTCATATTTAATAGCAAATAATCATTTGTTTTCATTTGATATTAACTATGTAACATATCATTCTCCCTAATATATATTATTATTATTCTAATACAGATAAACAATAGCTTTATAACGCATAAATAGGACACTATACGATTACAAAAGCAAACTGTAATAATATTATTTGTAAACGAGAAAAATGTTACAAATAATATAATAATAAATATCATATCGAATACTGTAGAATGATCTATTGCAATGGTTTATAAAATCATTTGTGTATTTATTTTATTATATACAGGGATTATACTATTAAATGTATTGACTATTATCTGCATTGTATTTATTTTTACCATAATATTCAAATGAACTGTAAGACTTAGATCCTCTTTAGTTACCTCAGTTTACTGTCCTACAAGAGATGTACTTAGTTTCTGTTACATATACACAAATTCCAGATTCTACTTAATGAAACAGAGAATGGTCTGCATTATATATGTGCAACCTATAAAATATATTAGACTAATAACACACAATTAGATACATCATATATTTGATATATACATTAGAGTAACACAGCCACTAGAAAAATAAACACCTTATTAAAGGAAGTAAATGACGATCATTCATAAATTTTGTAGCGACTAATCCTGGAGACAAGTTATGAAATTACTTCGGTATCCATATGTGTCAGTATTGTCTGATTACAGCTCGTATGATTGTAGGACTGTAAAAGTATCACGAATCCATTATTTCTGAAGAAGGTCAGTTTCAGGCACCCATCAATTCTATCAAGCAGGTTGATGGCCAATGAATCCAAGATCATCTAATCAGATCATCTCCAGAGCCTTTATAATCGGATTGTTGCTCGAGATCATATGCGTGGGCTCTCAAAACAACGTGAATCACCTCAGTAGGACATCGACGTGGATTAAGTCTGACAGCCAGACATAGGTGACACCCTTGACCCACTTAGACACGCTCGCACTTGACAAGGCACGGTTCCCACAATTCATTTCATTGTGTGCCACCGAAGTGAAAAGAAAAAAAAAACATTACAACGTGTTTTGAGTCTTTACAGCGGTATTGTTTGTAGTGGTTGACTGCTGGAAAAATACGATAGGAAAAGTTGTTCGATCGGAAAGTGATGAATACAGCAACAATCGTAAGAAAATGTGGCGACAACTTAAATAATTATTTCTTAAATATTTGCTTCTTTTTCCTCAAGATGTTATTAATTTTAAAAAAATCACATTACTGCTTAGGAGTTTATTGAGATGATACTTATATAATTTTTTATGTCTTAGAAATAATGTTTATCAAAAATATACATTATTAAGTTATTTATATAAATGAAGTATTTATTAGAAAAGAAAGATTGCAATATGAATTTGTTCTAGTCACTTTTTTTCACAAGATGGCTTATGCGACTGGGATTTACATTTTTTATAGCCGATTCCGAGCTACAAGAAACAGCTGCTTCCGAAATGAGAATCGAACTTAGCAGCTGTTAAACTGAGAAGCACAGCGATAACCATTCAGCTGCTAGCTCTTCCTGGATTATGGAAATACAAAAGAAAAAAAACATTTGATGTATCGAAATTTCGCCACAAGACACAAATTTAAAAGTTTTTTTTTATTTTTTATTATTTTTTATGAATATTTGAACATTTTTTAATTAAAAAAAGAAAACGCAAATATTTTGTTGAAGCAATGAAAAGTGATGGACTCGAACGATAATTGTATTCCTAGAAAAAAAATCTTATATTTTATTTTACTTCTCATAAGGTTTTCTCAGGTTCTCAAAGATTTCATTTGTTGCTCGTTCTACTGTATTTTGTACAGGAGGATTAATTCCAGAGTGACTTAGTTTTTAATGTAGATTCCGAGATTTTATAAGCATCCATGCTTGATTGAGTAAGGAATTGAACCTATGAAATGTTGCAACGAAAGCTAGAGTGATAATTATTCAGCAAGACCTGAGCCATGTTACCTAACATACTGAATATATTTTATAATTTAATAAGAGGTATATAATAAATCCTTTCTTTTTATATTTTATGATAATATTTTCCAAATAAATCTATGTCTATATAAAAATACAGGAATTCAATTCATATCCAATGTTTTACAAAGAAGATGACCAAACATGATACTTTTCGCTTCGAAGAACCTGCCTGGATGTAATATTAATGAACAAATAACACTATGGACTACTACTACTATCCTTTCAGGATTAGATACAAAGTTTGCGAATGTACATTATCACGAGGATAAATTTACACTTGAAAGTCACAATAAGGCATTTATGTGTCTACCGCGATTCAGACAAAGGGAAGCAGATATATAATTCAAGAAATCTCTAGAGCATCAACCGTAACAGATGCGCATATAGAACACAAAAATGTAATATCCATCTTACATTCGTCAATGGTCGATTCGCTAAATGAATTAGTAATCTTTAATTCAACAGTTAATGTCTGTATACTTATATAGAAAATAAATTTTGTAGTGGCTACGAAGCCACTCTTTGAATTTTAAATTCAATTGAATTAATCCTAATTTTCGAAAGAAACAGAGGAGTGAAAATAAAACTAGTTAAATAATAGTTGCTATCAGCAACTATTATTTAACTAGTTTGAAATCTTAACAGATTTGAAATCTTGCGATCAATTTTACCATTAGACTATGGTAACCCCCATCTATGATTTACTTTACTATTATAATTTACACTGTATGGACCTTTTTGAACACTAGATGCAATTGGACTATGTTCTAGAGTTTAAATGGATTTCAAACACACATACACATCTATGCCTGATATAGAAATTACATAATATTGCATCGAGTGCCAGCCAGGTGGTTCTTGGTCGGTATGAAGTGATTTAGAATATGGGATCTTGACATTCCGAGTGGTCTGCAGTAAATGCAGTCTGGAAAAACCGAACAAACTAAATAAAACTGTAACAGATTCTGAATAAATACGTACATGAATAAAGTTTATAGAAAAAATATTCGAATAAATGATACAGATATTTACATACTAATAAGTAATACTGACTCCTTAAAATGAAAACAAGGATTTAACCGTTCAAGCTCCTTATAAAGTCGAAAACAGCTAACTTCCTTAGATTCTTTTCCTCACACTGATTTTTGCCGAAATTCAAAATTAAATTATAAGAACACTTTTATTAATCTAACAGTACATCTAACAAACATAAATAGTCAATACGTAAAACCTCAATAAAAATAGTGATGTATAAAATTACTTTCATTGAGCATAGTTATTATATTTTATAAACGGGAAATAAATAATTATAGAAAAAATCATGGGAGAGGATTTTTATTTATATGCATATCAATATTCTACTTTAAATGCAATACATTTTTAAGGTTTGCTATATTTATGTTTCTACTGTCATTTTTCTCCCCAAAAGTTAATTTGAGTGGGAACTGCAATTTAAAACCCATGTATAGAAGGATTACGATCATCACCTTTACCGAAAGCCAAAGAATGTAGAACTGAAGACTGAAGCATTAACCGCTCAGATGCTACTCAATTTCGATTGGTTTATTTGTCACCAAATGGATATTTTTTGCACGCGAAGGCCTTGATTTACAGTTCAAAGTAGATTCCGAACCATTACAAACATATAACCCGAAATTAGATTCGAACGTACGAGCTGTTAAACAGAAGGCCGGAACAATAACTTTATTTGCCAGTTCGGCAGCTTAACTCATTGAAGTTACAAGAATGAATTGGTATCTTTGTATCTTAAAGGCAGAACTCCATCCACATTAAATATGAATAAACAATGGGAAGTAGCATAGCTTTCAAATGATTATAGACATTCAAATCCGATTTGGAACCACAAATTGGGAGCTGAAGCTGCACATTCAGCTGCTTGCTCATCAAATTGAATTCATAATAGAGAATTGGTGGGTTACGAGTCTTTTCGTAATTCGTAAGAGGGAATTGTGGCATAAAGGTGAATATTCCTCCTCCTTGAATGTGAGTGAGCGAGAGGGGAGGGGACGAGAAAGAGATAATCGCCTTGCAGTCAAGTTTACGCCAGATGAATGTCTTTTGTGTGAAAAGAAGTGAAGTATTTCACTCGGGCGAATCTCAGGCTCAAGCTGGCAGAGGACGTCGGCGCTTCAAAGTCGGGAGAGTCGGTGAAAAAAGGAACATTTTTCCTTTCTTTTGACTGAAGGGGTGTGGAAAGAAGTGAAATGACGGAAGTTACGCTATTATTTAGAGTACAAATGTCGTTTATTATTTTTATTTTAACAAATGTTAAGTTTCCCTCACAAGTTTTACCCAATAAAAATGTGATTTTTATTAAGCATTTAATTAATTTTTATGAAAAGAAAAATTATGCTCATGAATCCTAATAAAAATATTTATTTATGAGACTTGATGCCATCCTACGAAGTTAAGGAAATTCTTTGAAATCTTTTTGGGTTGTCTTCACTGTGAATCATAATTTAAATGCACTTTAATCTTCACTGTGAATCATAATTTAACTGCTCATTTCAGTAGATGCACATTAAGCATGATTTAATAAAATATACCCAATACTGGTTCAATTCTTCAACCCAACCGAAGACTATATGCTGAAAGGGCTTAATTGCTATGAAAGTTCTATATGATCCAATATCTCTGATATATATGTATCATTAATACCGCTCAGCCAGTATGGTGGTTATAACCCTCGGCTCTCACCGAGAGGGCTCTGGTTCGAATCCCGAATAAGGCTTGGATGTAAAAGTGGGGAAGAAGTCGGACTTTACGCCTATAATTTATCTCCATTTCAAAAAATGAAAGCTAGGCACTCTTTTTCCTGCCTGGAGTCGCGTCCCCGTGAAAAATTTTCTCTACTTCTGCTTGTTTGACTTTTCTCGTGCTCACTAATTAGAGACGCACGACAAAAAACTGACCTAATGAGGCGAAAAGTCAACGCTTTTTGGAATGGAAGATCATCGGTTCAATCATAGTAATCGTTTCGTTTCAGTTTCTAAACTGCGGGGATTTTTTTTATGACCAGGGCTGATTCCACTACGATTTACAAATTAAAATGGACATTGAATCACTATAAGCAATTAGCAAGAAGTAAATTCATAAAATGTTAAACTAAAACAAGAAGGCTAGTATGATGGTCAGTTAAGAAGATCAGACAAACTTCAATACCCTTTAAAACTACAGAAAAACATAAAAATACAATATATTCAAAAATTATCGAAATTATTAAATTTAAATATTGAAAATATATTTAATCATTAATCTCACAAATATCCATAATGCTGTACTAGATTTACTGTATTAGATTCTTTTATAAACATAAGATTTACTCTTATATACTAGATTATAATACAAGATTATCTCTATCACAAAAATTGTTCTGATCTCTATTGTAAGATCATTTACTAGTTATTTATTCTTTTTAATCTCGAAAATAAAAATGTAAATTCACCGAAATAAATACTGATAATCAGCAAATTTTAAAAAAGTTACTAGGTAAATCTCTAAAATGACAAGTCATCTGTAATGAATGTTAAAAAGATCCGAAAAGAATTCATTCTTATCAAAGAGGAAGTATAATTCGTCGAGTATTGTAACAAATATCGAGTAAAAACAATCAACTCCTTCTTTTATCTTCCTTTTTGCATTCCGGCATCAAAGGGTGGTTAAGAGTTCGTGACAGTGTCGGCCAACATTGCAATTACCGACCGTTTTTTCCAACGGTCGCAGTCAAAAGTGCGTGACTGCCGGATGCCTTAATTCAACAATTCAGTTACAGTGATGGCGTTATATTAAGATCAGTGGAACATAGAGGAGAAGCGCCGCATCGCTTTATTCCATTAGTTTTTTGGGCCGCGCAGCTAAATAAATACTTAAAGGGATGTCCGAATGACAATAACGCACTTATCTAAGAAGTCTTTCTGCATCCCTATTGTGGAGATAAAATCGTCATTTAACAACAAGATTCTGTTGTTAAGAATAGTAACCCACTAAGCAATTCAAAGTTGCTTTAGAAAATAGTCAGTTAAATGGATTATTTGTATTTATTAACAATCACTCGACTGTTGCTCCTTATATTTTATTCCACGCAATGCTACTATTTATCTATAAAAAATAATTTTGTTAATCAGTTTTAAATTAAAAAATTCTACCATTAGGAAAAGATTGCAGAAGGATGAAAACTCTCAAGGAACTTGTTTGTTTGAATATAACCGCAACTTTTTCATTATTAAAAAGAATCCTGAATTTTTTATTGCACAGCCATGAAATCCAAATTTTACTTATCTTGTATATACCATGATATACGTATTTATAAGAGTATATATAAAACGTGAATTTTGCATGTCAGTGATTATATATACTACGAAAAGGTTGTTCATCAAACTATTTCTGACAAATTATTGATATTAACATTTAAGTTGTTTTATAAATTATAAATATATATATATATATATATTATATATACTAGAGTAGATAATTAGGATATATAAAACACAGGGCAGAACATTATTAGTGTCTAAATATATTTTCATTTTTTGGAGTAATTTGACAAAGAAATTTTTGCAATTTTTTAAATAAAAAATATTTTATGTCATTGATAGTTATCCATTTTAAAATTTTAGATTAAATTCTGACTTCAATTTGAAGGTTGAGATGAATTAAAAATTGTGTTTTTTCATATTTTATCATTTCATCATATTTAAATTTAATAATTTTTTATCTGTTGCAGATTGAGCAATAAATTTAAATATCGTTTAATATTCATTAGACTTAGTAAGTTTACACTTGTCTAAATCAGTTGATATTAGCTTCTTTAAGCAGCACGTCCTCACGCCACATCTTGCAGGAGAGAAGGTTTACAAAGGTAATTTGATGAGTACATCACTTGGAAACAGGTAGTGCTCTGATCGCACTCTTATTGTTTCTGTGGCAACATTCGTGAAATCTGACTATATTTTAAATAATTTGGGTTTTTATTCAATTCAAAAGTGAACGATTAATGCGTTTATTTTTATAATGTTGAAAAAAAGAATTCCTCTTATTCTGATAAAATAATTTTTGCATTGAAAAATGATTACCAGAACCGGAGATAAGTTAGGAAAATATTACGAGGACTTTGCTTTGTCACAAGGTGGGTGTCACAAGTGGTTTAGAAATTCCTTTGGGTGTATAAAAACACAACAGGTGTAGCGCGTTCTAGACATTCAACTGAAGAAATAGTCCATAAAATCCAAGATATGTTAGAAGACTGCCGTGTGAAAGTATACTAGACAGATAAGAATGTAAGCATGCCAAAAGAAAGTATATTCAATATTTGAGTAAGTATTTGAGCATGAAAACGTTATCCGAAAGATGGGGGAGTGATTGCTGACGATGGATCAAAAGTGGATTCAATTAATAAATTCATATCAGTGTTTAGACAAGTTTGAGCACAAATCAAATCTTTGGCACTTTATGCTACAGTTAATGATATTCCGATACATTACTATGCATCAGAAATGAAGGAACGACATAAAAAATGAACATTTTCTAATGAATTCGTCCAAAAAGTAAATACAGTTAAATTGAGAGGAAAGATTATGGCCACACAATTTTCTGTCTGTCAAAGGACATAATTTCGTGAACTATCAAGGAAAGGGGAAATACTCACTGGACTGTTTTATTTTTTATTTATAAGTTTAAATGAAAAAAAACGAAAGAAACGTGGGCCCATTTGCCCAAAGAAAACTGCTTTTTCATCATGATAATACGCCAACTTACTCGTCTACAATAGTAACAGCTAAATCAGTTGAATTATATTGCGAATTTCTTCACATCCATCTTACTCTCCAGATTTAACTTCAAGTTTTTTTCTTCTTTCAAATTTAAAAAAATGGCTTGGTAGAAAGAGATATTTTTTTAGTTTCTGAGATCGTATATGTCACATATGGTTATTTTGATAAATTTCAGAAATCTTAATTTTTAGAAAGATTAAATAGGTTACAACATCGTTGGAAAAAGTGTACCATTATCGCGTTGGAAAAAGTATTGATATTATACAAGAAGGAGTGTACCATTATGATCGTTGGAAAAGTGTACCATCACTAAAAAAGTCGATGAATTTCGGTATGTACATTGTTTTCCTTAAATTCCTACACAAATCAAACTATTCAAACTTCTTAGCACTATATCAAAATTTAGGACACTATACATTCGATAAGTATAAAAAAGTTAGTCAGAAATATAAATGTTATATAATGCAACTATAAGTAGCTTAGTAAAGGAAATTTTTTTTTCTTTTATGATTGCTGTTAAGTGTTCTCAATTTCAGAAAAAAGAGCTTTCTAAATATCTATTTAAAATTTTTTTTTTTTTCCTAATTCAGAATGGCTACGTTTAGGGAAATGAACAGGATGATTTCCGGCTAATTTAAGACACTTTACGTTTTATTTCGGAGTTTTCTCATTAGTGTTTGTAATTAATTTAATTCGTAATTAACACTGATTTGAATTCGGCGTGAAGTGTCTATGCCTCAATGCACATAATTACGAAATTCTGCTCGCTTGAAGAATAGAGGGGTGTGGTTCTTCCTCTTTTTAAAATTATATCTGCGTAACCACTAGGGTTAGGATAATTATGAATAGCAGTTGATTTTATTCTTTCTACATTTCAATAAATATTTTTAATTAATGATAACTATTTTTTTCCGAATTTTTTTTTTAGAAAACAATATTTCGCCCACTTGTATCGAACGTACTTACGCTTTTCCCAACTTTTTGATTAGTAGAAATTTATTGGAATGTTGATGAAAAGAATTCCTTTGATGAAAGGATTTCAATCTTCTAATAAGTTCGAAATTAAAAGTAATTTTCAAACTTTCCACATTTTATTCTTTTTAGTTTAGCTGATCTGTACATGAGACACTATTTAGTAGTGCAAAATAGTGTTTTGAACAAACTAAGTAAATATCATTTCAAAATAATAAATATCGTTATTTTCTCGAATCTTTTTTCCCCCTTTTAAAAGCCGTTTGCATATTTTTTACTAGAATGTATGGCCTGTCTAGTAAGCATATGAAATGCGAAAAATAAAAATATAAATCCATGTTCGCAAAGAGAGTTATATAAAATAACATTGAGAATGGGCTAGAAATAGGTATCATAAATATATGCTGTAATATAGTATTAAATGTGCCAATTGGAACACTATTTGCACATTAGAAATATTAATCTCAACACTAATTGTCCATAAATATTTCTAATGTGCATATAGTGTTCTAGCCATGATTCTCAAATTATTATCTCAAGTAATCGTGACAATATTTGATAGAAGTTCGGGGTATTGCCATTTTATATCACTGTAGTTATGATAATGTAGTTGTGGCACTATAAACATTGTTAACAGGAAACTTTCTAATAGAATTTATAAGGAATGCATGTGCTATACATAAGTTGACAAGTGATTATTTAAAGATAAATAAATTAAAGTAAGAATATTTCTAGTTTATTTGAAATCCTTAAAATATTAATTTATTCATTAGTTAATTTGTTATTTTTGTAAAAAAATTAAGAAGTTTATGTCACGTTTAGTTGGTCTACATTAAAGTAAAAGTGAATGTCTTAAACATTATAATATAAAATTTCATGTTTAATTTCTGCCAGATTCTATTTTATCGACTAGTTAGTAACAATAGCAACAAAGTTTTTCAAGCGTTGTGATCTTTCATAGTTGAGCAAGGTAGATATGGGTGGAGCCCGAAATCCACAATGGAGGAGTCCACCTCTAAATCCTCTCCAGTGTGCGATTCGGACTTTAAATTATGAGCTTCTACCTTCCCCTTACCTGTAACAGATCTAGCGGTCACTGCCCTCAAAATCAGATATAGGTCACGGTTGTGATTACGGAGATATATGACAGCGCTTTCGTGATTTTCATTTTATTATTATCAAATGAAAAATTTAATTGTCTTTTCTAATTAAGGATATGTGATTTGAAGAGCTTATACTAATGATTTGTTACAGAATGAAATTCTTGAGATTTTGCCAATCTTAGTAGGACTGCAATATTAAATTCAGTTATTGCTTTTAATTTATGAAATTGAGCTTAGCAATTCAATTGAATTTTAATTTATAAGAAATTAAGAAGTAAAAATTTTTATAAAATAAGAATATAATTTCTTAAAATCCTTTTACGTAATTTAAATTTTGTATAAATGCCGAAAGCATTCGAGACAGCAAACGATTACAATTTAATTTAAAAAAATTAACTCATTTTTTTGATAAGAGAATAAAGCTTAACAAAAATTAATTTCCTTCACAGTATATTTTGTATATAAGTTTAGCAATGTATATTAATTTTCATTTTTATGCAAAATTCATGATTTAAAATCACATTTAGTTATTCCAAAGTACATTTAAAATAATATAAAACTAAATGAGATCAAGTTTTTTAATTGATTAATTTTGGGGCGTATAAAATATTTTTATTGCTATTTAATTCTTTCAATAACATTTAAAGTGTATTCATATAGAGAAATCTTGCATTCCAAAAGCATTCATGTTTTGTTTTTTTTAAATTATGGTATATAAACTTTTTTTACTTGAAACATTTCACTTTTTAATGAACACCTCATGAATTCGAGAACTACTTCCGTGGTTTAGCATAGATTGCATTCTCACCATGCTCCAATTCGACATATGAATGAATTACATTCATTCTCCATGAAGGGTTCAGAATTTTTCTCTCATTAGTGAAATTCCATAAAAATCATTTTTAGATAGCTATAAAAATCCTTTAAAAGTGTTTTTTTTTTTTTTTTTACCGAATACTTTTGAGAAGTAATTCTTACTGAAGGATTAATGTAAAGCAGGGCAGTAAGTGAAGTAAAATGTTAATGATCGCATTCAACAGAAAATGAAAAAAGATTCTTGCATGGTTACATCGAATTATTATTATTCCACTAACCCACCGCGGTCTCGAACACACGCCACTTGAAATATTTTTTACTTCCATCCAGCCATTGCAAAGTGCCTTTCATTGTGTCCGAGTTTCCGGATCTGTTGTCAACAATACTTGGTCTTTGTTGTGGGTGGAAAAACAAAGGCATCGGTGTGCTTTTTCCTCTCCTTACGCCCTTTTTTACTACGCTTGTGGAATTCTCATTCTTCTTGGTAGAACATACTTTGTTCCGAAAGATAGAACGTTCCAAAAGTGAGCCATTTCGTTTTCCCCCAAAAATTCGAATCCGAAAAGGTGAGCTGAAGCGAAACCGCCAAATGAGGAAAAATTTAGACATGGTTGAAAAACTAATATAAATGATTTTGACATTGACGAAATTTTAATGGAAGGAATATGTTATTTTTGAAAATATTCTTTCGAACGACTTTTCATTATAATATTTAACCTTGCGTCGGAAGAGAGAAGATTTTAAAAATGTGTTTCTCATTTCATGATTCAAATTTCGGTTCTCAAAAACAATCTCTAACATCTCATTTCAATTTTATCTTTAAAATTAGATGTCTGCAAAAAAATTTAATTTTGGGGAAAAAAAACATTGAATTCGCTTAAAAATTAAATTTTTAAATGTTGTAATTTTTTTATCGAATAGAATATTCACAATCTAAATGACCTACAATATAGACATATTTAAATATAAGCCTATTTACAATCAGATTTTAGATGACAAATATAAGCTTTTATTTACGATTGTTTTAAATCTATAACTGTATTGTTGCTCAGATAACTATATTACAGAATTATCGAATTTTATTTCTCCAAATGAATAAATACAAAAGAAAATTTATAGTTTGAATATTTTTCCAAAATTTGAATTATTTTAATTTATTATATAATTAAAATTTAACCAATATTTTTGTGTCATTGTGAAAATACAAGGTAGTCATTTAATGCCCACACATAGCGATTTAAGTTTTGAGTAGCATCACAAAAAAAGTACTTGCACAAAAAACATTTTGAAATCTACACAGAAATGGGATACTACTCAATTCAAATCGCTTTAGTACACTTAAAAATTCTACGAAATTTTTTTAGACTGAATAAAAATGTATGTTTTTTCAATTTACCATTTAAAAATAAATTCATGAATATTCTTATTATATTTTTGATTTTGAAAGTTCAAAATTTTATAGCTAATTTTAAAAAGAGGGATTAATTTTAACTTTAATACAAAAATTTACTGATAAATAAAGCGTGGCATTTTAATTTTCCATGCATAGCATGATATTAAACAGTCACATTTAATTTTTTAATGATATAGGGAGTTTTATTCATAAAATGCTTTAGTTTATTATTTCACTCTTAAGTCATTTTTTATAGTGGAACAGCTAATTCCATCAGAGCCTATATTTTAAAGTGGATTTCAAATCATTAGGAACAGTCTCATTTGAGATGGAAGTCGTACTGATCTGATAAATTGATGAGCCGAAGATGGTAATACCAATGACAACTCAACTATCTACTCGTTGATTCATAAAACGGTTCGACTGCATTTTTATGCTTTACTAACACAATAGTTTACAAGCAAATATCTGGGGTACATAATCCAACGCATAAGATTCTAAATTATATTAGTTAATATTTCTAACTTCGAATAAAAATTAAATAAAAAATCTACTTATACGTTGGCACATTTTTTATCAGTATTTCCAATTATATTACATAGATATCAATCCATAATGTCATCATGGCAGATAACTAGCCAATACTAGGTCTTTCGCTTACTCGAAGACAACATAAGCCACTGATATTTTTGTAATCGGGTCATCAAATTCATATGTTCTAACTTTTAACTGCGTATAATAAATTGAAACCGATATGCTAACACATGCTAACAGAGAAAGTTACCGTAACTTTTAACTAGTAGTTCACAGTCCATTGCCTACAACTTAGAAAATATCAGTTATAATAAATATTCATGCTTGATATAAACCTCGACCACCAACCACTGTGATTAAATTAAAAATCAAAGCTCTGACCATTTAGTAATTAGATTAACTTAACCAGCGAGATATTTTATGCTAAAAAATTCTTAAAAATTTTCAACAATTAGATATTTTTTAAATTTTAGTATTTTTTTAAGAAATAACATTTAAGAAAACACCAAGATGTGGTATGGCTTTCTTCTGCAAATGTATACTATAAATATGTATAATTCGCCTAATTAATTTGTATCTCGTATTTTATTAGAAAACAAATATCCAATTGTTGAATATATTAAATTTTAAATACCCCAATTACAAAAGATATTTTTATAATATATTACCCAATATTATCAAGATAAACTTCATTATTTCTTGTATCAAGATTACTAAGCACAAAATTGCTATCCCACAAGTTTTAAGAATTATTTTTCTATGCATTTTTTAAAAAGAAAAATTTATAATTTTAAATGCGTTATTTATTGGTCAATAACTTTTTAATGCGTCAAAAAATAAGGATGTGACTCACCATATTACATTTTTTAATCCTAGTGATTCAAAGATTTATAATCCCAACTTTTTTTTCATTTAAAGATTTTTGATGTTTCTTTTCACAGGGAAAACTGCGTACTAACGCGTTTCAAGCTCTATTAAACACTCTGGCAAAGAGGAAAAATAGTCGTTCGTGTCATATATTTTTTATAATTCAAAAATTTATTGTTATATCCAAAGAATAGTACTGTCATTTTAACAGTTTTTTTTAATACTTGTTACTTATATTTAATCGTTATTGATGTCTATGAAATTTCGTTCCTCGTGAATGAAAAGAACTGAGAAATTTCCTTTCCTTCTATTCACATAAATACTTGATCATCATTTTTAAAAATTTCCAAAAGGGAAAAACAAGAATTTTCTCACGTGGTCACGAACGCTTCCTGTTGTTTGTAGTGTTATTTTATGCATTTACGTGACATAAAAATTACAGGTTTTATGTTAATAAAAATAATGACATCCGGATACACGGTGTGGTTATTTTTCACAGTTCCGTCGGAAATCTGCAAGTTCAAAATTGTCGATAAATAAACATAATAGAAAAACTTTATGAAATGTCCAAATTCATACATTTTTATTGGTTTTTATATTAATTTTAGACTACACTAATAATTGAAATCTCCACTGCTGTTGAGACATTTAATAATGGAGATTAATGTAAACAATCTATGGGGTTTGGTTTGGTTTGGTTTGTCGCTCAACGGTCATTTTTTGCACACGAGGGCTAATTAGACCGGGACTTACGGCTTAAAGTGGATTCCGAACCACTACAAACATCCATTCCCAAGATGGGATTCGAACCCACGAACTGTTGAACCGAAGGCAAGAGCGCTAACCATTCGGCTGCCAGCTCGGCTACAATCTATGGGGATGTAATATGAGATTTCAAGATTTTTCTTGCAATGTAACACAAAATCTCTTATTCTAACATAAATTCATCATTTTTGGAGTTTATGAATTTAACGTTATTACGAAAACCTACGTTCCTTAATTTTATTTTATTTTAATACAAATAGTCCTCCTTTATGTACTGATATTATCTTTTTATTGATCGTTTTCTTCGTGCAAAAAGCCTACTTTTGTAATAAATAGTATTCATAAAATCAAATGAGTATATTTCAGAATAAATGATGAAGATAATTTTTTTTATGCATTTTTCAAATTTTATTACAATTATAGAAAAAAAGAAAAACTGAAAGTGAAATGTTTTGGAAAAATTTTATTTAAATGGAACATATATTTATGGGAAAAATTGGAGAACAGTTTACACTTATAATTTATACAAACTAATTTATAATTTACACTTAACTATGTATAGATTGGTCAAGTTACCAAAACTACATTTTGCGGGGTCATTGTGACCTTGAGGGTAAAAAAACCGCTCATCGGAACATAAGATTACGGATTCGATCCCATCTACTGTCGAAAAACAGGAGATGGATATTTCGCTTCTACCACCTGCATGCAAGTTTATCTGGATGGGTGCCTTAGAGTCTTCCAGATTTTCTCCTTTACGATACTTGAATATGGCCAGTGTCTATGAAAAGTCCAAGTGCAAATGTTTTTCATCGGTTTTTTTAGTTATTAGGCGGTTCCCTATGTGGCATCTAAAGTTAATATCTTTCTAAATAAGAATGCTTTATGCACTTTTCTGCACAAGAATGCATTCATACAATTTTTAAATAAGAGCTAAAGAGAAAATTGAAATAAAGATTTGATTACATCTGCTATACAATCCTGATTGGGGCCTTTTTGCAACAGTCATTTATTTTTAGCAGAATCAATAAATATAAAAATAAACAAGTCTTTAGAAATTAACCCTTTAATAGTAAAGGTGATGGAAAGAATTTTAAGCTAACAGGGTAAACTTATAGACCATCGCAAGGAAATACATCAAAATTTGTAAGTCACTGCGTCGATAAGATAGAGAAGTGCTTATATTCTTCGATAAAAGAAATATTTTTATCTTTATTTTTGCATCCCCCATAGGTGGTTGGTTTCTTGCTTAACGATTAATTTCTGCAAAATGGGTTAATCAGACGATCACGAAGTAAAAGCATTTAAAATATTTTGTGTAATTTTTGCAAGAACAAATATTTTGAAAGCAAGAATATAATAGTATAAAACAATGTATTTTCCTTCAAAAATTAATAAACAGAATAAAATTTTTCGTTAATTGCAATGTGTAATTCTGTCAAAAACTATACCTAAATTGGCATTTCTATGCGGCAATTTTTACAATCCTTTTTTTATTGATATTTTTGATGATGGTGATAAAAACTGAAAAATAACATAATTAAAAAGTTTTTGCATGCATTTCTATTTAGAATTTATTCAATGCCTGTGTAACACAAATAAAGATATTAAAACATAATTGCTGGTATTTAATCAAATTATTGCTTATGAAATATTCGCTTAAACGCCCAAGAAATGTGGAAAACAATCAAACTAACATTCTTTATATATTCATGAACACTTGTTTAATTATGTTGGTTTCTGTTTACAGCTGACCAAAATCGATGAGCCTAATCTTGTTATTTTGAAAGACGGTCAAGCAATAGATAAAGAATGTGAAGGGAACATTCTCCTCTCCAAACTTATACACCACACCGGTGGAGGAACAGCATATACTGCGAAATTTAACATGCATTAGATTTTGGAATGTCTTAAGATTTCACATAGTAATAAATTGAATTTTATTTAACAGCTATACCTTTAGTATATCTATTGAATAAAATTCAATTCATTACTACATCATTGTGATTTCCAAGCAATTTATGACACCGTAATAGGTAAATCATCTGAAAATCTGTAAGTAAAGGAATTATTGTATCAAAATTTACTTTAGATTCAGTTTAAAGAACAGTTTTGATTAGTAATTTCTTAAGATACGCTCTAGTAATATTCGTCTTCACTGTTCTGTTTTTCTATTTAACATTTAAGCTCTTCACTAATACATTGTTTAGTAATGAAGGTTTACTTAGTTTCTCTTCGTGCTGTAACTGTTGTATATAGTCTTACATTTTTAATAAAAATTAGATAGTCTTACGAGAAACTCATTGTATTACAATTCCATTGGCAAAATCAGATTTCCAACACATTTTTTTTAATGTATCTCAGGACCATAGTTTTAGTTTAACTATTTTGTTATTTCATGGTTATTTTTTTTCAGGAGTGGAATATGGCTGCGCATGAACTCGACCGACATCTGTAATTTGAAGTAGATTCGAAAATTAGGAAAATGCCAGAGGGGATTTTCGAACCCACGAGCTGTTAAACTGTAAGTCAGAGTGGTGGCCATTCAAGTGCCAGCTTGATTTTTTGGACCTAAAAATACCAAGGAATGTATATCCCTCCCCCAACTACAGAACCCAACCAATACAACTGGCAAAAGAGAAATCTATAATGCGGTGCTTTTAAATATATCGCGACGTTAGATGAAGTTCAAGATTTTATATCAGCTCTTAAATTCTTTTCTTTAGAGTGTGGTTATTTAAAAAAGTTTTGAATCTACTGCAAGCTGTGCATTCCGCTTTTATCAACCTTCTTGTCTGAAAATTGACCGTAGAGCAATAAAAAATAATCCAAATCGATTTTAGATAACAAGCTAAATGTAAACTACTTGTATGTTCATTTATTATTATTTATGTTTTATACTGTAATATATGGATATGATAATACATATATAAATGGATTTTAAAAACACTGGAATTACTGCTACCTCATTTAAAAAAAAGTTTTTAGACATTGTGAATAAGCAGTTGATCCTTTTTAGACATGCACAAAAGCAGTTAAGCAAAAATGAGGGAAAAAATTCATGTACAGGATTTCAGAGAATTTTCAAAATTTTTATTTCTGAGAATCGTAATGTTTGCTTGAACTTTTTCTCGTTTTCATTTATTATTTTTTTATGTTAAGATACTCAGCTCATTATTTTTTTTACAATCATAAAAAGAAATATATATGTTTTCTTGATATATGCAGAAAAATTCTCTGCCCTACTTTCTCTTATTTAATCTTGGAAAATTCAGTAATTCGCATTGAAATGTGAAATCCGAAATTAATCAAGCTAAATAATAGTCACTCTTAATGAATGATGTGTTTATTTTAATTTTATCATAAAATATCTTTTGAAACAAAGAATTCCCTCTTTCTTTATTTGTAAATCGTGTTGAAAAAAGCATTTTTCTTATTTTTTGGTTGACATTGATTAATAACTATAACTAAATAAAAGCAAAGAAGTGAGGCAACTAATTACAGTTATATTATATTATTTTTTACGAAATATAAATTTTTTAAATTTAATTTTTCAAAATGTATACTTCATAAAATATATTATTTTTATCTTTTTGCTTGGGTAACATTTTTTATACAGGAAATTAATTTTACATTGCCTAATAAATAATGCATTGTCACTTCTTAGTTTGCTTCACACATCAACACTATCCTTACTGCAGTTTCCAATATTCTTATTCACTTCGCTTCAGTTCAGATGCTCGTAGAATGACTATCGTCTGCATTTTCCCGCCTCAGTAATCGCTTGTCACTTACTGTCATTGAGAATAAAGAAGTAAATAAAACTGTTGCACGCGATCTCTAATCCGTTTCGGATGGTTGGCGGACACTTGCAATTCACCGACAAAAACCAAGATGGAATTTCGTCGGTTACAACCCATCGTTTTAATCTTTTCTGACTTTCTTAAATACAATGTATTACAAATCCTTCATTTATGCATAAATTACAGCCTGTAATTAATAAGTATCAGCTTTCAAAATAAATGCAAAACAGGCCATTTTCAGTATGAAATCATTAATAACTGTGAGAAAAGAAAAAAGTTTCCGTAATTTTGGTCATAATTAACTCGAATGACATTGAAAATTTAAAATTTATGAACACAAGAAACTAAATATGAATTAAGCGAACAAATTTAACGAATTAGTGCATTTCTAAATTCGCTTTATTTGCAAAGCTCTTTTTGAATTTAATTAATTACAATGGATGTATTCTAAATTTTGAAATTTTTATTAATGAATTTATTCTTAGAAATAATGGAAAATATGTTAAAAATAATTTCAGTAGTATTCAAATAAAACAAATAAAAAATTCATGAAAATAAAAAAATCATTTTTAATAAATTGTTATAAATTTAACAATAGCTATGAGAACAATTAGCATAACAATCTAATGTAATAATTATGGTTTATATAATTTGTGCTTTACATTTTTGTCAAATAAGTACTATTTTTAAACATGACACAGTGGTTTCGTGGATTTTTCTTATTTTACAAACTTTTTAAATATTAAAAAAAGATTTTCTGTCGAAAATGTTACCGTTATCATCTATAAGCAAAATTTGTTTCCTTCATAAATATTTCAATAAAAATGGTAAATTTTCTTTGTTCCAAATCGGCAATCCTAAGAATTTAAAAAAAAATATCCATACATACAGCCATAATTAGCTAAAACTTTTTCTAAGAATATCGTAGAAATTTTGCATTTTTCTTTTTATATTTATTTAATAAAACAAATTTGTTTTTAATAAAATAATTTTTAGTGCTCTCAAAATAAAAAAATATGCTACAAAAAAACATATATGAAATTTCAAATAAAATATTGTCAAAACCGAGTGAAACAAGTTTTCGAAATTGAACTCCGAGAATAAAATTTTACAAAATAACATTGTGATTTAATTGTAAATATATTTTATATTGAAATAACTAAAATTTAATTTCATTTTCAGTATTTATTCATATTTAAATTATTAAATCCATTTCATCCTCTAGTATTATGCAATAAGATATTACTATAAACTGAAACTGGAATTCGAAACTTAATTTCAAATTTTAAAAATCAACCTACCACTTTCAAGCCTTGTTATTATTCACTTCTGTAATCTGATATATATGGTTTAGGAGATACTGTTATTATATGTAATAATTATATGAACATTGTGAAATATAATTAATTACATTCCTTATTATCATTTCATTTAACAGGAATAGCAAGCTGTTAATCAGGGAGCTATATTTCAATAAAAATATTAATTTATATAATATTGTTTAGATGAGTAATAATTGGCCACGTTGATAATTGTAGCCTGATAAATTTTAAAATATTTGTTTTGCATCAAAACTTTGATATCATTGCAATAGCAAACGATAAAATTATATTAAGTACAAATTCATAAATATTATATATTTTCAGAGGGTTTTCTTATAATTCTTACACATTCATACAGTTTTTATTTCATGTTATCACAATGTTTATTTCGTACTTTGAATTTAAACTGATTTCTAATTTTTTAGAAACCCATATTCATCTTCTTTAAAATTTTATTGTTAAATACAAAATTTTTTTTATTTGAAATATATTACTTAAAGTGATTTCTTATACACAATATAATCACAATGTCATGTATTTGAAGACTTGGTGAACAAATAAGAACTAAATGAATGCTTTTTTTCCCAATTTTTTCAGTAATATTTTTAAGCAATAAGTAATTTTTACTTTAAAGAAAACAGTCACTTTAGAAAAAAAAAAAAACATTTTTCTTCAAATATCAAACATTGCATTTTTTGTTGCAAGAGTTATAAAAAAATCAACATGCACAATTGAGGTTTTTTGGCTCCAAAATCTTTTGAATAAACAAAATGCATCTGCTGTAACAATAAAAATGTCTTGAATTAAAAAATCAAAAGACAGCATCACGCCAAAAAAAAAGGGAAGAACTAAACAAAAGAATTTTTGAAACTTTCATTGGTGGATAACACTTAAAAGGTCCATGACCATTAAGTCCTCTATGAACCCGAAAAAAAGAAAACAAAGAAAATTGAATGTTTAAAGCTTACTTAGACTCAAGTGGTCATTGACCATAGGGTGTAAAGAAATGGTGAAAAAAGTGTAAGAAAGATAAGTTTATTTCTTTTAAGTTCCCCAATCTATTTCTTTTTTTCAAAAAGAGTCAAAAAACTGTTTTTGATAGTAAAAAAACCCCGGGAAAAAATTCATTTAGGTTGTGATAACAATGAGGAAAAGCGCTTTTAATGAAGTGTCTAAGTATGAATGTCGGTGAAGGAAGAAAAACTTTTCCAAATACTGTCTAAAATTTCTGCTAAGTATAGTAAAATTTTCTTTGCAACTGCATTATATAGTGAAGTGCTTTTAATAACGAACTAGCAATTGATTTTGCCGAATTATTCCAATTGTAATAATTTGTAAAGGTACACGCAATCTGTACTGGTACCTGTACTGGAACACCCAATTCGTGAATCTTAAAAGAATTATTTCTACAATGTCACATAAGAAGAATAACATAAAATGATTAAAATTGATTCTAAATTTACAATAAATAACAGCACCAAGAAAATTTCTACACACACACACAATTTTGAATATTCATTATTACACTCTGTCAAAAAAGTATTGGGACACAATATAAGTTCATGAAATTTTATCATAATATGTAACTTAAATACACAAATGAAACAAAAAAGACTTATATGACATTTTGTTAAATGCAGATCACAGTGACTGAAACAGAACTCAAATATTATGTAATTATTCTTATAATTTAAAGAAAAAAAGTCAAGACAAAAAATGATACATTTTAGCAAATGCCAGTCTATCCTGTCGGTTTGCTTTGGAAATGTTGGGCTTTCTTCGAGGTACTCTATCATGATACTTATGTTTTCTTAAATTATTTCTGACAGTTTCAGGGTTTACAGATTGCCCGAACATACTTTTACATCTCAGAGTCATTTTTAGTGCGCCGGTTCTTGGATTAATGAGAATTTGTTTCACAATCCACCTTTCTTCACGTTCAGTAAATATCCTAGGACGCCTTGATCCCTGCTTTTTTTCAACACCATTTGTTTTCGTGAACCTGTGAATAATGTTAAAAACAGTAGACGTACTCAGCTCCAAGATTTGTCCTATACAGCGAACTGATTTTCTATTTTTCCAATGGTTTATTACCAGATTTCAATCATCCATCGAAATCTTTGTTTTTCGCCATTGCTCTACATGTAACCGATTTTATTGACAACTTATTTTGAAAAGTATTATCTAAAAAAAGTGGTAGCGAATTAAATTTTATTTTGTGTGACGTATTTATTGTTTTACTTGCTCATTTCAAAAATGTCCCAATACTTTTTTGACCCTTGTTGGCACTTATATATATATATATATATATATATATATATGTATTCAAAAAGCTATATCAAATTATAAAGTAAAATATATTAGCAAAATTTTAATTACATAGTGTACACCAAATGTTAAAGCACCTCTTGATTACTTTTGCTTTAATGTGATAAATATTTTTATAAATAGCTTTACATGTTACACATCCCAAGTGTCCCAATACTTTTTGACTGACTTCTTGGATATGAATACTTATAAATATAGTAGAATAAAGATATTGATGATAAAGTGGCATTATCATGTTAAAAATTACAACACAAACAGAAGCAATTCATTTTTTTAACACTTAAATGTATATAAGCATTTATTATCAAGGAACACTTACGGTACTTTATTGATGGAGCTATGTTCTTATAGTGGATGATGCTAAGTTCGAGTATTCAATATGGTATGTAGGAGACGGGGGGTTGCTTTTCTATTTTCTTTAAGCACAATTATCTAAAAGGATGCATTGATGTTTTTTTTTTAGGAGAGGGTCTTCTTGCTATGTAATTATGACGCAATAACTATTAAAATGTTCTCACGAGTGGTCAGTGTAAACTGTGGCCATCCATAATATGGTGCAAAGTATCATTAAATGAATTAAGCATTTCATTTGCGAATGCCAGCTATAAATGAAGAGTACTTATTTTAGTTTTTTTTTTTTTATGTGTCAATGAATGAATGTTTCTTCACATCAAATTATTTTAACCGATGTAGTATAAAATATTTTTATGCCCCATTCGAGAAAGTTTGAGAGTTTGGCAAAAAAGACCGGAACAGCAACATTAAAAAATAAAGCAAAAAGAAATATAGAAGGTTATGTCAGCAAAAGGGAGACAAAAAAAAGGGGATTCGAGCGGAGAGGCTCAACAGGTGAAAATGGAAAATTCGTGGGAGAGCTACTTCCAGTCAAGTGGGAAGAAAGCAATGCTATTTTTTCTGAAACTAAATTTAAAAAAAAATTGTACAGTAGGTTGTCAGCTTTGCAACAGCTGTAATCCTTCACCCCTTTCACTTTTCCCTTGCTGTCAAAAATACGAAAATATTATATACGAAACATCTAGTTAATTTTTTTGTCTTAATAATATAAGAGTAAAATATTTTATATAAAAATATTTCAAAACAAAAGAAAAATATTTAAAAAATGTGTGAAATAGTTGTTAAATTTAGAATTTTATCTGAAAATGTATTTGAAATTTAAATTCAAAATACCAGTAAAATACTTGATTACTAATACAAAATGTATAACTTGATTCGAGATGTTTTAAAGATCAACTTTTTTTATATTCTTCCAGCATTTGTGGGATTCAATAAAACCCACGCGAGTTAGAGAAACATCCATTTTGGTCCTTTCAATATCAGAAAACGAGTTTAAGACATAGTGATAGACTTTAGGCTGCTTACTTCTACCAAATGAAGTCTCTAAATATAGCTGTCTTATCATTTTGTGAACTGCGGTAAATTAATAAAATCTACATGAGTTGGTATATTCTCCACGCTATCCCCAATGAAGGAAACTGGTCTCTATAAAAATCTGATATACAGAGGCTTTCTCGGTCCACGGTGGCTGGTTGGTTAGGGTGTCGATCTCATTATCAGAAGGTGGTGAGTTCGAACCGAACACGACGAATCTTCGGTGTTACCGAAGATCCGTCGTGTTCAATAAAGGCGGATGGGGCACGTTGTGAGCATTGTGAAAATGCCCAGTTTTAATTAGGCGTGGTCGCAATATCCTCCACGTGAAATGATACCTCTGGGAGTGGCAGGCTAAGTATTAGGAGTATTCTGTTTGGTCCCTGCTTCAAAATCACGAAGACTCCATCTAACTGGCAAAGCCCAACACAGAGATAGGTACAGAGAAGCATGGCATGCCAGCGAACAACAGAAGCTTTATCAGCATGATGGTCTTCACCAAAGTCAATAACAGAACTCACTACCTGTTGTACACGAGAACGACGAATTTTTCCTAATGAGGCTATTTTGGCTCACTTTTCATTCAATGTTTCGGTTACTTGGGTGGAGAAAGTAGCAGATTCGATACCTGATCTCGACGAAGGAGTGTGTCCGTGAACTTCTCAAATCCGCTGATTGATGTGGCAAGAGAAGTCTGGAGAAGGAGCCATTTCAGATGTTGACCTCGTCATTAATTCGTAGTTCAAATGTACATTAAAATGTGGGCGTTTTGCATCCTTAGACTATTTAGAACGGAGATCACAAAAAGTTAATTTTTTAACCGAAGCAAACATCTACATCTGAATCAAACCCATAATCTGTTGAACTGAAGACCAGGGAGCTGACCATTCTCATCAACCAGCTCTGCTCTATCTTTGGATAGATGAAAAACTGACCCAAATATAGCATTGGAAATTCACTTTTGTCAATTTTCTTACAAGGCATCTCCTTAAGCATTAAACCCACGATATTTTTACGATCTGATATTTTGTATTCATTTACTCTTCGTATATAAATAACATTTATATTCTATTTCCTCTGAAAATTAGAACTTCATTGAAGTTAAATCATTTGTTAAATTATTTATTTTATGAGACATGATGAAATTGGTTTCGAAAACGTAATCAATTAGTAGTCATGATCTATAAATATATATCTCTCGTAGTTCCTCTGCATTTAAACAAATATAAATTATGTGGATTTTTTATAATTTAGAAATACAAAATATTTAAATATGTGTAAAAAAGCATAACCATTTTTCTGGTACAACTCTTTATTACATTTGTTTAAAAAAGTGTTTTTATTAAATAAAATATGTTTAAACTTTTAATCTAATATTAAAATCTAACTTGGAAATATCGGAATTCTACTAGCAAATAAAATGCTATACAATAAGTATAAACTTGTTTTACAATACCTTTTTTTACTTTTTATACATTTTCTTTTAGTTAGGATTAAATCAACAGTAAAATAGTTTAAGAAGTATTTATTTTTATATAGTAAAAGTATTTACATATGATAAGGACTTTATAGTTTACTTAATATTTCATTTTTTATGTATTTAAAATAAATTATACATTTTATATTAAAATAAATTATACATATGTATGACATATATATAAATATACATATCATACATATGTATATTTTTGTATACATATGAATGAATTATACATATATATTCATACATATGTTTGTAGCATAGTTTGATAATTTTGTATAATAAAATAGTATAAATTTTGTGACACGCAACAATTAGATATACGTAAAGTAGTAATTTCAGTTGGAAATAATCATTTCACCCTTTAATTGAATAAATTTTAAAAGAAACACAAGAAATAACGAAAGTCTAAGACACAAAAACTCTAGTCAACAAAATTTATTAAAAAGGTACCAAATTAATAATTTATATATTCAATAATTGCAAACTCTTTTCCTTAATGATTAACTAAAAACTAATCCTTAATAATGCCGAGGTGTAAGATAACATCATACAGCTAAATTAAATCATAATAACATATAAATAAAATTATTTACAAAATTTCAAAATATCATGGAAGATGTATAAATAAAGCCAAATTTTTCCACTAAATCTTTACATATTACAATCATTAATGAAAAATTTTAATCTAGTTTATTTAAAATTTAAGATTTATTGTTAATATATATATTAAAATATAATAAATGACTTACCAGTGATGAAAATCTGAAGCAAAGTTAGAGAAACTAACCACATTATTTTGAAATTTAATTTGCACATGTTAAATTTTTTTAAGCAGTGAGATGTGTTTACATCATCCAGTTATAAATTGATGGAAATCCCATACACATGGACGACGGGAAATGTCCGAAACACAAATTCTTAACCCAAATATCGTTCGATTATTTTTATTTAAAATGAGCTGAAGAGAAAAATTAAAGTATTCCACAGCTCCTGATATGCGTATTTTGAATAATCAGCAGACGATCAACTGCTAAATTCTTTACCGCCACGCTTTCGTAGAATAATTTTCCATTTCGTTTAATACCTGCAACTCGTAAAAATTACTCCTCAGCTTGAAAAGAAAACTCGGAATTGACGCGCGTCAAGTTGTTTTAACTTCTCTCAACGAAATAATATCTGGCTAAACAAAGTTCTTTTCGAACACGACGCTCGGGTATTACTGGCCTTGATTAACCCTGTTTTGAGGCCCGCTTCTGCTTGCTGATTGGCGGAAAGAACAGCAACGTCATCAGGTGCAGCACTTTCTTAAAGAAGTTCGCTCCTTTATTGAAAAAAGGTTTCAACTGGCCAGGTTGAGGTGAATTGCGCGCGTTTTCTCGTCCAAATTGAAATAATTTCGGACATTATAATCCCATTCCCGCACTTTTTCAGAGCTTGTCGTCTTTTGATAGCTTATTTTTTTATTTCAGTGAATGGCAAAGTAATTCGACCTACCGTGATAAATTAGGCATGTGTTAAACTCAGAATAATCTCAAAAATAGAATTTGTTTAAGAATTTGGAAACAATTTTAAAAGTATGACTTGAATTTTTTCACTTTTTTTCGGTTAAAAATTAATAGAAAAAGTGGGTTCTTTTAAAAAGAAATTTCTCTTAAGGGGAAATGTATTCACTGATTATACTTAACTTCATAGAGAGCCTTAAAGGATTTTTATATTCGACTCAACTTTATTTAAATTCAATGTATTAAACACCTACTGAAATAATTTTAATTCAGTATTCCGTTAACAGTTAAATAATTATAAAGTGATCTAAAATCAATTTGCAAAAATTGGTGTATCCACTGTTAAATTAACTGAGAAGAAATAAAATGCAAATTATATTTTCACATATTTCCCTGTTTTGTTAAAAATATAAAATAATATTCATTATTATAGATTCCTTTCTTATAATTTTAATCTTGTAATAAATTTCAAACTTGATTTTTTTAATGTATACGCATATTAAATAGAATAATACAATTATTTGAATATAAACTTATTAAGTTTACTTCCTAATTTTTTGTTTGAAATTAATTTCCGAAAAAATACCTCTTCGTTTTCTTCATTTTAGAAATTAAAAGAAGTGAAAATTAACATTTTTGTACTTTAAAATCAGAAATTATATTGTTTCTATTTCATTTCCTTATCATTGTTTCCTATTTGTTTTTTGCTTATTAAAATATCGATGAGTACTTAACTTATCAATAAATCATAATTTATTAATCGCAATTTTTGAAAGAAAAAATATCAATAAAAACTGCTTACTTCAACACCAGTAAGGAAAAGAAAAGGTTTTGTGTTTGGAAAGGAAAATCTGTAGGAAGGAGATAAATTGAAAAAAAAAAAGAGCATTACTGTTCCCTATATAAATCAAAGCTTCTGACTTCTAAATGTCTATTATAAGTATACTTAATTTAGTTATGAATTAATTTTACAATTGGTTAGGCAACAAGAAATTGATGATGTTTTTCTTCCTTTCAATCATGGTAAATGATTAAGAGTTTTCCGGGGCTTTTCTGCCTAACACAAATCAGTGGATTTCATTTTCTATGGAAAATCTTCTCAAAAGATATTTAGTTGAGAACATTTTTAAGAGCTCTACCAATAAAAGAACCATCTATTATTTATTAATTCAATCCCTATATGACTCCAAATTTTCACTTAAGAAAGAGTATTATTTTTTTTTTCTTCTTACTTTTTTAAGTCAGCAATTTTATGTTTTAAAAATGTCCCAAAAAAAATTTTTAAGACCATATTAAATGATGGGTGTTACATAGAAAATATAAATTTTATTAAAATCAATTAATCAGCTAATAAGACGTTTTTTGTGATCAGGGGACTGATTCCTTACTGGGAAAGTAGTTGCTCGTGGCTCGGAAGGTAGCGGATTCGATGCTGACCCAGGAAAAAACCATCGAGCTGAAATGTCCTGTTCATGTTAACAGTTTCATTGGGGTTAATGTAATGTTGCTAATGTAACATAGTGTGGAGAGGAAGGCGCCAACTCAGATTTTGACTTCATCACTCGATCTTGATTAAAAATGACAAAATGGATATCTACGCTTAGCGGCTTTGATCAATAGAAATGAGCATTCGGGAAAGTAACTTACCTTAGCTAAGTTAAATAATGATAAACTACAATAAGTATAATACCAATTTTGAAAAATACTTCACTGTAAAGAAAATATTGATTTTAAAGTTTTCATCTTAACGATTAACAATAATTTAACATGAGTTTCGTTTGTGTCTTTTGCATAGCACTTTCAAACTCCGTGACAGGTTGGTTTTTACTGTTCTTTTAGTTGAGAGGAATGGTGTCAAGCATAAAGTGTTTCAGCACTTGAGAAAATGGAACGACATCTGCTATATATCTTGTTATCAGCTCAGAAATCGCTCTTATTAGCGATATTTCTCAAGAGCCACTCTCTTCTAAGAAACATGTTTTAAGAAGTTCTTTTAACTCCTCGGCAGAAAAAAGTAAATCAGGCTACTTAACAGTCAGACTAGGGAGATTTCTAATCTGACACAACTGGTTAAGTTAAGGTATTGTAATGCGTTGAATGCTTATCTCTGCCGACAAAAGCCACTGAACACTACTAACCACTTCGTAAATTTGAGTTACTGTCTAATGAACACTGAAATGTACACGAGATTAACACTGAAACTGGAATCCGCCATTCCACATAATGATAATGACTGTTGTATCTGAGTCAGATATCGAATCTGTTATCTTAAAAATGACGCCTTAATCCATCAAGCTTCTACAGAATTATTTGTATTATAGACTAAATGTCCGCCGATTGTAGCAAAAAACAATGTTTTTTTTATTTCGAATATCTTATCAAATGAATACTCGATATGTGAGTTAGATGACAATTGGGAAATATCTGCAGGTTATACTTCTCAAAGAGCTCCAGTTGAAAAAAAGGAGACACTCTCATGCCTGAAAAGTAAAGGGGTTGATAATTACAAGCAGTTAGCTGTGTTTAATGCTTTCAGTTGGTAATGAAATGAGATGATACTGCGATATATATTTGTCCCCTCTACTTCTACCGACGGAAGTTGTTGAATTTTGGTATATTTTGATTTTAAATAAATTATATTTTGTCCAAGATCAAGCCAAAAATCTACAACTAATCTCACACTACCACCAGTGAGGGGATACTAGACCCTACAGAAAATTTTACGTGTATAGGTCCTCGCTCTCTGCGATTGGGTCAGGCTTCGAGACCACAGTCTTCCCGACATGAAAACCATGCTTTTCTCAACCAAGCTATAAGAGTTCGTTTGAGCCAAGCCTGCAAGCTGTTGTCAGATGTAGTTATTTGTTTGTTAGTAGTTTATTTGGGCATCATGTAGAGGATAACCTAAAGGTTTAAGGCTATTTTAAAACATTTTAATATCTATCACGTAAACAACCTTAAGAGAGAATTTTTTCATCAATAGTAGACCATATTCAAATGCATGAAGGAGAGAAATCTGGGAAACTTCTAAGCACCCACTCCCCCACTCCAACAGACGGTCATGTAGAAAGATTGTTAATGGATTCGATGCCAAATCCTGACCAGAAATCTTTGTTCTGAAAGGATGTGTGAAGATTAAATAATCATAAGCTTTAAATTGCACCCGCTCATTTTGTAAAATTTGAAGAGGAGAATTATGAAGCCAATGTGCGCCATCCTTGCTATCAGACCGTGAATAAAAATTTAGTTTCTGAACATGTCTAATGGTTTTTGAAATCAGAAATAATCTATTAGAAACATAATGCAATAATAACGTACAATAAAATACAATTCTGTACATAAAAGTTTTATTTATTATATTTTTTAAATGATTGATAATTTTAAGGTCCATCATACTATAAAACGGCCATCACTAATTATTACAAACTTGTTAGGAAAAGCAAAATTAACTCCTGGAGGAAGTTCTGTGAAGAGATAGATTCTATTTCTGAAGGAGCTAGACTCCAAAAACTCCTCAAAAGGGATGAACCTATTTTGGTTGGCACCTTAAAGGACGAGGAGGGTAATTTTGCTGCTTCCGGGAAAGAGGTTATGGAAATTATGACCAAAACCTACTTTCCAGGAGCTAGAGATATTTATAGCAACGAAGGAGAGCACTGCATTGGCTCTTTGCAAAGAGTCAATAGCGATCAATGGACCATCGCTAAAAATATCGTAAACTACAACATTGTTAAATGGGCAATTTTTGCCTTTATACCTCTAAAAAGCCCAGGGCCTGATGGAATTATGCCCATCATGATCCAGAAGGCTGAGGAGGTTATCATATCAGTGCTAACTAGAATTTACAGAGCTAGCTTTGCACTGGGTTACATACCAAAGATATGGCAGAAGACTAGGATTGTTTTCATTCCTAAACCTGGTAAGGACACCTATGACCAGGCCAAGTCTTACAGACCGATCAGTCTTTCTTCATTCTTTCTTAAAATTATGGAGAAAATCATTGATCGGCATATTAGAGATTACTTGGGTAGTAATAGTCCTTTGTGCATGCTCTTCAATTTGCCTATCAACCCGGCAAATCTACTGAAACTGCTTTACATCAGTTAGTTTCCAAGATTGAAACCACTCTGGATTAAAAAGAAATTGCCTTGGCAACTTTCCTCAACATCCAAGGTGCCTTTGATAACACTTTCCCATCTATCCATCCTCAATGCACTTAGAGGGGCAGGGATTAATCAGACATTGTGTACTTGGATTGAGGTCTTGATTTCGGATAGATGTACACAAATGAACATCTTCAGTGAATCATTTGAAAAAAGACTATTAGAGGTTGTCCTCAAGGAGGTGTTCTCTCACCATTACTTTGGAACCTAGTTGTAAATAGCCTGATAAAATACCTAAATGATAGGGGCTCTTATACGCAAGAATATGCTGATGACATTGTCATCCTTATCCTTGGCAAAGATTTCGACATAACTTGTCATCTCATGCAGGATGCTCTAAGTTATGTAAATCAATGATGCATGGATAGGGACCTGATGGTTAATCCTCAGAAAACCTACCTTGTACCTTTTACACGCAAAAAGAAACGGAAAGGTTTTTTCATACTAAGACATTTTGATGCTAAAATCAATGTGGCTTCAGAGGTGAAGTATCTGGGCATTTATTTAGACCGAAAACTCACTTGGAATAAGCACATTGATGATAAAATTAACCGAACAAAGAAAAGCATTATGGTTTGCAGGCGAATGCTTGGTAAAAACTGGGACCTACATCCAAAACTGATGTTGTGGATGTACACAGCTATTGTCTAGCCCATTCTCACATATACCTGTGTGATCTGGTGGCGTAAGGTGGAACAGAAGACTGTGAATGGCAGACTAGGAGGTCTAAAAAGACTGGCCTGTCTCTGCATCAAAGGAGCAATGTCCACCGCGCCAACCAGAGCATTGGAAGTTATGTTGGATCTAACTCCCTTAGACATCTGCATCTGCAGCACTGCCAGAATGACTGCATACAGAATGAAGCTACAAAACCAATGGTACGACCAACCTGTTGCCAAAGGGCACAGGGGTATTACCGGGAAAATTCAAGATCCTACTTACCTGATGCCCTCGGACATCATGGAAAAGTCATACATGTTTGAAAGGACATTTGAAATAGTTTTTCCAACTATAGACGAATGGAATATTAACATGTTTGAAACTAAAACAGGAGATCTAATCTGGTATACAGATGGATCACTGAAAAACAGCCTCTCAGGACTGGGAGTATGTGGAGTGTCACCAAGAACCAGCATATCTTTAAGCCTTGGACGATACGCTACGGTCTTCCAGGCAGAAGTTTTGGCCATTATCCACTGTCTGCGACTAAATATGAGGAAGGGCTACCACGGTAAGCGGATTCTCATTTTTAGTGACAGTCAAGCCGCTTTAAAAGCGCTCAATCCTTTCGAAATCAAATCTAAAATAATTTTGGAATGTAGAAACCTTCTTACAAAACTGGCAACTAGAAACAAGGTGATCCTTGTATGGGTGCCAAGGCACTAAGGTATCGAAGGAAATGAAAGGGCTGATGAACTTGCTAAACAATCGTATGCTTTAATCGTAGGCTTCATAACTGGGCACTACTATTTCAGAAAACATCTCCATAAAATGGGACTGTTTCAGCAAGACCCTATCTGCAGGAAATGTCATACGCAAGTGGAAACGGCCAAGCATATCATTTACGAATGCGAGGCTTTTGCCCTCTCTAGATTAACTTCTTTAGGCATCATCCATATTAGAGAGTTACACCTAGACTCCATTAAATGGTTATCTGACTTTATTAATAAAGTGAGTGACCCGAGCAACTGGAACTAGGAAACACTGGGTTTGGAGTTATTGGTACAAAATGCTGATAAAAGCAGAGGTGCCCAATGACATACAAACCCAAATCTAAGAAGAGAGAAGAAGAAGGTCCATCATGGAGCAATGGTAAAATAACAATCTTCAGAATGAAAGGTCACGTGTTCATTCCCAGCCTCTGTTGAAAATGGGGAGTGGATGCTGTATTTCTGCTTTCTGCATCAATATTTGTCTATTGGATATTTAGTAGCTTTCCAAGTTATCTTCCTTTGATAAGTAAATATGGCCCACTATCTATGAAAGTGTGTTTTATTATTTCATAGGTAGCGGCTATGAAAATTACACGATGGATACTGGAATATTTCATAATAACCTTGGTTGTTAGGTTGCCCTTTGCACGATGTCAAATGGCTTATATAATAAATTAATAAATTTTATTAATAAATTTTATAAATTATATTCTCAAGCTTTAGGGGGGAATTCTATCCCCGTCCATCAACAGATATCATGAGATTTTTATTTGCTCATAAATGGATTCTCCTTTTCTCATTGGGGGGGATTCAAACTAATAAAATGTTTGCCATTTTACTTTCATAAATCAGAAAATATGAATTTATGAGATGCTTTTGTAAAACTTTTAACTTATCTTTGCTATATAAAAATCGCATGGGTCAATTTACTTATCTTATTTTCCTCACTCAATCTTTTTACTTGGTAATTAATATGAAATGTAAAGTGGTTCTTCATCACTAAACACTTAAAGAAGACCTTTTCTTTTTATAAAAAAAAAACTATTTTTTATCAAAGTATTGTCGTAACGTTACTACTTTCTTACTTTATCAAAGTAAACGTTGTAGCAAAGTAACATACTTTAAGGGTAAAGAATATATCTAAATACATACCTTTTTACCTTGAATTATATACATATATATAATTCAATAAATAATATTATATATATATAAGAAACGATTATATTTAATTACTTTTAATAAATAAATCCATCAAATATAAATTTTAAGCTTTATTTTTCATACTTTTAAATTTGAGTTACCTATTGCATATTTATTTTTCATTACGTTACAGAACAAAAATATTATTATTTTTTTTTAATTCAACAAAAATTGCAAATCTGTATAGTTAGTAAAAACAAATATCAAAACATAGCTTTATGTGATATTAAGTTATTGTGATATGTTTCTGGCTGCTTGTTTTTACTGATTTATAAGGATAACCACTTTAATTTTAAAACATGCTCAAGTAATGAGGTCAAATCTGAGCTGATAGCGTTTTTTCCTCACTAAGAAGTACCATTAGAGTCATAAGGAACCTAATAGAACTTTTAACATAAATAGATCCTTTGAACAAGGCAGTCTTCTGATGGGTCAAATATAGAAGCTACTATATTCACAACATATTATATTCTTCCAGATGTATTTTTCATAAATATTAGGCCATACTCGCGAGTTGCAAAGCAGGGAAACCGGAAAATTCCCAAGCATTTATCCCAACGCATGCAGATGCAGAAAGTAGAAGAGCAATTTCTATCTCCCGTTGTTCAACAGTGGCTTAGATTCGAAAGGACTTTTTTTATAAAGATATATAATCTTTTCCAAGCTTTAGAGAAATTACTAACATTCAGTGTTAGTTTCTCAGTTCCATTACTATTCTCTTCCATTCGGTTTCATTACTATTCTTTTCCATTCGATCATTACTATTCCCTTCTATTCCGAAATCACTAAACGCAAACTCCTTACAATTTTCAACCACAGTCAGTAACGGAGTCAATACCCGAGCTGTCACAATCTCATGCCCAAACTTCCAATTACATTACTTTTCTAGATATTTATCTTAGCTAATTTTTCTTTACAGAGCACCCTTCTTATTTGGTCATCTCTGTGGCTTTCAGTTCATGAGTTAAAAGTCTCATATCTGCAGTGAGTGCTTATAGTGCTTTAGAATCTACAGTTACCGCAATGAGTATTCATTAAATAATACCTCTTGTGTAAAAAAGTGATTCAGACATGGATATTAATCATTCAAACTCATTAACTCCTTACTTGATATTATCAAAAGTAGCGAATTTTGCCATGAAAAGCAGAGATATGCAGCCAATCTTTTAAATATCAGCTGCATGATATACTAATAGACTGGCGGCAAAAAGGTAGGACATGAACATTCTGAAGCTCATGGAAGCGTACTGCAAATCTTTAAATGTAGAATGTGATGACAATAGAAGGATCCTCTATGTGTGAAAAGATTTGTTTTTAAATAAATATTTTTTTCATATTTAATAATTTAACTGTTTTTATTATCAGGATGACCCTCGTAGTTCTTAAAATGAGATAGAGAATAGTTAATCGTATAAAGAAGATAATTCATTTTTACCAAAGAATTAATTTTTAATATACTCACTATCGACATTTTTAACTTATTTATCAATCAACTTAAGTGTTAGGAGGATTTAATTCTCTAACAATAGGTTAAATTGTTCGATAACCTTTCTAAAGTGGGAAAAATATGGGTGTGAAATTTTGTGCGTAGAAAAAAGCGAATACGATCGAAAGTTGCTCAGTAAGTTTAAGGCGATTATAAACATTTTAATCAGCTTACAAGTGTGTTCACATAAACGTAGAATGCATCAACTTATACTTTTAAGATTTTAAACTTACACACTTCACCACACTGTACGGAATCTAAAAAGGAAATTCAATTTAATTCCTATAACTTTTTTTTTTCAGATGAAATGCTGTTTCATCAAGGTCATATTAAAGTTCATTAAAATGCGATCTATAAAAAATTATTTTGTAAGAAAGTTTTTAAGTGATTTCTGTGTATTCGTGTGAATCTATATCAAATTAAAATTACTTAATTCCAATTAATAAGCACCGATTTGAGACATTTTCAGTTAATTTGCCAGCTCAGTAGTTAACGTTTTGACCTTTAGTGAGTAGTTCGAGGTTCAAATCTTACGTCGAACTTTTTAATAAACAGCAGTTCGTATTCCTCTTGAGAAATTAATTAGACAAATTGAAATAATCATAATATGCAAAAGTATATGAAAGTTGTGTGACCTTATAGGACATCAATTATTAACTGGGTTTGTTTATTTATCATTCAAATATAAATTTTTGCAAACGAGAACTAATTAAGTTAAGATCTAAAAATAAAAATGGATTTCATATCGAAAGAAACATACTGACCAAAGAAAAATCCATGGGCTTTAACTAAATGTGAGATATTGCCAGATATATATATATATATAACTGTTTTATTGTGTAAAATTATAAGTTTCTCTGAGATACTTTATGTTAAATCATTGATGGTTTTTTATCTATGTTTGATGATTGGGTCTAGAGTTATACCATTTATTGAAATAAATTATTTGATTTAAAATTAATGTTATGTCTAAGTAATCTGAATAAATGATTTCGCTTTCTATGAACCATTTCTTGAGGTGAGCTTGATGCATTTAATATACTCAAATTTCCAATGTATGTATTTAGATTTCCAATTTTTAGCTTAACTCCGAACTGAGTAAGTAACTTTTCCATGTTTTTCTATGTTGTTGAGTTATATTGTTACAAGTGACGACGATAGTCGATTTTGATTTATCATTAACACATTTTGGCTCTTGTACATAGTTTATTTATTAATTTAATAGCTTCTTTCCCCTTAATACATTATACTTGGACAGAATTACTATTATTTATATTCATATTTTCCTTAAATTCATACTATGTGCTGATAAATCATTTCCATGTAGTAATTATTTGTTGAAGATTGTCTTTCCGAATTTAGCGACAAGTTTTTTCGAGACCATTTTTAGACACACGATCGGGTGGAATGCAATACAGGTCGACACAAATTCCTATGTATGATTGTTTCTTTCATAAACATATAATATCAACGTTATTTTATGCATTATTGATTGTAGAGAAACACAGAGTCAAATTATTTATTCAGAGTAAATGTGTACCCTTTATTTATAGTATCTGATAACTCAAGAATTTTATATACTTTATTATGTTTGCTAAATATTTTAAGCATTTGATGCTTTCATTTTTTATTTGAGTAATTTATGCAGATTTTATGTTTAGAAACTATTATCCCAGTATTTGCATCTCATTGAATATTTTATATGTTTCTTATTTAAAAATTAGTATTTGATATTCCTTATAATGGGAATATGTATTTCATTAGAGACTGAGATACATTCATACATTTCCCGGATTCAAACCCATTGATTAGAAAAACACAACCTTAACTCTAAACGGCATTAATGGCTTATTGTGAGTGAACAGAAAATATTCGTAATATTAATAAAAATGTATGAACATATTTTAAACTAGTCTTGAAACGGGAGATGATTTAAACGAAAAGAGCGTAATCAATAAACTAGCAAAATAAATTTTAATTGGTATGATGCATTTTTTTAAATATTATAAGTGATTAATTAACTATCGTTTAACTATTTTTCAAAAAAGATATTTAATTTTGAAAGCGTTCAAAGTTGTCTACATATTTGTCTACATAATCCATTTCAAAATTGTCTACATATTTTGTCAGAGATTCATAGTTGTTATAACAAAATTAAATTTTTTGTTCTTTATTAAAAATTATTAGTTTTTAATTGTTCATTCATTTGATGTTATATGACAATCTATTGTAGATATTTCAGAAAATTCTACTGTGCATATCCAGATTTTCTTGGAATTCACTGAAAAGTAGGGAAAATCTAGAAATATTTTCCTAGTCTTTAAGGAGAATGGAATAGATTGAGCTTAAGAGCTATGCAGTAAAAAAGCTTGTTAGTGTTTCTGCCCATAGTTTCTATGCATTAGCTCCACTTTTACGGAGCCCGTGAAACTGTCTCAAAATTTTATCAAGTATTTAAAGATTATTAGATAATAAAACATGTTCAAGTATGTTTTCTTCGAATATATATAATTTCAAATCATCACATACACAAACTCTATCAAAATTTACAAAATCAATAATATCTGAAAGAAATCAGCTTAAGCAATTTTCCTCCAACATGAAAATCATCTTTTTGCTTTGATGAGCATAGTATATATTATTTTTTGTAGAGGTTAGTATTCTTTAATTTCCAGTTTTATATTTTCAAATGAATAGGAAAACTATCAAAATAAAATACACAAAGGGCTAAAAACAAAATAAATAGCGTGTTTCGAGAAAAAAACTATAAATTGTCTTCAATTAAAAAAATTCGAAGAATAATTTATAATGAAAAGGAAACTTTTCGATTAAAAATATAGCAATCAATGAGAGATTGCCAAAAATATATCCATTTTTATAGCAAGTCAATCAAAGACTCTGATATTCATTTGGTGTTAATAAAAGCTCTAAGAGAAACTTTTTCTGATGTCACATGATATTACTTCAATGGATATTGTTTGTTATGTTATTTTCGCGTTTCTAATGTGATATAATCCCTTTTTCTTATTATTTTTGGTTGAGTTATTGTCATCAGTTAGTATTTCTAATTCAAAATTGAATTTTGTATCGAATTCTCAAAACCCAATGTTTGCTTGTTCCATTTATTTGGATCATCCATCCTGTTTATGAAATATGAATATCCCATGATGCTTTAACTCTTTAGCACTGAGAATACCTAAAGTTATCAGTCGAATCAAGGCAAATGCATCACACTTTCCTTTTTATGATGTCTTGTGTTGTTTCGTTCTTTAAGAACTTTCTATTAAGTGGGTTTTAGTCAAAATTTCCGATTGCCTGAAGGTATTTTCTGAAATTGTCGTACCATGTGATGAAGCCCATAATACTTATAATATATCCAAAGCAATTTCCGCTAGCATATTTTTTAAGTAAAACAATTTCCAACCTATATTTCTACTGAATTCTTGTCCTGGGTTGATTTAAGAACCTCTGCACTGAAATGGAATTGAATGTATATAAGAATGCTGACTTTGATTAATTAAAAATATATAGACTATTTTTCCAATATTTCACCCTAGATAAGGTGAATGCATTTAGATATATGGTGCAAATAAATCAAGAAGAAACAACAAACACGGACAAGTGTCTTATCTACCACATTTTATACCAGATCAGTTAGTGCACAAGCTATGATAATTTTTTCCATTCATCCGAGGTGTGGATAACAAGCTTCTCATTGTTTTGTGGAGGCAAGCAACTGAGAATTAGGGGATAGGGAACGTGAAACAAGATTCGCATGAAAACAAGAGTGAGCAGGCACAATAGAAAAATCACGTTTCAAAAGACCCTAAAAAGTGCCTCCTGCTATTGTGGAATGAAAATCAACCGACTTTTTATCAAACAATTTGAATTCGCTGGGCTGTGTCGAAGTGATGCCACTGGGCGTGACTAAATTGTGTCAAAAACCTTAGACGACGTTGTATTCGTTCGCTCTTCCGGAATGGCACAACTGCCCTTGAATTTTCTATTCAAGGTGATATCTAAACGATAAAAAAAGTCTGTTGACCCTATTGCTTTGTGGGTGGTGGAAGATATTTTTTATTACTTTACCTGTGTGTGAGCTTCATCTAAAGAAGTTTAACGAAAGTTGTCTCCCTAATATATGAAATCTCGCGAAAGCGCGCGAATTTGATCTCTAGAAGAAATTTTTCATAAAGATGTGAGATTCTATATTTAATGATATCAAAAAGAATTACTATTATATACAATTGTGAAATCTTATGTAATAATGCAACAGCTTCTCAAAAAATTTTCTTTTTAATCTCTGCCTTTTAAAACTTAATTTCAAAATCCACCCTTTCCTAATATGTTCATATTCTTGAAATATCCAACACTCGCAGTGGAAAAATTTTAGCACTCTCAGTGATATAATGAAAGTATTCTATAGTAAATTTATCTTCATAAAGGCATCTTTAATTGGGAAATGATATTAGAGATTTAATGATACTGAAAACATTTCTTATGAAAATACACAACATGGTTATTATAGAGTGAATTTCTATGGACGCTCTAATTTTCGTTATTGTTAATGAAAATTTCAGTTTTGCATTTGCGTACTTACTTATATAAACAATAATTTTATCATAAAACCCAAAAAAAATTATTTTACTAGAAAAATTTTACTAGAAGGAAAATATTTTAAGAAGCATTTGTATAAATCTTAAATATTTCATTATAAGCCTAACTATCAACAATCAGAAGAGAAATGTAGTTCTAGATCAAAACGATTTAGTAAATAAATATTCGTTGGAACCTACGCCAAGTCATCGTTTTACTATTAAACACCAAATTGTTTTGGATATACACGCAAAAATATTTGTATGTCAATTTACTATGAGAGATCAAAATCTAAAGAATGGTTTTACACACATGACTTATAAAGATGATAAGCTAAATAATGCAAAAGAATATTACTAAATATTAGAGTTTTCACGAACGTATTTAGTATGTGAATCTTGACTAGAACCCAAGATCAAATTAGAGAATGTGACACCGGTATGTGTTAACAATCTCTAACTTTTCTCATTTCCATGAACACTATATATAATAAAAATACAACTAAACTAAACTATGTGGCATGACAGCCCATGTGGGTCACAAGGGTAACAATGCCCATCTCTGTTTTCTTGACCGATAGGCTCAGATGTGCGAAGCATATGTCCCGATTAGGTGACCAATCTAATGCAAAACCTCCAATGTTTAGTTCCCAAGCATGCTTGGTACTCAGTTTATCAATCCATTGAAGGTATGTAAGGCTGAGTTGAACTTGCCCAATAAAAGTGCAGTTAGAAAATAGTAATATTAAAGATCGAAGAATGGGCACTTTAAATTCGCTGAATTAAAGTATCCAGCTTTGCGTCGTAATCTACTGATTCGCACCGCATTTCATCTTTGTCAATGGAATGAGTCCAAATAAGATTCATCCCTAGTAATATTTCTCATCTAGGACACTCGATTCTAATTCATGGTATGCTTAACCTTGACTTCATTATTCTAGATAACAATGAGCTTACAGCATTGTAGTAATTTTACGGATTCAGGATGACAACGCCACTTGTCATATAGAGACGTCCACCAGGGCTTTATATTCTGATAATGTGATGAACCTACTGAATTGACCTGCCAGACTTGAATCCTGTATAGTGAGTTAGATCGCCGAATAAAGGAGTACAGCAACCTATGATAGAGCTTACATGTCTTCTCTTAGCCGAGGTCGAATGACGCTGCTAACCACCAAACGCTTTTGGAAAGCATACTCCTGAGAGGTAATTGCCTAGCGTGAAGGCTTTACCAACTATTGAATATGAATAAATTGTGCTTGTCTCTTATCAAAGATCTTAATACTTATTGATAAATAGTATATAAACCAATGTCACTCATAGTTTGAACCAATCTCAAGCGATAAGTGAACCTTTCTCTCCATTGCTCGCCTCGTCAAAGGAAAGCTAGTGGTCTCCTCACGAAATGTTCAACGTGCATAGGCAATCTACATACTATGACGGTCTCAACGATTAGGACAGATATCTAACCCGATATTTTCGTTTGAAAGAGTGATAAGTCGTCGCCTACCAACTTACCGTGGCAATTCTCAATGAATTAAAACCAAGCTTATGCAATTGGTGTATTTGCGTTGGTTTCTCAGCTGATAAGCAAATTTTAGAGGAGTTTCTTTGCAAATAAAACGAAATATTTATGTTAAATGTTAACTAAAAAAGGATTATAAAATAATATTAGAAGTTAAATAATTTATTAAATTTATAACATTTTTGAAATATAACGGTCGAGGAACCTCTTGAAACATCGTTAAGAGCATAAAATAAACTATTTCTAGTGCTGTGCTATTTCAACAGCAAATTTACTATTTATGTTAGATCAAGTTCAGTATAGAAATTATCTGTTTGGTGCTCGAATGGCTCAATTTTCATAGATTGAATGTGTTTTCCAGTGATCCAATTTGCATTCAAATGTTATAGATCAAATAAAGAATAATTTCATTCATTTAATTTCGCAATATATCCTTTAAATTTAGATCGGAAGCAATAAGCAGAATTATTTTTTTGAGTCAATGTCATTATAAGTTTGGAAAGAACAATTTAATTGAATAATTATTTTTGTATTTTAGGATTATACTACTGATTTGTAAAATATTTGTCTATTTGTCTTCTAAAATGTTCTGCTATGTTTAATTTACTGTTATTAAATAGACTGTTATATATATATATATATATATATATATATATATATATATATATATATATATATATAAAACTCAAATTCATAACTATAAAAAAGTAAGTTAAATGGACATCCTGTAATATATTTTCATAAAATATAACATTCTAGTAACCAGAATTATCGATAAAGTAAACAGTCATTATAATTTTTCCTTTTGGTACTCATATTTCCTTTATATTTCAATTGCGACCGATAAAATTGTATATCATATAATAATAGTTTAAATAAGAAACAAGAGAGAGATAATGAAAATAGTTATAAACAGACAAGTTCACACACACATACAAAGTCCATTATCAATGTAAAAATATCGTGAAATGCTTAGCTATATTATCAAATGTAATTTTCACAGCTCATTTAATCAGTTTTATTTTATTTTAAACTTATGAAACTTAGAACACTTATTTTTTCCCATAATCTTAGATGTAAAGCATTGAAATTTAGGCAAACATTAATGACTTTAAAATTGGCGATTTTTCGTTATTTTCATTATTATTATTTTAACATACTCGCTTGTATTTCACACATCAAATATATTTTACTAAATCTCATAATAAATTATTAAATAAATAATTTCCTGTATATTAATGAAACGCGATGTTAATGCCTTGGCAAGATATGTTCGGAAAGTTTGACTATTTTGTGATTTTGCTAATTTTTGGCCATCATTATTAACACTTTGGTTGAAATTTAGGTATGGATTTTTGATGTATACTATAAACAAATAATGTGACTGCTTTAGATTTCTAGAAATAAGTATTCTGATTTAATTAATTTAATTAACTAATACTATAACAAACTTTATTTAATTAATCACTTGATTAATTTATTTTCTAAAAAGAATTAAAAGATTTAAAGCTAAGCCTAACATGAGTACCCAGCAAACTCAAAAATAAAGCGTAACAGAAATCTTATGTTATCGATTATCATATTTAGTGTATCTGATGTATAATGTAGCTTGAATTTCCTACACATAAAATTTTCCATTGATATATGCTCGCCTAAATTCTAAAAGACAGTATTAATTGCAAAAATATAATTGTTTGGATTATCAAAACTATGTTGGATTTCAAATTTCTCGAACAGAGCAATCGCGTACAGACAAAATCTGCGAAATTAAGGTTAAAAATACTATTTAATTTAAATATGCGAATAAAAATGAAGCTTCACTTTCACTTCACTTACAGTTGACGTTTTTACTCAGCAGGATATAAAATTAATTAGAATAAGGAAAGTTTTTGACCTTAGAAAGCTTGCAATACGTACGATAATTGCTCATTTCCTCTTTCCATCAATGCCATATTTTATTACAAAATATCTAGAAAATCTTTCTGAAAGAGTTAATTTTATAATAATCAAAGAATTAATTACAGACACTTGGTGGTTTAATAACAACTTTTTCCTTCGAAATCAGAAATGTGTTCAAGATTGTATTTTACGAGTGTAGATTATCTTATCTTTTTCTTACTAAATATTCTTCAATTTATGGGAATATAGTTTTTAAAAGATTTTAATGGAAATTTATTTTGGAATCAAAAATTTTTTTTGGAATCTATTGTTAATAATAACTTTGATTTAAAATTATATGTTTTAGATATTTATATTTACGTGGATTGGATTCTGGAATGTTTAATGGGAGTCTCGAGAAAAAAATGACAGTTCTGGTACAATTCTTATCACTAAACAATGCTTTATGAGGCAATCAGTGAAAGTGCGTAGGATATTAAAGTGGAACATGTTTAGACTCTACACAGTATGGTATGTAAATTGGAAAAAGAACATATACCAACTCAGTTACACTGCTTTAAAATTAAGACGCTTGTATTATTATTGATGCATTATAATCCCTCACCAAACTACCTAGAATATCGAGTCCTCAAAAACACATATAAATATTAAGATTAAATTATTGCACAATTTCTTTTCATTACATTACGAAACCTGTCATCAAAATTAAAACATTTTTGTCACACTTTTCCAGACATACAAATGTTGAAAATTCGAGTGAATTTCTTAAACAAAAAGATAATGGTTTCCAAATTTTTCAAAATATGTAATGATTTTAGGTTTAAATGAACCACAGGATTTCATCTGATAATGTATTGGTTATTATGAAATAATGTTTCATTTTCTACTTTACTACTGTAAGTAAACAAAATTACATGTATTACAATACATACTACAGTAAAATTGGAACTTTATTGAGATAAAATTCATAGAAAGATTTTAAAATTTTAGTTCAATAACTGATAAGTTCTAGCACTCTATCTTGGGATTCTTTTCTACGCCAATGTAATATTAAGGAAGTAAATTAAGTAATTCTTATTAAAAATTATATTATTTGCTAATTTTAACGGTCATATTTTTCAAAATGAATTTTTACTTACTAATAAGGATCAAATTTACTCCTCTGGCTTGGCGGCAAAACATCGTGTTATTTTTAAATAATGCCCAGCTACTAAATTTCCATTTTTTAGCACTACAAGGAGCGAAAGTGATGGGACATTTTATAATGAGGCACCCCGTGAATGTGCCATATGGCCCCGAAAGTGGGTCCATCTTTGTAATTTATAAGCAAGCACCAAGCATAAGAACTTAGCCTCCCACTCAAATTCAACAAATCGAAGTTAGGAAAAAGCATGCTTCTTATTGTCTATCGCAGGGCTTCCCAACCTTTTTAGCTGGCGGACCCCTTTTTCAGGCAAAAATCCTAGGTGGACCACTGTCAGTCAAGCGCACAGTAACAAGTAAAATTCAGCTCGAAGCCCATCCTAATTGAAAACTTCATAATGTAAGTGGCATTTTTTTCAATAACCACATGACAAATCGAGATTCTTTGATTTAATGATGAATGGAAACAACTTTAAACTACATTTCCATTAGTCAGATTTCCCACATTATATATTTATATACTTGCTCACATCGTTCAACACCCTAGGCAGGTTTTATCACTTATTGAATGCAGGGGAATATATTGCAAAGAAAAGAAACATTAGTTGAATAACATTTTAATTTTCACAACAAAAATATCAATATATGCAGTTTTCAATTAATTATTAATTTATAGAAAATAAGAACAAATGGTTACAAAAGTTATAGTCCGTGAACATTCACTCCTCGTCAAAGAAACACAAACTCTTAACTAGAGATGAGTTTGTAGAAATAATAATTGAATCTTACTGTGAAGGTTGAGGTTTTGCTTCTGATGATACAATTTTGAAAAGTCGGGCTCAATACTTGACAATTGGAGACGGATGTCAGTTTCAGCATCTTTAGTACTTAGTTTTGGTGCTTTGCATTGATCGAGAATCCGGATTCGCACATGTATGTGTGGCGAATGGAAGTAGAACACGTTTTGCTTTTCCAGCACGGGGTTAGAAAATTTTCTTAAACCAAAATTATCCAAAAGTGTGAGTAACCATAACTATCGAAAGTAGAATTCAAGACTGTGAGTCAGTGGGAATTTCTATCAACAACTCATATTCATTCGACGATAGAATGTTCGGCTTTTTGGATACAGCGAATAGGTTATCCATCAATTCGCTTTGCTGCAGTGACTCATCTTGAGCTGTTGGGAAATAATGCTCCAACGATGATGTCAAGCTTCGGAGGTATTCGAGGATTTCATGAAACAAATTGTTCCTAAGCTACTATGTCTTGTCTTTCAAAAAATCATTGAGGAGAGAGGGAAACACTCTACCCCCACCCTCCTCCACACTCTTTGCATAAAAATTGATTTTCTTCTTGAAAGCTCGAACCTTATCATTTGCAATGACTATTATTACAGTTTTCCCATGTAGTGAAATATTCATTTCGTTCAATTTGGAGAAAATATCTGCCAAATACACAAATATACATTGCCAATTTTCATCATTAATAATTTCTGCTAATTTGGTATTATGGCAGGCAGTCTAAATGTAAAGCTAGGACTTCTAAACGTAATTCATAGAATCGAGAGTGCATTCGTACGTGAGAGCCACCTTACTTCTGTATGGAGAAGCAGAGAATGATGAAGGCTTTCCATATCTTCGCACAGTATTTTGAAAAGTCTTGACTTCAAAGGCCGTAATTTTATGTAATTAATAATTCGGACAGATTGATCTAAAGCTTTCTTGAAAGATGCATGCATCTGTTTCGTAGCTAAAGCCTCTCTGTGGAGAACACAATGACTACTCTGCAATCTTTTAAGCTCCATTTTATTTTTGTTTTCGCTCCAACCAATGGACCTGTCATAACTTTTACACCATCTGCACACATCGATGCAATTAGACCATGGAATTTCGTTTGTTCTTAAAAGATTGTCCAACAAACGGAATATTTCAGCACTTGTTGCATGGGCAGGTAGTGGTTTGCACAATAAGTCCTCTTTGGAACATCCCGATTATGCATAACGAATAAAATTCAATGAAACCTCTAATCCAGTAATGTCAGTGGATTCATCTATTTGGAGAGAAAATAAACTATGTTGAACGCGAGAAACCAGAGATTTTTTCACATCATTGGACATGTCAACTATCCGTTTCTTGACAGTATTGTTTGATAGTGGCACTGAAGATATACGCCTTTTCGTCTAACATACGAAAAACAATACCACTAACACCTGGTTTTATGAGGGTTTCGTCAATGATATGAGCTTTGCCTGCCTTTGTCACCCGATAACTTACCAAGAAAGATACTTTTAGCGAGTTTTCATTAATTGTTTTTGCATGAGTTTTTTCCTGTAGTATTGAGAAGCAGCTAATTCAGTGCTCTTCCTTTTGAAAATATCCATTATCTCTTTAGTATGGAGATCCGTTTCAGTACCCTCAAAATGAAGAAGCAATATAACTAGAACCATCGAACTGTTCGGAAGTACTAGCTCGCAAATTACACACTGTATTTTAACCTCTGTCTCGATGAAGCCCATTTTTAAATAACTTTCGTTGTAGTTACGGTTTTTAGTTATTTCACTTTCGCTGGGTACTGCAACTAATTGAGAACTTGCAGAGTTTTTGCATAATAAATCCGGCTGTGGCGCATCATGTAACTGTTCTTCATTTGGCCGTTCTCCTTCATCATTTATTTCAACCGGGAGCATTCCCTGCTGTGGTGGTGATGGAGAAGCTGTTAGCTTCTTCAATGATCCCGATCCACCCATCCATGGTGAAAGTAATAAACTGTGCAATAAGCAAGTGGTGCACTCATGAAAGAAGTTCAACATTGAATAATGCATCGAGAAAAACGAGGAAAAGCAGGTGACCGTCCGACGCACACAAAACGAGGAGAGCATACGAGGCAGTGAGCATTCTGATTGGTCGGCTGAGCTCGCGCCATTTCTGAAGATCATGGGTAAAAGGTTTCTACGCATCGAGCGCCGTAAGCCAGCTCGTATGCGACCCCCGGACTTTACAGAAAGTCGAGCAGGGAGGCCACATCCACCGGCACTAAACTACCTGAGGGTCAAAATGATGGGAACTGCAGTCACTGTTCAAAGGTAGCCACGGACCCCACGTTGGGAAGCCCCTTGTCTATCGTATGATTCTTTCATTTGATACATAATCTAGCAAATTATCGTAGCATTGACAGTTAATAAAAAAGCGTGTAAAAATTAACAAGGTGTAATATATATTTATGAAGGTATAATTATATATAGTTATACATCTCATTTTCTACAAATTTTATTTGCATTTTTTTTAAGTATAATTTTTTGACACATTGTCTGATGTCATTTGCAGAAAAACCATACGATTATGCCACTCAAACCTACTTTCATTTGTACTATGCCAACAAGTACAAATAAAAGTAGTTTCAAATCTTCTTTCAACCTATCAACAAAGTTCAAATCTACTTTTATTTGTAGTCAAACCTACTTTCTGTCTGCATTGTGTAATCTAATTTTTAAAATTTTGATTTTGATAACTGTATATTATATTTTGAACTCCTAATTTATATTTTGATAATTCTATTCTAGTTTTGCTTTCGTGCTGAATGAATTGCTAAAGGCTTGCTTGGATTTGTAGTTTGATTATTAATTCTAGTATTTTATGTGTTTAATTATACACAAGCAGAGAGAGAGAGAGAGAGAGCATTCATTTATTTATTCTTATTATTTGGCATCTCTCCAAAATAAAACACCATTCCAAAATTGTATTCCATGCTCAACTTTATTCGAGAAAAATGATTCCATAACTGATTAAATTAATCTGATTAATTGTTGGTTTCATTTATTGTCATTTCCTTCAGGAAAATGACATATCTTGAAGGAAGGAAGAATAAAAAAAGTTAAGAATGTGCTTCTGAGCTTATATGTTTATTATATTGTGCATAGGAAATAATAATTAATTAATTTATGGAAATAAAAATAAAATGCGAAGGGTTTCGAGGTAATTTATAATTCACAACAAAGAGAATTCCTCACCTTCACACAAATAAATCTATTTCTTTTAAAATAATTTTAACAAATGATAGAATAATGAAAAATAAATTCAGAGAAAAAATTGACTTTCTGAGAATTTAAATCATCTTTATGCGTGTTTCCGCTCAAATAACTACAAATTAATTATGAATTGTATTAAGTTGAATGAATATTAAATGGTTCAGTGTTAATTGTCAACTTTTAATTTTTCGAGACAGTTTGGTATTCATTAAATCAATTATAACTTTTTTATGAAAGTAATAAGTCTACTATAATTTTAATATTTTAAGGAAAATTTCAATGTGCTGCTACTCTTTTAAATGATTATTAATGATAATTGACATAAAAATTAAAAACCACTAAATGTAGATGTCCTCTTGAATTTACCCATTACGAAATTTTTGTCCAATGAATTTTTCTTTATTATAGAAGCTACGTCCTATAATAAAGTCAAGAAAATATTTCTAAATATATGTTGCAAAGGTTTCTGCTTCAAAATATTATTCTCTGTTATGAATTCTTTTACAACAAATTCTCCTTCATAATGAAAACTTTATCCAGAATAAAAATAATATTAATATTCTCCATTTATAGTGGTGATTGTTAAGAAAGAATTATTTTGCAAGCATCTCTGTGAAGCAAATTTCAAATTGCAATGTTAGCATTTCGTATAATCTTTCTTCTTTCTGAACCAATGCGATAAGTTATTCTAGAAATAAGATATAATAGCAAGTTTCAAAGTAGAAAATTATAAGGATATAACCTAAAAGATACTTATATATATTATCCTGAATTAAATTCGTGCTTACTTTTAAAATAGAACTAATTTTTATAAAAATGTTGTATTTTAGAAGGCAGAATGATATATAATAACATAATTTTTCCAATAAAAATAAATGTAAATGCACATTAATATCTAAAAGAATGATATGTCTTCAACTTTGATCATTTCATTCATTTAATAAAAATGACATAATTTCAAAATAAAAATAACTTTGATATTAATTATTGTTTTTATTTTTTAATATATATTTTTTAAATTCTTTAATTATTATATATTATTTAATTATATTATTATATAAAAAAGTAATATTTTTTAAATTCTTGTATATTTTATTATAAACTTATCATAACAGTGTTTGAATCTATTTCACTGACTAGACAGTAGTTTTTGTGATATTTAACTATAAAATCGATACCAAGAAATTTCGTTATAGAATAACTTCCAGTTTTAATTTTTCTTCTTAAGCTGAATATGTATATAGTTTATGATTTTCATTTGCATAATCTTTTAAACATTTATAAAGTAGAACGTTTTTTTACTCGATATTATTTTAAATTTATTTAACTCCACTCAATGCAGCAATAATCAACAGAAAAATGGTCATTCTCGAATTCAATACCAGATCCATTTGAAGACAGTTGAGCAAAAGAGCAAATGCACATTTAATTTTCTTAAGATTTATTAAGAGATTATAACTCCGCAAGAAAATTTTTATCGCAATTTTAAAAGAAGGATTCCTTTTCAAGTATAGGCCTCAACATACGATTCGATATCCGATATTAAGAAACAATGCGAGAGTTTAACAGCTTCAATAGGTAGAAAGGCCAACGAAATAAACAACTAAACTTTCGTACGCTTATAGTAAAAATTATACTATAATTTATTTTTCCTTAGAATTCTTCCAGGTCGACATAATCTGATATTTCGAAATCTATTTTACGATTTTACTTGCTTGGAAAGTCTTTCAAATAGAAAAAATGTTGAAACAAAAGAAGGAAATACTTTTGCAGGGGAAAAATTCCTACGTGAAACACAAATTTACTCAATTTAAGAAGATCTGAGACATTAAAAAGTATCAAGCATTGCTTTATTTATCTCTGTTTCGAAAGCCGAGAATTGTTCTTAAGCGTCGTAAAAAAAGTTATTCTTTTCGTTCGTCCGATTTTGGTTCAAATAGCGATGATTTCCCTCTATATTGCAGAACATCGAAAATAACATGAGCAGAAACATAGCAAACAATAACAGTGTATATCATGGCTTTTCTTCCATTGTGTTTGCTCTTGGTCATGGTAAAGAAAAATTTCGGTTAGAGTCAAAAATCAAATAAATTATGATGAGGAAACCAAATGGTACATATACCGTGACACTACAACAAGACACATTTGCAATGTGTCTTGTTGTAGTGTCACGGTATATATTTCCTGCAATTAAACATTACTAACCCATGGCTGATGAATTTGGATAAGTTCATTAAAATAGATCAATAAATGATCAATATTCGAAATCTTTAATGTTCTCCAGATTTTATGTTAGTCTGGATTTGAAGTCGAATATAAATATATGGACGTTCATCAGAGTATACTCATATCAGTACTGATTCAAAATTATTTTTAAATATGTTTTTAACATTACACCCTAGATTATTAAACATACAAGACACTATAAGAATTTCTAGAAAATGCCGAAGACATTATCTATTTAAAGCCTTGTATTTTAAGCTCAGAAGTGATGCTTTTCTACGGGTGTGGCATTTACGAATATTTTAAAATTATTTTATTGTGATCTGTAAAATGGATTGAAAATGAATGCAAATTTGTAAGATCATTGCCTATTCAAATATGTCGAAGCAATATTTTCAGATAAAGAAATTTTGATAGATATATGTAACCCAAATCTTTTTAGCTTGGATAGAGAAGAACCGGATTTCAGAAGTTTAATGTATAATTAATATACAGTTTGGTGTGTAGTCCTTTTTAACGAAAGTAAGATGTCTAAATTTCTTTTCATTCAATTTATTACTTCGTTTTTCCAAGATTCTTTGGAGCATAATATGAGAATTATACATGCTACGGAGCCGTGTATAATTATCATACTATGCTGCAAAGTTGTTGGTTAGGGCGTTCGTTCTCCCTATAGGATGGTAAGTGAATTCGAATCCCGATCCAATCGAAGATACGCCATGTTTACCAATGGCGGCTGGAGTACATTAATTATGTCGGGGTCGTATTGTCCTCCATGTGAAATGACACCTTTGGGGGGCAGGCCAAATATAGCGGGGGGGTTCTGTTTAGTCCCTGCTTTTAAATAACGAAGACCATTTTCTGGGTTGTGATGGCACCCCCATTGAGTGCCGTATGATATAAGATACCATCACTTCTGCTCCTTGTTGTACTAAGGGGGGGGGAATCCTAATAGTACATTATACAACAACAATATGTGACAATTAGTATTATACATGCTGTCTTATTTATAGTATTATATTATTTGATATTATGATATAGTAATATACAATGTTATGCATATGAGTATTCTATTTTGTTAAAGTTATTTATAGCTTTATTTATAACTTTTGCAATTTTTCGGAGGAAGAAAAAAAATAACCCAATTACAAATTATTTTTTAAAAGCATTATTTGTAATAGTTTCTATTTCTGTAAATAAAATGAGTTAATTTTTTTGGTATAAATTTAGATTTCCTAAGTTTAACAGAATATTAACTCATAGTTTTGTTACTTTTGAAACTAATTATATATCCCTAATAACTGGAGAAATAATATGCATTAATATTTACAAATATCATTTCTTTCTCAATTAACGTATGTCCACATTACGAAACAAACTTTATGAATATTTATTTGGTACAACTTATTACTTTTTCAAGATTACTAATATTTAAATAAAATTAAAGGTTTTTAATATTTAATTTATGAATTCAAACACTTCATTTAATTTTATTTTTATAAAGAAGTTAAGAAACAGAAATATAGTTGTCAACTTTTCAAATAAAATTAATTTATGTATTTCAAGAACGAAACATTTTTATTGCTAATTGTGACATTCATAAAAAGACATTCTAATTAAAGTCAGGTGTACAAAATACAATAAAAAATGCCAGAAATGATAGAGCGAAAACATAGGTTAGATGCTATTTTGCCGCCAAAAGGAAGAAAACAGAGCAAAGCTTCATTGCTGAACAACAACGGTGGGTGCAAAGTTGATGTGAAGTGAAGTAGCCAAAAATAGATGTAGCAAGGAGTGAGATATTTTTCATGCAACTTCTTGTCTCTGAATAGAAATAACATATTTTCTTAGCTTAGTTTACCCAACATATGGAGGTGCTTTGCAACTATGTTTGAAGGCGTGAAAAATCTACATTAATTTGTTTCACTTTTTTTTCGGGGGGGGGATTAGAAAAAAATGTCATATTTTATTTGTTGGTTGCAAATAAATATGTAAGAAAATATCTGTTTCCTTTTGATCTTCATTTTTAAACAGTGAAGTTAAAATAAGTTTACTATCAGGATTCATTTCCTTTCATGCACTTTTCTTCTTCATTAGTCTGCTTTACGACTGCCAATAGAATCAAGCAACGCGAATTGTTAAAAATCCTAATATCCATTTAGGCAAGAGCCTTTTCCTGGTTTGAGAGGCCTCAAATTTAGCTAATTTAAAATTCTAATTATTCTAATAATTTTTCTATGAGCTATATTAATTATTGTTTCAATAAGATAACATATTAACTATAGTAAACATTTCTTGCATTTAATCCCAAGTATATAGTTGATAAACCATTATTATGAAATTCGTTATTGCATAAAATTAATATATTATATGCAACACAGATTCAAAATAGAGTCAGAATCAATTTACTATTACATTGCAGTTTACTTATTCACTTTTAAACTTAATTCTGGCTTATTTAATATGTCATGAAATTAAACTTCCATATATTCACAAATCAGCGTATTTAACAATCCATGTGAATAATACCTCACAAGTTGCTTTGGAATACTTTTTTTAATTTAATTTGTTACAAAATATCAAGTATTTAGATGGCAAAGTTTATTTACTTTAATTTATTTGCAAACGTATGCCGAAAATTAGAGAATTTAATTTTATTAATTTAGCAATATGCCGAATGAAAAAATTAAAATATAATATATTGATTCCATTGTTAAAATATATGTTATCATTTAAATTAAAATTAATTTATTAATAAAATAAATTGTCATTTTAATATCTTTTTATTAAAATAACACATCGTTACTGAAATAAATATGAAAATTAATGTACGAATTCTTACATTAAAAGATAAATTGCTTTTAAATTATTCTATAGTATATTATAGAAAAAAAATTCGACATTACATTGTAAAGAAGAAAGTTTTACAGAAACAAATTTGCTAATAATTATTCATTTAAAGATAAATTTTTGTATTGCTGAAACTCGATAGAAAAATAGAAATGTTATAATAATTTCTAACAATGAAATTTTATTTGTACTTTAAACAGCAAATGCGTCATCGTAATTTTCAGAATTTCTAATTCAGTGTGTTATTTTGAAGTTTGCTTGAACTACATTCTAACTCATAATGTTTGAAATGTTTTTGTCTTATTTCTACTGTCTAATCTTAACTGTTTAAAATAAAGTTATTTAAATAATTTTTTTCGGTATTGTGTATGTATCCTTCTTGTTTTAAAAAGAATAGAAATTGATTTTCATTTCTAGTTCAGAATAGAAATTTATTACAACGTTTTTCTATCAAATGAAGCTATTTTTTTTTTTTTTTCTGAAATGATAAGCCTTGTTAACGAATATTCCATATATTTATCCAAAGAACAAGAAATTTTTTTAATAATTTCGTCTTGTAAAACATAAAGAAAAAAATTTTATGTTTCAAAACACATTGAATTAATAATATTACAATTATAATGACACTTTCAGTTACTTTTTACGTGGCAGTAAAGTTCTGACTTGTTAATATAGATAAACGTGCCGCACGTTTGCCATCTCATAAAGATTGTTTTATTAACATACAAACCCTTTATCGTGTTCGTTAATCAAAAAACTATATTTTGGCAACAGTTTAACTACATTTTAATACATGGATAATCAACTTTTTCCAGAATGTTATTTGCAGAGCAATAAAAAAAACTTTTTTCGAATTATGTCACCAAATACAAATCACCGTATGATTAATATCACGGAGAAATTGTTTTAAAGTAAATAGTATTCAAGTTTCATTTCAGCTAATTTTCCATTTAATTTTAAATTTAAGACAGGATTTTGACTCATCTCTTACTTAAATATTTAAAACATCCAGCGTTCATTCCTTTCCTGAGACATTTATGGAATTCCCGAGTGGCAATCCAACGCTATGCTCACGTGACATAAATAGCTGATAAAAATCAAGTGAAAGCAAGCATGAAGAGTGCTTCTTCGGTAACATAAATAAGAGGCGGAATGAAATAAAACATTCCATTCCAAACTTAAGTACTAAATTCATTACGGAAAATTTCTCTCCTGAAGTTCTTTGTTTTAATTAAAATTTCTTGACATTAAATAAAAAATTCATTATCATTCGTAACTATATTATAAATATAGCTGAAGTATCATTAACTTTCTAATAAACGGTATATAACTTAAACTACATTAGAATATATCTTAAATTACATTCATTTTTCCAAATTCTTTTTTTTTTCGAATAAATTTTATTAATACTGTCAATAACATTGAAAAAACTACTTTTAAAATTATATATTAAATTGACTTTTTTGATTTAAAATGACAAAAAATTATTTTTAGCGAAAAAACTTGTGAGAAAGCAATCATTTCAATGAAAATATTCATATAAACTTAATGCATAAGTTATGAAAGTTGTGGTGCTTTTACACAATATGTTCAATAAAGTAAAAAACACATGTATTTAACATTTAAATAAATATATAATGTAAAAACTTAGTGTGTGAGCTCATTATGTTATTAACCCTCTCATGATAGAAATTTAATTTGTTACTATTGTTTCCTAGAATGAATCTCAAGAATCAGTGTTAAATACAAAAATGGTAACTAAATATAGCCTGAAAAATTATTTTGAAAGTCGAAAACAGAGAGAAAGAATGATGTACTGCTATACAATATGCCCGAAAATGAATTATTTTGATAGAAGTGTTTTCTTAAAAAACGGTAGTGTTATACTGAATTTTAATTCTGAAATTAATACAGGAGAAAAAAACTTTAACTAGTAAAGAATTTTTTCTTTTTTTTCAAAATATATAAGTAGTTTTTTTTTTATTAAATTTTGATTTTTATATAAACAGTTTAAGATACTAAAACTCAACTTCTCATCAATCTCAGAAAAAATTTGTTTTTGAACATGAGGGCAAATTAAGTGCTGTTGAATTTCAAATTTAAAAGAAATATGCTGTCATTACATATTAAAAATTCTTCTTCGTTATTTATTTTAATATGGCTCTAAATTTTCGTCTAAATTTATTGAATAAATTCAAAACTAAAATCTATCCAGAATAAGTAGGTTTATAATAATCTATACTCCTCTTTTATACTCTTCTATCAAGTTCTCTTCATTCACATAATCATTTGAAGGCAAATCAAATATCAATAACGCTGAGTGTATTTTTTAAATTTATTTCTATACAGTAGTTAAAACAGTATAGATTTATACAAAATGTCCATAAATCGGTGATGGAACCCAAAAAAATCATTAATTAACTAACTTTGTACGAATTTTAACTATCGCGCATTATTTTACAAATGCTTTGTAAAAGGATTTATTTACAATCATTTAAAATTATAAAATTACTAATTATCTTACAAATTCCTTGTAAAATAACTTATTTCATTACAAATGTTTTTAAAATAATTAATTGTAAGAAATTAATTTTCAGATATTACTTAATTTTAAACATTTTATTGACCTGGATCTGTTGTGGCAAAGATAATATTTAAAGAGAAATCGTAAGCAGACTTGTTGACCGAGTCATTATTAGTGCTCACATTGAATTTATCCAACATTTTGAAGTAATTATTTTAAAAAATATTTTAATTGAGTAAATCTAAATAAAACATTCTCCTTATGAACTTGACACAATGTATAGAAATTTTTAATCCTATAAATGATATACGAATGACTTTTAATCGATTACGCATCAACTATATAGATAGCAAGTAAATAAGAAGAAGATTTAATCGATTAATCTCATATAAGATAATATAAAGCAACTATTTTTTTATTTCATAAGTTTAAAGGAAAATACGTTTGTTATTTTTATATATTTTCTAACATTTATAAGAGGCTCTAAAAATTAAGTTGAATTTGAAATACAGGAGTTTGTTATGTTTCTGAAACATTAACTAAAATCGATTTTGTTATTTTTAAAATTCAACTATTTTCTTCACTCAATGAAAATATTCTGAGCAATTCTGAAATATTTTTTTTATTTTGGAATCTTCTCATGTTCCTAATTCTTATCCTTAGAATATATCATCATTCACTTCTAAGATAATAAAATTTGTGACATAATTATTTTCGTTTTTATTATTATTATTGAATTGACATCAATTTTTTACTGCTTATCCACTTTGTTTCTCATTCACGATGGAATACTTCGGGGTCCATATCAGCAGAAGAAGAAATGGCTGCTGATGGCTGTCTTCCCTTAGGAAGTATGTGAACAAGTCTTGATAAGACAGAGACAGCATCACGCACAGCACTTCGTAAAAACACCATAAGCGATGCAGTCGCCATTAGACAGGTACACTTCACTACCATAAATCACGATTAGATGGCAGACAAGCATCAGATTTTGTTTATTTGTCATATTTAGGGCGGTAATAAATCAGTTGAAATATTTATTGCGATTTGAAGGGAGATTTTAACGCTTCTTCTGCGATAATCCGTGGCAATTTTTTCACGAGTTTATCTTATTCGCGCGTAATTACTGTTACTTAAGAAAGTAAATAACACAGTTGAATTTTCTTGTCTATTATATAAAGATATGGAAGTCCTGATTAGACTGTAGATATTTTTCTGAGGTTCCTATAATGATGAAAGTAAATAGTTTACAGACAAGGAAACAAAACTGTAGAAAGGTCTTGGTTTAGTGATATATGATGATCTATGAAATAGTATACGGAAAGGCTTTTATTGTTCTAACACTCTCTTTGAAAGATTAATCGCTGTCGAACTTTAAGACATCAGAAAGGCTTTACATCTTGTCCTTACAATGGCTAATCGTGGCGTTATCTTGATCCATTATTGGTGGCCAAAATTGAGCTAGTCTTTTGTGGTCTATTTTTTATTATATTTGGACTATCTAAATTGTCAAGATGAAACCAATCTTGGAGACCTTTATAAGTTTGTCTTCATTTCGTAGTTTATATATTGGCTATAAAGGATCTTACTTCAAATTATTAAATTATAAAAACAAACTATTTTACATTATTTCAATACATACGTATATTTTAATTTAAAAAATTGTTTTGTTGCATCTATATATAAATAAAACAATTATCATGATTAATATCTACTTATTTTGCATTCTATAATAAAAAAATTAACAAATGGCAAATTAATTACTTTAAGCAACACTTTAGCAAAAGAAACCTACAAATTACTGCTGTATGATAAAAATCACATTATGTTAAGCTGAAATTAACGTCCAAAAAATAAAAAAATAAAAATAAATAAATAAGAGAAGGAAAGTAAAAAAATTACAAAATATTTTCTACTTACCAACTGGGAACATTTGAGATATTTAACATATTGATCTAATTATTCTGCATGCCATGCTTTAAATAATTACATTAGCAATTATTGTTATCATTTAAATTGTTTCTTAGATATTACTTCAATCGTTAACTATTTCAATTAAGCATTTGATCATACCATAAGCAAATATTAAGTTTTATTCATTTCTAAAATGTTTCTAACCAAAAACAAGCATAAATCTGAACAGTTAAAAAATTAAAAATTTATATCACAATTCTATCAGAAAGATTTTTGAACAATTAGAGTATTATTCTGGAAATGGTCATAAATTAATATCCAACATAAGTGATGTTTGATAGAATACTCAGAAATGTTTTAAATATATTTTGATTGGGTGGTTGCTTAAAAGTTGGCATAAATGTAAAATATGACGAATCTAGATTAGTGCGTCTTAATCTGTATGACTTTTTTAGAGTCAGTGTTCATTTATTACAAAATTAACATAAAACAAAACAATTTTTTGTATTTTTAAGTAAGAAGTATTCAATAGGATACTATTTTATAATGTTCATCAGAGAACTACTAAATTACCATTAATCATTAATTTTTTTAAACTAAATTATATGAATATAATTTTTTGGGACCGAATATTGACACTCATGCTGTATTAGAAACATTTTATACAGTTTGGAAAAAGAAGTTTGACGCTAATTTTGGCTGAAAATGTAAAACAGGCTGTTCTAATGTTTATCCTTTTCAAAAGAACTAATAATTCAAAAATTACTGACAAATATAGCTCCAGAGTTTTGTTAGCTATTTTGAATATTTTGGAGTACTTTATAAATCAAAAGGAAATTTCTATAGCAATTAATTAGTAATCCTTTAAACTCATTATATAGTTAGTTACCTATGCTACTCTGCGCATTGTTTCGGAACGGCGCTTGTTGCAAGAAAAGAGACGTTTGGTTTCTTCCTTTTAAAACTATCATCTAATCGAAACCTTTGAAAGTACACAAAAAATGTATGTGCGGCATCTTATCTTTCTTTCTTCCTCCTGTAGTAACAAAATGCAATAAAAAATGATATTTATTTTTATTTATTTATTTTTGTATTTGGAAATTTTTTTCCCTACTATAATGAATGTTTTCTGACAGAATTTAATATTTAATTATTCTATAACTAAAAGGAATTTTAAAATCTTGCAGAGCTCATTTGATTTTTTTGCTGATATATATACAGGAAATCTCATTTGTCAATCTTCCATTCTTTTCACAAATAGCAAATTTCTATCGAAAGCTAATTTCATATTTTCGAATGAAAGCCATGGTTTAAAACATTTTCTGGTTTTCAGAATAAAGAACAAAAATTTTGGCTTTGATTTACCTATCAACGAACGCAGGTAGCATCCTTCACTAGGTAGGTACTCAAAAATATTCGAGACTCAGTTCAAACTCAGAATTGAATAGTACAATAGATAATAGATAAATATTAAAAAACAAAAACAATAGATAAATATTAAAAAACAAAAATATATAGACCTGCAAAGGAATGAAATGCGACTCCAAGAACAAAACGTTACTCATTTGTTTCCGGGATTTTAAACATAAAAGTGTGACTGTGAGTGAATCAATGTCAGTGCTTGCAGTGCCGGAAAAAATAAGTATCAGACTAGTTATTGTACATATTTTTATTCTATATTGTAATTTATCAATCATATTATATTTGTTTTACTACTTCAGTGTAGTAGGTAGTTATGTAGTAAAGATTATATAAATACTAGAGATTATTCTAAACTTCTATAAAAAAGAACAAAAAGCCAGGGAAGATTAAACTTTAGGTGCCTCGGTACTTTTTTGTTTTAGTAGATTTTGTTAGTACCTAGGTACTTTTAGTTAACAGCAGGGGATCTACCGAAAATAGTAGAACTTTGAAAGTGGTCCACGAGAAAAAAAGTTTGGGAACTCACATGATTTAAAAAATATGTATTCCATGGTTAAAAGATATGAAATTTAAATTGATAATTGACGAAAATGGTTATGGATTTCTTTAATGTTTTTTGGAACTAACGCAGAATTTTAACAGTTGGAACATTCAATTTCATTCTTTTTCCTAAGGCTGCTTTTAAAATCAGAAAAATACTTATGTTGCTAGTTATAGTTTAAATAATCCGAATAACTTTTGCCAAGCATTATAAATATATTTTAAGAATATTTTGTCTCATTAAAATCTTTATTACTAAGTCATTTTACTTCAAACACAATAAAAGCTTGAAAGAAACTATCGGTCGCTTTCTATGTAACTTCTCTTTGTCTGTTATATAATGACTTCGATGCTGAACTTCAGCTAAAGACTATCGACCTGTATGAGCTTATTACATATTTATGGGCACTTTAAATATACGTAAAATACATTAAATTGGTAAAGAAAGACAAAATTTTTATATTTGTTTGAGTGGGGACTTAAAATTTGTTGACAGCCAAATATTTTATTCAAATTGACACGAGAAGGATAGATCCATTTTGTGATTCCGGTAAAAGGCGTAGATAGAAATTTCACAGAAAACGTGGATTAAAGTCTTATTTCTTTCTTAACTAAAAAAGCTATTTATTTTAATTCGAAAAAACAGTGCTTACAAAAAGTTACTTTTATGCATGAAAATATGGAGCAGAAAATATCGTATGTATACTAATATGCAGATATCAATTTTTATTGTAAAATATTATAATAAGAGGTGTTATTTATAGGACTATTAAAAGCTGAAATTCAGTTTTGATTTCCACAAAATTTATATTTGATAAAAGAAAGGTTATGTTAATTTTATGTTGACGAAGACATTAGTTACATGCTAGTATTTATATGTAAAAAAAAAAAAAATACATTATAGAAATTGAAATGACACTTTTACTAACTTTTACTAAAATTTGCGTGTAAATATTTTTGAATAAAGATATAATTTATAATTTTAAAAACAAAAAAATTGCAGGAATCAGATAAGTTTTCTGCTTCGATTTATATTTACAGCGGTATTTGTAAAACAAAAGAACGGGGAATAAAAATACAGGAATAATTTTAATTGCAAAAGAAAAGTGAATTTCTTGTATGCTTTGTTTGACTTTTAATGAATAAAAATATGAAATTAAACAACTTTATGTGACACTTTTACCGTAAATATTAATTTTTTTTAATTAATATAATATTAACCTATAATATAATTTAATATTTTATTAATTTTAGTGGTTTCTACAATTGCATAATAATAAGAAAAATTAATAATTGTATAGTAAAAAATACAAATATATATATATATATATATATATATATATATATATATATATATATATATATATATATATATATATATATATATATATATATATATATATATATATATATATATATATATATATGCAGCGTATATATATATATATATATACATATATATATATATATATATTTGCACCGAAAAACCAATATTCAGTGAATTTTCATGTATTTGATAGTAAGGCAGAGGGCATAAGTTGAAATATACGTTAAATTGACATTGATTGGGCAAAGTGGAAAAATTTAGTCACTAGACAAAATTCCTTCTTTTATAGCTTTTAAATATGATTAATTTACAGTTGACTTATTTTTTTAAAATATTTAGTCATTTAAGAAAAATTTACACCCGTTGAATGTTATTTGAAGCTGAAGTTAATTATAATTTAATGGCAAAATTAGCAATTATTAGCTGGTGCTGCCATCTGTTGAGTCTCTTGCACTGTATTTATTAGCTAAATTTAATCTTTATATCTACATTTGCTCTAGTATCACTGAATAAAAATTTTTAATGAGCTGAAAATTTATTTATATGGAATAATCCGAAAAATATTAAAATAACCAACAGTTACAAATCCAATCTAATTTTAATATTTTAATACTTTTTCATCATTTAGAAAAATTTTCTTTTCCTACCAAAAATTTTTTTCATATTTAAAAAAAAATCTTTCGGGATGTAAAAATATATAGTAGTATTTAAACTGCACCATTTTTTTACTAATATTTAAACAGTAATCATCATCAACATTCATTGCACTACAGCTTAGGTTACTCCAAGGTTTTCTGAGCTAGAACTAGATATCCTTACCCAACTCAACTTGCAGCTAAATTTTCAGAATTCTTGATTTTATGACCTACTTGTTTTAGCTGTGAAAATTTCTTTTTCTTTGTAACTATTGATTATACATATAATAACCCAAACCCGATTGAGGTGGTCCAATGAGTAACATCTGGTTAATCTAACGCTGCGCATTATTTCTTCGACGTCAAATATATTTTTGCTGAATTTTTCAGAAAACACATTTTAAGAAATGTAATACAAAAACAAACAATATCTTTTCTTCCTTCACCGTCAAAATATATGTTTCCGAAACTTAAATCTGAACAGAATGCATCAACGACTTGAAAAATGATAGCTATTTTTCTAAAGAAAAAGATCTTAGCAAATGTTTTAAAGCTAAGGGAAAAATTGCTTCATTAATTACAAACATTTATTCTTTGTTTCTAGAAAAATATTATTTTTACTAAATATCAGAGTCCCAAATCAATGAACTCTTTAATCATTTTAAGTTTATAATTCTCAAATCAATTAAAAAAGGAACTGAAATGTAAAAAATTTTAATCATTTAACACATGGCGCAATTGTTATTGCTCTACTAATGTCGCACAAAAATAATGGGATAAAAATTTATCTCATTTTTTTTTAATTCTGTAACTTTAAGCAAATTTATATAGTAAATAATTTTGTTATAGTTTTGAAATACAGATAATTTTAAACTTCGATTCATTTCAGACTCCATAAGAATATTTTATCACGAAAAAAATTATATTTGTTAGTTTTAGTGGATTGAACGTATTCATTCTTGGAACAAAATTATTCATGTAAATTATTGATACTAAATATTTTTCTTTACCTAAGATTATTTATTTGAAATATCATATTTTGCCCTTATTTATTTAGCATTTATGTTAGATATATAATGATTTAATCATATTATAATAGATAAATATTGTTTTGAATAGAATATTAAAATCTAACATTGTATTATAAGTGTATATAATTTCACATTACTTATAAAATAATAATATAATAATATTTATAATCTATCATTGCTTTAAAAAATTATATTATTCTATTTAAATAATCTTTGTAATTAAAAATCATACCTCTAATTAAATATCTAATATCAATTACGGATAAAAAAGACATTGCGACACACATTCAGAATGCGTGTATAAATATATATATATACATATAAATATAATATATATATATATATATATATATATATATATATATATATATATATATATATATATAATAAAAAACAATAAAAAACACAAGTAATAAAAAGAATATCAGAGAAAAATTATTTTCTCTAAGCTTTTATTTGCAATAACACTTCTATGTTATAACTATATATATATGAGAAAATTCTTATTCTTCATACTGGATAACCACTTAAAATCTTTGATGTAAGTAAATGAATTGCTTTTCAAATTATATTTTAAGTGAAAAATATTGAACTAGTGAAGTTGTTATTACAAGTTAAAACTACATTTACCATTTTATAATTGTGATTGTCGTTTCAATAAACTACACACTTTATATATATTTTTTTATATACACACTTTTTTTATAATATTATAATACTCTTTATTTTAATAAATGATATGCGTAGCACTACTAAAATTAAAATATAGAGCTCTATAAATTGTTACACACACACACACACACTACTACTCACACACACACATCACACACACACACACACACACACACACACACACACACACACACACACACACACACACACACACACACACACACACACACACACACACACACACACATATATATATATATAGCGAAAAATTTTTTCGAGACCATATGATTTGTATTTAAAGCATTCATATGCATTAATTCTACACTGGTTTAAAATATACATTATTGGGTATTAAAACTCTTAAAATAAAAAAAACAGGAAAATAACTGATGACAAAATTTATTATTTTTTTTTACATTAAAGTTCTAAATTTTACATAGTTCAAATGATACACGTATTTAATGTTATGTATACAGTATGTCCACTAAAGTCTTTTGCCACACTCTTAACTTCGGAACGGCTGTTGCTATATTTATAAAAGTGGTGTCTAGGTATAGTAAAGTAGACATGCGCTACTGAATGAAACCACCTACCGCGCCATCTGGTGGAAAACTGTGGAGTTAGCATTCGTATCTCGAAAATGGAACAAGATAGATAAAAAAAGTGATTTACAAAATTGTAGAGCATCCTCGATTTAGTACGAAAAGATACCTTGTAGGCATTAATGTGAAGAATACAACGGTTAAAAAGCGCATTTGTTGTTTCATGCTGTGACATGGCATATCGTATGTGTGCATATTTGAAAAAACAAAAAATCATTTTCGGAATTACATTTTTCACTTTTATTTCGAAATGGAAGAACGGAAGCATTAAAAATAATTCCAACAATTTGTATGCAGTATGCAAATACGTAAGAAACGTCACGCCTGTTCACCTGAAACAGCTATAAAAGAGATATCTTTTTGGGACTGTAGTATGTTCATGCTCATGGTCATGGCTGAGTATTCCAAAGCTGAGTATTGTGAGATGGTTTTACTGTACGGTGAATGTCGACGCGAGGCACGATCAGCAGCAAGGTTGTACCGCCAATGTTTCCCTGCAGGCCCGCATCCTTCTCATCAAACCATCCCAACTGTTGTAAAACGTTTAAGGGAGACAGGTTGCATTACTAGTCGGCCTTGATCTGGCAGACCAGCTAAGGTAGGACAGCAAGTTCAACCGGATGAGGTATTAGCATATGCCCTTGCATATCCGAAATGCAGCGTAAGAGAGATCATTCAACACTGTGCTCTCTCCAAAAGTCAGGTTTGGAAAATCCTAAGCGAATCAGGTGGTCATCCATACCGACCAACGCCTGAACAGGTTTTAGTGGACGGGGATGCCGAGCGACGCTATACATGGTGCAACTTCATCATGAATCAGATACAGGTCCAGCTAGCATTCTTGGCAGATATAATGTGCATGCTTTTCACGGAATGGCATGTACAATAGGCAAAGCACCCATTACTGGGCACTGGAAAATCTTAAATGTTACATCGACGTTCGACATCAAATGCGGTATGCTATTAACGTTTGGTGCGCAATTTACAATAGCAAGCTGATAGGCCCAATATTTTACAATGCCACGTTAACAGGTGCACGATATTTACAATTGCTACAGAAGGTAATACCCGAATTTGGGGAGAACCTGCCGTTGTTTAATCTTAAGAATCTATGGTTTCAACATGACAGCACGCCTGCTCACAAGACATCTCCAGTGAAGCAGTACCTCGTCAAGGAATTTGGCAACCAAATACTAGGGTATGGCGGTTTCGTTTCGAAGAGTGGCCTCCACGTTCTCCTGATCTGACTCCACTGGATTTTTTCCTGTGGGGATACTTGAAACAGCAGGTGTATGCGACCCCTCCACAAAAATTGTAGGACCTTAAACGACGCATTACGGTCGCGTGTTCCAACGTGTGCAACGTGATCTTCAAGCGAGGATCCAAATGTGCATTGCAGCTGACGGTGAGAAGTTTGAACATCTTAAATAAAGTATATTGTTATAACTATTTGTTTTTTTCTTTCTTAGATTGTTTTGTCACGTCACAGCACGAAACAACATATGTGCGTTTTAACTGTTGTATTCTTCACATTAATACCTACAAGGTATCTTTTCGAACTAAATTGAGGATGCTCTACAATTTTGTAAATCACTTTTTCTCTCTATCTCGTTCCGTTTTCGAGATAGGAATGCTAACTCCGCCGTTTTCCACTAGGTGGCGCAGTAGTCTGTTTCATTCAATAGCGCATGGCTACTTTACTATACCTAGACACCACTTTTATAAATATAGTAGCAGCCATTCCGAAGTTAAGAGGGTGGCAAGGGACTTCAGTGGACATACTGTGTGTGTGTATATATATATTGTTACAAATTTATAAACAATGATTATATTTGTCTTAAAATATCTCAGACAGATCAGAAATTCTCACATTTTGGGCAAAAATTGCGGTATTTAGACGCGTTGTAGTTTAAAAGCGAATTTCCTAATAATTTGGCGACTTGGCGACAGTTGGCGAGATTCTTGGCGACTTGGCGACGGTTGGCGACATTCTTGGCGACTTGGCGAGAAATCGATACTTCTGGAAACATCCATCACCTAAGCTCTAGGACCAATATTTTCCGAGATAGCCTAGAAGCTTCCAGAACCTTGGCGAAATTGGTAGATTTCTCCGCCAAGTCAGGTATAAATACCGCAGCCCGACATGGAGGAGTAGTAGAGTTTTGTGAAGACAGTCAGTGAGTGAAGACGATTAGTTGTGACTGCTAGTTGTTCTCTGTCTGAGGTATTTGAGACCTGTGATTGGAAGCTGTTTCTTATTATATCTGGCGAATTGTAGCTGTATAATTGTGACTGTTACAGCGGGAATTTCGTTTATTTAGTGAAGTTCTTACGAATAAAAGTCTTGTGTTCATTAAGTGGTTGCTTTATTCAACTCTCAATCGACACGAACCTGTGAAGCTCGGTACAACTGGTGTCAGAAGTGGGATTGAACAGTTGATGCAGCGTGTCACAAGAAAAATGGATATGGATTTAATGAAAAGTCTTCTCGAAAAATTAGCGGAACAAATAGCTGAGATGAAAGCTGGACAAGAAGAGATGAAAGCTGGACAAGAAGAGATGAAAGCTAGACAAGAAGAGATGAAAGCTGGACAAGAAGAGATTAAAACCGAGATGATGAAAGAGATAAAATCTGGACAGGAGGAGATGAAAGCTGGACAAGAAGAGATGAAAGCTAGACAAGAAGAGATGAAAGCTGGACAAGAAGAGATGAAAGCTAGACAAGAGGAGATGAAAGCTGTACAAGAAGAGATGAAAGCTAGACAAGAGGAGATGAAAGCTGGACAAGAAGAGATTAAAACCGAGATGATGAAAGAGATAAAATCTGGACAGGAGGAACTTAAAAAGGAACTTAAGAAGGACATTGTAAGTGTTAAAGAAGAATTCTCCAACATCATTCAGGAGAAGATGAATGCAATGGATGATAAGGTAACTTCAGTTGAAACTAAAGTTTTGAAGACAGAGAAGAAAGTTAAAGAAGCATTAGACAATATGAATAAGAAGATTGAAAGCTTGGAGAAGCAAATGTCAAACAAACATGAGGAACCCAACGTGGCATTTGTGCCTTCCCTAGCCAATATTAAACTCTCAACATTTGATGGGAAATCATCCTGGCAAGTATACAAGACCCAGTTTATGATGGTAGCGGAAGCTAATGGATGGAATCCCCGAGCCCAAGCTTTTCACCTGGCGGCTTCGTTAAGAGGAGACGCGGCTGACATCCTCGAGACGCTTCCGGAGGAGCAGAGGCACAATTTCCAAGCCCTATCGAGTGCGCTTGAGCTGCGATTCGGAGATAAGTGCACTAAAGAATATATCAGACTACAGTTAAAGTCCCGCTATCAAAAAGCGGGTGAAAGTCTGCAAGAATTGGCTGCCGATATTCAGCGACTTTCCCATCTAGCATTTTCGGACTGCCCAGCTGAGACACGTCAAGATCTGGCTCTCCATCACTTCATCGATAGTGTGCGGGATCCGGAGATACAGAAAACACTTAGACTCGCCGATGTCAAAGATATCGGATCTGCCCTTGTCTACGCACATAAGATAGAGGCTGCCCAGCAGGCCGCGCGTAAAGACCAGCACTCAATCAGAGCCGTTTCTGCTACTGATACGAACTATGATCTACGAAAGCAAATTGAAGATTTGCGGCGAAAATTACGTAGCTTAGAATTGAGTAAAGGTGGCAGAAACACGAAAATTCAGTGTTGGACTTGCGGTGGAGTCGGACACGTACGTAGATACTGTCCGAAAACAAAAGATGGTGGAATTCCTAAAATGGAAATACGTCAACGCAAAGAAACTCTTCATGGAAATACTGATGCATTATCAAGGAAACCGTGTAATGAAAGCTGCCGATATTGTTCTAGAGTAGAGAAAAACTATCAGCTAGTAAATCCTTCGGTACGCCAAGTTACTGTTTTACCTCCATCGAAACCAGACCCATGGAGTGATGAAGAACTTAGAGAAGCCCAAAAAGAAGACCCAGATATAAACCCAATTTTAGAATTAAAAGAATCTTCCAGTATGAAACCAAGTTGGCAGGATATCTCTACCTACAGTCCTACTACTAAGCAATATTGGACTCTTTGGGACTCACTCCATATAAGAAATGGTGTCTTATACAGGAAATGGGAGTCCGATGATGGACGTAATTTCAAATGGCAGCTTGTTCTTCCAAAATCAAGAATTTCAGATGTTTTGAAAGAATTGCATAGTAGTTCAACTGGAGGCCACTTTGGAGTAATGAAAACTCTACAGAAGGTTCGAGAACGCTTCTATTGGAGCAAAACTAGACAAGATGTAGAGAAATGGTGTCAATCTTGTGATGACTGTGCGGCACGTAAGGGACCAAAGAAACGTAGCCGAGGAAGGTTGCAGCGGTACAACGTAGGAGCACCTTTTGAGCGAATAGCATTAGACATTTTGGGTCCTTTACCACGATCTTCAAATGGCAACAAATACATACTAGTTGTCATGGACTACTTTACTAAGTGGCCTGAAGCGTTTGCAATCCCCGATCAAGAGGCGACTACAGTAGCCGAGGTTCTAGTGCAGCAATGGGTTTCCAGATTCGGCACACCCTTACAAATTCATTCTGATCAAGGGACAAATTTCACCTCTGTTGTGTTTAAAGGAATGTGTCAAATTCTCGGAATAGACAAGACGCAGACCACGCCACTACACCCACAATCGGATGGCATGGTAGAGAGGTTTAACAGAACCATCTTGAATAACCTTTCACTTATGGTTTCCAGAAATCAGCAAGATTGGGATTTGAAGCTACCGCTGTTTCTGCTTGCATATCGCAGTGCTGTCCATGAGACTACCGGATATACTCCTTCACAGATGCTCTTTGGTCGCGAACTTCGTCTCCCTTGTGATCTTCAGTTTGGTCGTCCACCGGATACATCTTCATCGCCAGAGGAATACCTTCGAGACCTTCAGGCACGTCTTGAAGATGTCCATAACTTCGCTCGAGACCGAATCAACCTGACGACCGAAAGAATGAAGACAAGGTATGACACAAGAGCGACAGGACATGAATTTCAAGAAGGTGACAAAGTTTGGTTGTGGAACCCGATTCGACGTAAAGGACTTTCTCCAAAGTTGCAAGCCAACTGGGAAGGTCCCTACACAGTCCTAAAAAGACTGAACGACGTCGTGGTTCGTATAAGAAAATCATCTTCTTCAAAACCAAAGGTAGTACATTATGATAGATTAGCTCCTTATCGTAATGTAGAGTAAAAATTAGTAGACCATGGTCTCTTTGTAAATAGTATAGATAATTTTTTTATCTTTTCTATTTTTTTTGTATTTTTAGTTGCTTGTGTATGTAATGTATCCTCTTGAAATGTAAATTCTCTTATATTAAATTTGGCCTCCTATCAGGGGATTGTACTGCCCGGGACGTGCAGTCCTTGAGAGGGGGCAATGTTACAAATTTATAAATAATGATTATATTTGTCTTAAAATATCTCAGACAGATCAGAAATTCTCACATTTTGGGCAAAAATTGCGGTATTTAGACGCGTTGTAGTTTAAAAGCGGATTTCCTAATAATTTGGCGACTTGGCGACAGTTGGCGAGATTCTTGGCGACTTGGCGACGGTTGGCGAGATTCTTGGCGACTTGGCGAGAAATCGATATTTCTGGAAACATCCATCACCTAAGCTCTAGGACCAATATTTTCCGAGATAGCCTAGAAGCTTCCAGAGCCTTGGCGAAATTGGTAGATTTCTCCGCCAAGTCAGGTATAAATACCGCAGCCCGACATGGAGGAGTAGTAGAGTTTTGTGAAGACAGTCAGTGAGTGAAGACGATTAGTTGTGACTGCTAGTTGTTCTCTGTCTGAGGTATTTGAGACCTGTGATTGGAAGCTGTTTCTTATTATATCTGGCGAATTGTAGCTGTATAATTGTGACTGTTACAGCGGGAATTTCGTTTATTTAGTGAAGTTCTTACGAATAAAAGTCTTGTGTTCATTAAGTGGTTGCTTTATTCAACTCTCAATCGACACGAACCTGTGAAGCTCGGTACAATATATATATATATATATATATATATATATATATATATATATATATATATATATATATATATAGTAAATGACAAAAACTGAGCCGATTTTAATATTTTTCTAGAATAAATGTCAACTGATAAATAGTTCATTTTCATCATAAAGTAATGTACGTAACTTTAGAATTGAAAAATGAAACTCTCTAAAAATACAATGAATAAGCCAGTGTTTGTTTCTTTAACTACGTCAATGCATTTCTTAATTGAATACCAATACATAAGGCATGTTATTCTTCATCTATCAATAATGGACAAAAGAGCTATGACGTCATCAGAGAAATAATTTTGAAGTGAAAGAATTTGCTTATGAAATAAGCGTCCTTAATGAGTGACTCTGTTGATTCAATGTTTCTGAATTCTCAGAGTTAGTTTTAAATATGATTTTATCTCTCTGAACTAGTTTAACATTCTGAAATGTAATCAAATTTCCGATGAAAATTAATAGAGTAATATTTATTAAAATCGTAAAATCGTAATTTTAGAGAAATCATTCTAAAAATTAATGGGTGAAAATAAAAAATTAAATTTTTATATTTGTGTGAAACTTAAAAATAAAAAATTTCCTAAAATCTGGTGCTGCCATCTGTTAGAGGTTTTTGTATATGTCTAAGTTACTATAATTTTATTATGAATATTTTTTTGTCAGTTTCACATTTCTGCATATGATATAGATATACATTATGTACGGATTGTACATACCCTTCAATTTAAATTCTTAAAAATAAATACCGGAAAAAATTTATTTTTGGCTATTAAGTTTAAGTTGTAATGAAAAAAAACTGTTAAATATTGAGATAAGATTTAATAAAATTTTACAAAATTTATAAATTGTTGAACATGATTAGAAAATTGAACGCCTAGTGTAGCTATCTCAGCAATACATGCATTCATTTTCCACTTTAATCGTGGATGTCAGTGATATGGAATATGTTTTAAACTGCAGATTCTTGTGTATGAAAAGCAAATGCAAAGCATCAAATCAGCCAAAAAGCAATCATTTTGCTTGCAATTGAAACTTTGCATTATTATATGGATTGAATGAATTTTTAAAATGCCCACAAGCTTCTGTGATTTCAAGCATGCCTTGTTCACATTGTGCTTATGAATACCAATATACTACATTATTTCTGTTCTGCATCTAAATTATTTTTTCTTATATTAAACTGGATTAATTATTATGATACATTTCTTGCCATGAGTAAATTGTTTGTTCTGTGTTTACATACTTTATGATACATATATTTAATTTTTATCGTCACTTTTAATAAAAACTATTTCCATGTATATTATTTTATTATTGATGTCCTTTCTTCGGGTTTGGTGTATTTTATTGGTTTGGTGGTATTTAATGATGAAAGTATACCGATTTTTCGAACTTCTCCTCTAATATTTCGGCTTGAATACGAAGATTTTAGAACATGATAAGCCATCAGTTCGTATCGAAAAGATTTGCAAGTTCATTAATATAATCTATTAAATGATATAATATTAATTTTCAAAGAAATATATTTTTTCCCACAAAATCATTGTTTCTTTTGTTAATGTCTTTGCAGTTGATAGATATTCACTCAAAATCTAAAATTAGAAACGCCCTTTATTTTTTGGCTATCAAATGATTTGAATTTTTGTTTAAAAAAATACAAAAGCATTTTCCGTTGAATTCCAAACTGGATTGGTTTGTCTCTCTACAATCATCTTTAAAACTTTAGAGTTAATTTGACTGCGATCTCTTTCGAAACAAATACCAAATAATTGTAAGCAAGGTAGGAATTATTTCCACCAATGCTGAAACGGAAAATAATTCAGCCTCATTAATAGAGCAGGCGAGTATATGTTTCTCCATAAACGAGTGATCTCGCTTTTGCTTGCTTTATTCTAAATGAAATAATTGCAAAGCACCTTAATTAGTTTAGTTTGGTTTTTCGCTTTCTTAGGCGCGAGGTTTGGTTCGTTTGTCTTCCAATAGTCAAGGGCCTATTTGACTTAGAGATACCATTTTTAAAGTAAAATCCAAAAAAATTACAACCATCCTTGTCCATATTAGGAGGCGAGCCACAGATTGTTGCATCGGCGGCCAGCTCGGTGGTAGGAAACATATAATTTGAAGTAGATTCTGAAATCCACAAACATTCTTATTCGATATGGGAATGGAAATCACGAAATGTTGAACTGAATTTTAGAACATTAACCATTTAACTGTCTCTCAGCTCAATTACACTTAATTGAAGTTTCCATTATTTCGAGTGTACGGGACTTGATTGGTAACGAAAATTCAAACGAGGTGAAATAAACTATTTTTCACATACTAGCCGAATTTTTAGTTTAATGATTAGCCATTTTTAGATTTTGGACCTTGCGCCATAAAACCTAACCAAAAAAAAAGCCATTTTTAGAAAATAAATTGTAAAATTATTTGCGTTCGGAAATAGCATCCGAGTCTGGGAGCATTCAGCCTCAACCGTGTGTTTGCGCGTTTAGAATTCGCCAACTACTTTTCCGTGTCTTAAAGAGTCCAAACAGCATTCATCAAGTCATTGCTTTGCTTGAACAATATTTTTAACATTAAAAATCAATATGTTAGAAACATGAAAAATTCAGATATATTTTCCTTATTTAAAATTTCAAAAATTAGCATCACTGAAACTACTGTAAATAGAGAAATAAACAGAAGAAAGCATAAACATCATTTGAAGATCGATTTTTGAAAAATCATGATTCTGAATAGTGGCAGCATCTATAGTTACTCAACAATTTATTGAGTGGTTCTATAATCCAAATATCAGAAAATTTATGATTGATAACAAATTACATAAAATATGTAGTTAAGAAAAGAGTGGGAATTCTAAATAATATTAATTCCTAAATTACCCAAAATATTAAAATTTCCTTTTGTGTATAATGCCAAGATTTACAATCGCACAGAAATCTGTTTGAAATCTTACACAGATGTTGGGGCTTACCAGTTTTGTATACTTATGGCTCTATAAGGTGCTTCAAAAAGATTCATTCAACCTATACTTCATAGTGGATTCAGAATCACAAACGTCAAATTTTAAAATTTAAATCGAATCCAAGTATTATTCAGTTGACTGATTCCGATTGGTTAGTGTTCTACTTAAGTCCATATCATTTCCACCAATCGCGAACATCCTCGGCTTCGGATTAGAAATGAAAATTTATCTTTAGGAAGTTTATTTCTTAAAAAACGTCTTTTTTCTAATAACTATAAATATGCGATTAATATGAATTGGTTTTATTAATTATAGCACACAGAGATGTAAACGTATAGTAATTTTCTTTTTTCTCTCTCATAAATTATATTCATTTTTTAAAATTTCAATGCAGTAAAATTTGGCTATCAATATTATTTCTGTAGTTGCATTGAATGATTAATATGTAAATATTCCAAAAGAAATTGATAATTTTTAATTCTTTGTTAATTTATTCCATTCTATTTATTCATTTAAATGGTTTTAATTTGAAAAGAATTCATTAAATACTAAAGAAAATATTTATAGCAAAAACAGATACAGATGAACAGGTGTAATAATTTACTTTGATGTAAATGTGTAATAATTTTACTAAAACAAAAACTTTTCGCTTGGAGAATATTTGTCTTCTACCATATTATATTAAAATAAAATTTGATTTGTTGCTCGGTAATCACATTTTGCACATGAAAGATTTTTATTTACGAGATTACATTTACGAGATTTTTGTTGAATATTGTATATGTACAAGTATTTACTTTATGTAGCATTTAATGAATGGTGATCTACTTTGCATCCATTTGGCGGAGGTAGAAAACGAGTGAAGTGTGGTCTGACTTTCTTCTCAATTATGTCAAAAGAACTCAATTATGTGAAAAGTTGGGTTACGTAACGCCTAACACTGAAATTGTATATAAGATCTCTTTTTTAATATTTTAATTATTTAGATTTTTTGAATATGTTTAAATTCTTGAATCATTGAACCTTCTGACTTCGAAGAACATACATCAGATTTATACTTACTATATATCACCTAAAAATGCAAGTATATGAATAAATTTAATCGAACACACAACCATATTGAAATGTTATAAAGTAAATATATTTTTCTATTTCCTTGTGGTAAGTTGGGTTACTGTTGCAGAGCATACGCTTACCTTTTTATGATGCTTGGTGAGAGATTTTAACTCATCTTGAAATGACATGAAGCAATGTCTATTATTCAATAGAATTGACATGAAGCTATGTCATTATATGAAGCAATGTCTATTTATTTTCTTTAAGATCACAAATCTCAAAAGGTTTATAGATATATAGCTTTTTACAAATTAATGAGAGCTATATAATTTAAATAAGTGTAAAAGTTGATCTTCATATAAAAAATGAAGCGTAACGTATTTTCTATAGATACATGTAGTTATCAAAACAATGCAAATAACTTAGATTTCTTAAATAATCTTTTATTAGCATAGTGTAGGACCGTCTTTGGCATGTAATACAGTTTGGATTCTCCCAGGAATCGATTCATACAAACGCTGAATTGTGTTTAGAAGAATTATAGTACCATTCTTTTGAGATTTTGTGAAAGTTCTGCGAGAGGCAGATGTGGAGTTGTGGTTTATTTGACAATCCTTTTTTTGCAAGCTAGGGAGAGATGCCAGTGGAGTAGCTCTTGATTCCAGTAGCGGGTATTGAACATTTTAAATAGACCACAACGGTTCAATTATATTAAGGTCTGGTGACGGTACGAGACAAGATAGATGCTTAATTTTGATCCAAGTGTTCATCACATCATGATTGGCTTAGCCCTGCTGCATGGATACGTATATTATCCTGGAAAATTCCATATCTTGCAGGAAACAAATTTTACACCAGGACTGACCAAGTCAACTGAAATCACTTATTTTTCCCAGTAATACTTTCAAAGCTACGATTAGTCCTGCAGAAAATCATAATATGGCTGCCCAAGACAGACTCCATGCTAGACAGTTATAAGGAGCCACCACGATCATTTGCTTGTACACCCGTCTGGTTGTAGGGGAAATTGTGAAAGATAATTCATCAGATCATATTGATTTCTTCTACTGATCAGTCAACCAAGTTTCGTGAGTGACGCCAGTGCAGATGAAGCTTGGCTTTAACATCTGCGACAAGAGATTTAGAAATTGCTGCTGTCGTAAATGCTGTTTATGAAAATTGCCTTCTAACTAATTATTGACACTAGAGAATATAGATGCTGATTGAGCTCTGCGATCTTTTTTACTGCAGTTGATCGTTTTTTAGATTTTTCAATCCATTTTGATGCTCGTCGGTCTCTTCCAATTAACTTCTTTCTGGCTACTATTTTGCTTTACAATGCTGTGTGTGTGTGATGTCACGACTTTAAGCATAGAACTACTAGAAATGCCTAAAAGTTGTGATAGTAGTAGAAAAATGAGAGTTTAATACCATTTTGTCCCTAACTGTTAGAATTATGAAATTTTAATTTGTTTTAAGAGTAAAAATAATTTCTGATTTTATCTAAAATATCATCCATGAGTAATTTTCATTCAAATAAAATAATTAGGGAGTAATTTAATAAATAAATGAAAAGATGATTTACACAATCTGATCAAATGTATTTGAGTGCATTTAGTTTCACTTCATAATATTTGAAGATATTTTTGTTTATTCAGGAAATTTTGTTTAATCTCATACTTTTCTGTATTTTTTGGTCTCGAAAATAACTAGTTAAACACAGCAACAAATTTTTAAAAAAATAATATTGCAAGACTCGCGAATACACAATTAAATATTATTTTACGAAGCGCATATTCGTTTTAAACTGCATTATGTACAATACTTCTACTTCATTTTGATTAATTTTGTGTGAGAGGCATTAAATTTTATATACTCTCAAATATATAAACAATATTGGTGTGAAAATTTCTAGACAAATTTTTATTCTGAATTTTATTTTTATAAAAATTCCTAACAGCTTCAGGGACAGAGCCAGTACCAAACTGGCGATATTCCATTATCTTGCCAACACAGCTAAAAGCAATTTATAAATCATCTTTAAAAATAAATTTCTATTTTAGAAAAATTTTCATCCTCAGAATCACATGTTCGTAATATTTTAAGCATTTTACCAAAAAGTTAGTCAAAATAATCAGGCAATTTTTAAAAGAATATTTAAATTGACTAAACTATTAAAATTTATTGATTTATGTAGTAAAATTTATTTTAAATGTTAAATAATTTATAATATGCATTTTAATACTTAATAATTCAGTTAAATATTTTAAAATCTAGTGATAGCTTTAAATTCAGTATGAATACTTTTTAAATTAAATGCACATTTAATTTAAATAGTATTAATCTAAAAAAAAGAAAATTGAACATAATGTAAATTGAATACTATAAAGTTAAAATATTTTTTAACTATAATTTTTATATTAATATATATACAAACACAATATCTAACTTTGTAATTTTCTTATGCTAAGCAAAAATGTATCTGGCATCTGAAAAAATCTTAGATCCTCCATCAACGGGGTAATTTTTATTGAAAATGTTTCTTGTATTCCTAGATCGGACATAGAATTTTTCATTTTAAAAAAATCAAATGAAATTTCATAATGCAACAACTTTACACTTGATCAACATTTTTTGGATCTTAGCAATTTTCTCCAGCTAAGCGGAAAATGTCTTGGGAAAAGATTAATTTTCGAATTACAGTCTCGTTCGAACTTAGTATTTTTTAAGAAAAACTGATCTCGTGTGGCTTATTTGGAGTTAATTTCTTCGTGAAAATATTAATTGAAAAAAATGAATTTTGAGAATTCAGTAACTTTATAACTAACCCATATTTGTTGTTTAAATTGGTTAACACTGTTACTCTTTCACGTAAACATTTATCCGATGTTAAATCTGTTTAAGTGTTATAATTCTCAAAACTGCGTACTTTACTGGAATTCGAAAGAAAAGTGACCTTTTGGTATGCAATAAATTATGTGGTCAATATATATTAAATCTTATAATCTAATTTTTTTTAAACAAGAAACACCGATGTCTGAAGAAACTTAGTTTTCCATTTCTACGCCACTAAATTCGGAAATTTTTTCTGAAAATTTATCACGCGTTCATAATTAGACTCAATGTTTCGTGTGAAATATGAAAAATTGACATTTTGGAATGCATTAACTTAATACAGAGTAAATATTTGCATGGTATATTTTTATTTCACTAGATTTTCTGCAATTTTTTCTGGTCAACGAAAGATACCTGGTGTTCTGGAAAAGTCTAGTTCTCACACAAGTTATATAGTCCAGCAAACTCAAAACTTTTTACTAAAATTTAACGCTTTGGCACATGCAATATTTGTTTGTTTGTCGCTCAACGGTCATTTTTTGCACACGAGAGCTAATTAGACCGGGACCTACGGCTTAACCTTTTCAGGACGGGGCGCCTCTGTTTAAGACGCGCGTTCAGGACGAAGCAGAAGCGAAAGGAATGATGTTACAGGACGGGGGGTTTCTCCGCTAAGCCTAACTTTAGAAAAAAATTCGTAAAAAATAAAGTCCTACCGCCATGATTTTTGGTATCATTTTATATTATCACATAATCTATCTTATAACATTAAAACTGGACTTTAATAATGTTTTTCCTTCAATTTATATGAAAATATATATATAAGAAAGTTGATTACCTTGGGAAATAATTTTCGACAGACCAATTCTTGTTTTTCCAAAATTTTAATGGACAAAACACTTCAACATATTTTCAAATTAATAAAAACTATACAAGGGCTATTTACAAGAAAAAATAACAAAATTTAAAATGAAGACTGAGTATGGAAACTCTCAAAGCACGGATAAACGCAAAGTCCGACATTGCATCTGTGTCAGAATCGCTAGAAATATCATTTTCTAACTCTTTAGCAAATGAATCATCACTTTCATCTATATCACTGAATGGTTCATTTACCATAGGGGTATATTCATCCTCTGTTAAATAACGCTTCCTCGCCATAAATAATCTGGAGTCGAGAATTTTCGAAATAGCAAGAAAAGTGAGAAAATAAAACCGAAAGCAGTAAAAACTGTAACGAAACTGACGCTAAAACCCCTAAAAGACCTCCCATAGTAGCGAAAACAAAATAAAAAAAGTGTTCGGAGAGCTATCAGAAGCGAGAATGCTTAAATCACGTGGAAAGTTGAAGAGCCGAGCTGTGTTTGTTTACATTGCAAATTCCTCTCCCCCGAGCCACAGCTGATAATCAAAATACCAAAAAAAGCAGGAATACGAAAAAAATGAAGGTCAGAACACTAAAACTATGTTCAGTTTAAATATAATGGACACATAGTGCCATCTAGCGATTATTAAAAATTGTTCCAGCTTAAAATGCATATATGCACCGCCCGGCCCTCACTTTCGTCCGTACGAAATGCATATATACACCGCCCGGCCCTCACTTTCGTCCTTACGAAATGCATATATGCACCGCCCGTCGCGAAGAGGTTAAAGTGGATTCCGAACCACTACAAACATCCATGCCCAACGTGGGATTCGAACCCACGAACTGATGAACCGAAGGCAAGAGCGCTAACCATTCGGCTACCACCTCGGCTGGCGCATGCAATAATTTATTACTTGAAAAATATTCATTGTATCCTTTTGTCTCAATCGATTCTTCAATTTTCTTTCGTTGTGCAAACGACTTCGGTGTCCGGGAAAAGATTCACTTTTGCAGAAAGTACAAATTTTAGAGTATCATAGCTGGAATATTAATCTTACCCATTAATCAATTGCTAATAGTGAACAGATTAATTAAATTAATAAACAGAAAATAAGTTGCAATGTATTTTCCTATATTTGTTTAGATTGCTAAGATTAAGTGTTTAGATTTCTGAGGAAGTGCACCGTTTCAAATTGGAATTAACAAATGGAATCATTTTACAATTAAGTCATAGGTTAATATACAGTCAAGTTAAATAAAGATTACTAAAAAATAATGTTAAAATAACTAATTTGTAGCTTAGTATTAACCTAGTAAATATTTTGAGTTTAAATTGTAATTTAACTAACAAATAATCAATAGAATTACTTTTAAGTTTATATACTCAAATTAGAACTACTAAAGAGGAATTAACATACTGTTAAATTATAAATATTACTAAGAAATATATTGTTTCAAATTGTGATCAAGAACGCATAAAAATATCGTCAACGTGCAAATTAGGATTACTGAAGAATAAGTATGATTAAGCTACAGTACACACTAACATTACTAGGGATTATATAATTAAGAATAGTGATTATGAAGAAATATATTGTGTTAGAGTGTTTTATAATCTTAGACACACAATTTATAAAGTTCCTTTTTCCCTAGATATCTTAATTTATATATGTTATGGCACGAGGCAAATAAGAAATGAAAACAAAATTAGACAATCTTGAAATATTTATTCATTTATATAGATAAACTTTGTTTAAATATTCCTCTATGTGCATTGGCTATTTCCAAGTGTTGACTAGATACAAATGATTCTCCGAGCGATACATCAATGGCCAGTCCAAATTGGAGTAAAAATGTCTTTTATAAGTGTTCACACTTTGCCTAAGTGAGTTCTTGGGCAAGAGATATCAGATCATACAACATGCATAAAAACATCAAAATTTGTCTTCATACAAATGTTAGGTAACATTGAAATGAATGTTTTGATATAAAAATGAAATAATCTGTAGTATAAAACATCAATACACTATTGCTTTTTTTGTCATGTACAGTTAATTATACGGCAAGAATGTATAAAAAAGTATATTAATATACATTGTGAGCAAAACCGAGAAGCTCATTTAAAAGGAAGAATTGCTTCAGTAGAAAATTTAACTTATTATCAAGAGCTTATTAGCCAGTATCATATTAGTTAATTTTAGGTAAAAAAAATTAAACAAGTTTTGCAATTCCTCATTTATTACGAATAATTTACCAGGCAATATTACACAACCTGACTTATAACCAAAAATCATTAGGAAACTTTCTAGCTAATCAAAAATTCAGTTAATTGAAGACTTCGTAAAATTTAAAACTTTCACTGAGAATTATATATAAAATTTTTATACATTTGAGAAAATTTAATTTCAGAACAAACGAAGTCTCAAAATTTTTAACTTTTAAGAATAACTGAAGCTCTTTCTGATTATTTTTTTTTTTTACAAAAAGGCACCATAATTTATATTGAAGATTTTTTTAAACATTTATTGTTTAAAATTCTTAAGACTAGCTTGAAGACTAGACACAATGTAAAAACATTCATTTAAAATAGCCCATATACAACATATTCTCATTATGTCATAAATAACAATGGCATTTCAATATTGAATAATTGTTTTGATAGTTTACACATTCCACATCAAGACACACATGACAGCTATACAAAATATTAATATGAAGTAATTGTACACTTTTGTAAAATTTATGAACTTACAAGTTGATTAATAGCAAAGTAATACAATCTTAATTGACTACATGTTACAATTCAATATTTTCAGACAGTAAGAAATCAATTCTACAATACCATACAATACTGACAAAACTTAAGAAAATTGTGGGCGTAAAACTGTCTGACAATATACACATTCCACTTTGAGTTTGTAGAGTTACAAAAATTACAAATCATAGGAGAGCCATAAAGTTATTCATTCAACAATTTTCAATAAATGGGTAATTGACAATTTATCAAAGACTCCATAAAGTTTTAAATTGTATTAAGTCAAAAGATAAAATTTAATGTAAAACTATAAAACTCAACTTAAATTTTTTTATGGACTTAAAAATATCTTACATTAAATATATGGCAATGACTTTGCATTTATAACACAAGCGTGTAAAGAAATTTCTTTGCTGCAAACGATTTCTATTAAGTAAATTGCATTTTATACAGATTAATGAAGCGATCGGTTTCAAAGTTATTTAGCTTTGACTATGAAAAAATCAGATTTGATATAAACTCAAATGTGGTTAAAAACACAATGCGAGCTACACGATTGTGAAAATAATTTTTTTTTACTAACTAAAGAAGTAATTTTAAAAGCACCTTGTAATCTGTTAGTATATATATCTACACAAGTATATTATATATTTATAAATGTAACATTATAATCATAAACAAGTAATAAGTATGAAATATTGCAAATTCTCTTCACGTTGATGTAACAGTGATTATTTTCTTCATAATTTTCATTTTAACAGATGCTTCAAGTGTTTCGAACACGTTCAACAGTTAGTATACAACTTGGAACTTCATACGACGTCAATAAAATTATCGCTTTTGACGATATGATTGGACCAGATTCAAAAACAGTTTCCCTGAAGATTTTAAGTACAAAGGGCGAAACTGAACAGAATGTCACGAAATGCAGGGTGACAAAGTTAGTTTATGACACGTATCTGCAATCACGGTGGACATGCTGGCGAAATCTTTTTCTGGTAGAACAATAGATGGCGCCACTGCAGAATCCGCGGCCGAGGAAGGAAGACTTGCAAAATCGAAGACATTCTGCTGCTTTGCGCTGCACGAGGGAGTGAGAGAGTCTGGGTCGGGAGTCGAGGCATCCACCCCCAGCAAAGGGGAGCCAGGGGAGGAATAGCGTGATGTCGAGAATATTTGATTTTCGAAAGTCAGAAGTTGCCCCATGAAGCTGAAGTTGGGGGACACTATTCTTCGTCGGGATTTGACGTACTTGTAAGCTTCCTCCATCCGGAGTCGTCTGGTAGACATGAGGTAAGCGATGCAGATTGTGGCAGACCGACTGACTCCAGCCTGGCAGTGGACCAGCACCTTCCCGTTCTGGGCCTTCACTTGGTCTGTGGAGGAAGAGAAATATATTAATCCATATGAAAGTAAAGTTTACGAAGCATCAAGATTGACAATACATTTTCCTACAATTTGACAAGAGAGGCACTAACTTGTGGGAGAAACGAGATTATTAAAATTTAGTATACTATGTTAATAATTAGTTTGAACCTACGAACTGTGTAGACCCGAAAGCCAGACTGCTAACCGTTCGGCTGCCAGCCCGACGATATAGATACCGAGAAGCACCATAACAAAAAGCGTAAGGCACGCGTATTGTAAGAGGAAATCCGCAAAATCAAACACCCCCCACCAAGCAGGAATGTCCATATAAAAGCGGAAATGTAGCAACCACCAACCGTTATCCAACAGCGACTAGGATTGAACCCAGATAACTTTTCATCTGGAGAACAGTTCTAACATGAAGTTAGCGTGTTCACGAAAATTTAAGGAACAGCAAAAAGTTAAATCATTTAAAAGGCTGCAAAACACTGTTCATGTACAATGCTCTGTTTTTTTATATTAGAAAAGGAGGTTTTGAGTAGAGGACATATCTATGTTACATCAAAGAAAAAAGAATGGAGCAATAATGATTTCAGATTTATTGTAACAAGCTGCTTAAAACAGTTTGATACAATAAATCTGAAATGAATTCTCAAAAAGAATAATCTTTACTGCCACAATTTTCAATTAAAAATGGTCCTCATAATTTTAAACTGACGCTTTTCTCCCAATTATAAGATTCGGTAGGACATTACATTTTCATTATACACTCCAAATATTTTGTTTGACTATGATAACACCATTGTTATGATACGATTATATACTGGGAAAAAACCTCGTTGGTATCACCAGCTCAGTATCCCTAGGATACAGCAGACTGCTCTTTTACGTTTTACGAGTGGCTACATTAGGTCCCTTTCTTTTCAACAGGGCCAGCAAGTCTTTCTGGAGTGTCTCTGGTGTAAATCTGATCAGGCCTCCCCGAGACATATTCTTGAGTGTCTGAATTTTACTGTGAATGAGGTTTTGGAGAATCCCATTTTATTTTTAGACTTTAATGATTTTTGGTTTTATGGAGAGGGTGTAGCCAAGCTAAAAACTATCTGGGATTAGAAACACAAATATATATATACCTGGGATTAGAAAAACATACATATACATACATATATATTTAAGGGTATATAACTTAAAAAACCTTAACCATTAGACCATAATTAGAGAGAGAGAGAGAAAAATCGTAATAAAGATTGTAATTGCAATTTATTATTTTTTTGTCTTAAATATTTGCGTCGTGAATTGTTTAAGAAGTTTACATTTTTAAAAATTAAAAAATAGTACATACATTTTAGATTTTATAAACTAAATAATTATCATTTATTGACAAAAATTTAAATGCCTAAATTTCTGATGGAAACTGCTTGAGAATTGGATTATAAAAAATAAACTTTCTTTTGTAAATATTTTGATTTACGCAAAACTAAAATTGACTTTTCAAGACACATTTAAGCCTTGAAATTATTCTTCTATACTCAGTCTTTCAGTCACCGTTCTTTCTAAGATAGCACAACGGCCTTGAGTAGAGGAAAAATCCTCCGAAAACGAAGGTCATAAACACAAAATAACAATCCTCAGAAATACCTCTTCTGCGCTCCCTTAATAGTTTATTTTTATCTTTCACAAATTATTCCAATCAAGTCGATAATAGAAGAAAAAAAGTGTCGGGAAACTAGAAATAAAGTTTCTCTGTTTGAAATTACAAGCTACAAAAATGACTGCAAAGAAAATTGCGAGTCTTAGTTGCATGGAAAAATTACGTTTTCCAATTGTCACCCTAACAATATCAAAATGCAATTCAATGAAAATTTGAAATTCAGATAAATTTAATAGAAAAAACATACTATGTATAGTAAATATTTTTTTATCATATACTACGTTGTAAAATTTTCATAACTAAATATTATAAAGTTATTAATATTTTGAATTAAACGAACTAAAACTTTTACTAAAATTATTCCAGTCGTAGAGTATGTAACACAAAGATAAAACTGAAAAAAAAAAAAAAAAAATCAAAGAGCATAAATATCTTTATAAATGTTTTCAAACCAGAATGCTTGCATAATTAAAAGCTCCGGCTTTCCTCATTATTTCTCTATTAAAATTACTCCATTTTAAATCTTTGGTTTTAAGAATCGATGTTCATCATAATATAATTTGGATCACGTGTGTTCTAACTAAAAACTACAGAAGAGCTTGGGAGTAAGTATGGAAAGGATGGCAGAGGGGATGACTAACCACCAGGCTAATTTCGGAGCAAGCCTTCCCTCCACGATTCGCGTGCACCTTGAATGCATCCGCTCATTAAAGCGAACTACTCCTTTTTTCCTGGTGGTGCACATCAACGGGAGGGAAGTTCCCCTTTTAATCTGGAAAAGTTCTAAATCAGGAACAGCTCTTCCGGTAGAGTAACTTCCTAAAAAGCGATAAGCTTCCGGTAGGTGGAGCCACCATTTAAAATAGAAATTGGGGGATGTAAAAAAGGTAAAATCCGAAGTATATATCCAGGTACCAGCTCCCCATGTCCCCCTCCATCTAGGGGAACGTCACACGACGGGGACAATTGGACACACGCGTCACCAACTCCTGTTCCGATCGCAGCTCCCATTTTACTTATCGGGGAAGCAGAAGTTTCAGACGGAGGGAGAGAATCTTGGAATAAGCATCGTTTGTCATTTCCTTTGAAAATTTGATCTATTTTTGTGCATCTGAGAATAAAACTCGTTTGAACTGAGCCTCATTAGCTTTCAAAATTTTCTGTTTTGAATAACATATGTAATACAATATTTAAATTGATGCAGTCATTTTAACAGTAATAAAATTCTCTCCGATTTACTTTATGTGGCTTATTTCTGGTTCTACGCAACAATGAGCCGATTTACAATACGTGACCGATTTCATGATTACATGTTTCACCGAAAGACGCCCCTTTTCTCCGAATCGAAGAATATTCTTTACTTTCAGTAATTTGTGGGTATTTTATCAGTATGATATAAGAAATAATAGATAGTCTCATGTAACCAATCATTTTTCAAAGAACGTAGACATGAGAACAAATGTCAGATTAAAATTTAAACACTTAAAAATAAAATTCGGATTGCAAAAAAATTATATAAAAAATGGGGGTGGAAAATAACAGCACAAAAACATTAACTAAAAAAATACAGACATAATACCAACATTAAAGGAGATCACATTTCATTGTTATAAATCTATTTTAAAAAAGTTTCCGCCTTACATTAACACTGAAATTAAAACCTTAGTTTTACAAATGGTAACCATATTACGAGAATATATTTCAATATATTTTATGTATATATAAGTTAAAATAAAAATGAACTTCAAATACAATTTTAAATAAAATGATACTGCAAAATTATGCTAGAACACGATGTATAATTATGTTGGGAGATATTTCATTCAAGGAAGTTTAATACAATAAGTTAGTATTTATGTAAAAAAAGGCTAGATTTTACACTCATTTTGTGCCAATTTCACAATAGCAAGGTTTTAAAACGAAGTTTCGGTATAATAATTTTTATATCAATGATTTTTAGATTCAAATGATCCGAGATGTGAAAAACTAATAGCTATATCTTCTTAGATACAAAATATCAATCCTGATTTAATTTAGTTCAGGTTTCAAGATTCATATTTGTCCAGAATAAATTTAAATGATTTAAGACTCAAAATCAGAATTCCGCTTTGATATTTTTACAACGATACTATTGATAAAAAAACACAACTGGATATATAATGCACAATTATTGTTAAAACCTAAAAATGAAATAAATCGAACACTTATATAATAACAATAGAAGCTTTGATATGGACTAAAGGCACATAGAAATTGATGAAAGACCTTCTTTAAATTGGGCTTTTTGAAGAGGGAACGATAAAAATGGCGATAAATGGAACGAAGCCAAGAAATTCTACGCTACGAGAAAAATCAAGAGTTCTAATGCGGCAGGAAGTTGGTAGCTATTTTTAATTCCGTCGTGGATCGTTTCTAATTCCGAGACGCGTATACTCACTTCCTCCATAAAGTGTTGCGAAACTTGTTTTGGCTCTGGAAAGATGCGCGCTCCATTGCGGGGATCAAGGAGACTAGCAAAGAAAAAATCGCAAACCTTGAAGCGCTCCATTTCTTCCCGTTGTTAATTCAAGTTTCCTTCTGATAGAGAAAAGCCATCAAAATAGGTATTGCCAGATCCTTCTTAATTCACGAAAAACTAAGCAGACGATCATAAATTCGTATCATGAGAATTAGGAAAATTCGTAACTATTTTTTTTAGTTTCACGCCTTTTTACAGTTCTTGTTTAAAAAAATAAAAAGAGACTAATTTTTGTAATTAAAAATTAGTAGATAACAGAATTTCTCAAACTTAGAATATTTTATATTCCATAGAACGTGAGACAATTCACAGATTTATATTTACAATTTTAAACAAAGTAATTTCCTGTAAAAAAAATTCAAAAGTTGCAACAGTAAATTACTCTTTTAACAAATTCCAATAAATTTTAAAGTAACGTACAAAAGAAAACATTCTGTTGAAAGAGAATTATCCGAAATAGTCAATTTTAAATAAGAAATTTTTGGAAAATAATAAATATTAAATATTATGAACAGTATATTTACCTTTAAATTGTTCAAACAATTATGAATTCCGCATAATTTGTTTTAAAGTAATGGGGGAATCCTTTTTGTAAGAATTATTTTATAGACTGAAGGAAAAATGCTTGATATAGAATAAACATTTAAATCAGCTACTTTTTATATAAATTTACAGAAAGAAATTTCATAAAACAAAATTCAGGGTGAATAATCATCACACTAGGCTTCAGAAATTCGTCTAGAACAATGATGGATGGGATGTAAAATTATTATTTCAAAATATTCGTATTCAAATTTGCATCATATAATTATCAAATGCATATGATAAAGGAAAACAAATTTGTAAAACTGGAAGCAATCCTAAAAACTACAGTAATTTATTGGAAATTGTAAGAAAATAGCCTTGAACTACAAACCAAACAAGATTAAAATCAAGACTTAAATACTATAAACATCCACAGCATAGATGGTAAACGGATCCACAAATTCATGTACCAGAGCAGTGGTAACTATTCGAATTCCAGCTCGACTAATTGATGTGTTAATATATTTGCAAATATACTAACAAAAAACAGCAAGGAAAATAAAAGATTAACCAAATATAATAGTTAAATGTGGTGCCGTATTTTTAAACGCTATTGCTGTAGTTAAACATTTATTGTTTAAATTATACTTTTCAATAGATGACAATTAACAAATTTATGTAAAAAAATCTTTATCATAAGAACTTTTAAATGCTAATTTTTATATTTTGATTTACTACCTCGAACAAAAAGGCTTTGCAATGAAAGATTTTCATTATTCTAGGAATCTTTAATAGGGAAAAGCTTTTAGATAAGCAAATAGAATATAACAGAGCACTTTTCAATATTGAGTATTTTTTGATAACCAAAACCAGACTTGTCAACGTATTTTTCTAAAATTGTGACGTTCATAAGTAATCGTTCCTTTCCTTTGTCCGAAAAACATTTTCCAAACTTAAATTTCGAATTGTAATTCTTTTTGCAATAAAGAAAAGAATCATAATTTTTTTCGATTATATTCTGCTTCGACATTTTCAATAAAGGATTTGACGATGCCAGAAATCGAACGTAATGTTAAAAAGTAACCACTAAAACTTTGTAGTTAAAATAGGCCCAATTATAATTAGTACGACGGAAAATTAGACCGCATTTATGATCTTCCAATTCCAGTGCCAAAACAGCTATTATAAAAAAATAACGCCTAAAAACATGGTCAAGACGAGTTAAAATGTGGCTTCGTTTCGTGTTCGAAACAAGTGACGAGAATCCATACAGGGCCATAACATACGATGAATCGGGAAAGGCTCTGGTAAAAAAATAATGAACCGAGAGGAATAAAGGATGTTTGCCGAATCGGCAGCTTCCCTTTCTCGATCAAATAGTATGCCCCTATCCTGCGGATATCCGCCGACGGAATACGCTATCCGTTGAGCATGGACCGACGTAAGAGACATATTTTCGCTCCCCCATTGTCAACCGTTTTCCCGCCATTCATGGTCAAGGTAGTACGTGATCATGGAATTAACTATGTAACGGCCTTCGCTGTATAAACAATAGAACTATGCAACGGGAACTCATTTAAAAATCGACATCAACAGAATCAGCTGTGTCAACCTCTACAAATGCACAAATAGCAATCACCACTTCCCATGTCGTCAGTCATATTGGCGGACATCTGACAATTAATCAAAGTTTTATGTCAACATTTAGTTTAATTTAAAAACATTGAGTGCACACTGTCCTATTCCACAATCTGCAAAAATTATGAAAAGCCTTTTTTCTAACAATCTAAAAATTTTAAAATAAAAATTACTTTTCCATAATTACTAGGGCCAAATTTCAAAAGATTAAACTTCACATTTTATGTTGATTATACAATTTAATTACAATTGTAATGTACAGGATAATATATCATTGAATGATTAAAAGCATGACTAGTTCGGATAAAACATTTAATTTTATTTTGAATTATAGGTTTTTTATGATATTTCCAAAGTGTGCTAATATTGTGATATTCATACATTTGTTGCTCTCTGCATGCAATCACTTATTAGAATGCAAGGTTGTTTGATTTTTCCTAAACCTTTCCGAATTTGTTATTTTGCACGTTTAAAAACATGGGAAAATCAACTGCTATTGAGGACTTTGAAAAAAGAAGCAAATTTTTAAATGGGGAGATTAAGTGATATGTTTCACATAAATAATACGCTGTATCAGAATTCATAGTTAAACTGTACCAAAATCTGAATAAGCGCATTTCAAGGAGGAAAGAAAAAGTAGGAAGTAGAGAAACTTTCAAAACTAGTAATAACGGTTCAAATTACAAGCAGTTTTATCAAACGAAGAAATCGTAACTTTAATGTTATATGTTCACAGAAAAAAAAAAAAAAAAAAAAAAAAAAAAAAAAATCAAAACTAAGTTTACAAAATCGCATAACAAAGCCACAGAAGTTTTTGAGCTGCACACGAGTTACCCAAATCTATATTAAGCTCGTATACTATATTTTTATTTTTTTAAGAATGAAGATCAATTTTGCAAATTGAAGAAAAACAGTTTATATTTCATCTTTTTTTAAAATTTCGTGAGCGAATGCCGAAGATGCTTCTAGGTTGTTCCATTCATGACACATGAGTAATCTAATATCTGCTAGAAAACGATATCAGATTGGTGACAAAAAGCCTTGAAAGAGTATCATGTAGTTACACTGCCTAATAAGCAAAATTAAAATTTTATACTGAGGTTTTACTGTCTTTTAGAATTAAAAGTTGAGTTAAGTGTTAAAATAACACGACATACAATTGTATTGAAAAATGACGATAGAATCATTATGATTAGAAGCATTTAAAATTTTTATTTTCTCTATTAAAACCACACCATGCAATTTTGGCTGATTTAGACGATTTTTTATCGATAAAATCGATTAGTTGAAAACAATTTTTAAAATTAAAACCTCCCAAATTCAATTCTGATCATTTTTCAGTAGTTACAGGCTCATCTGCCGATGGGTGAGTCACTGGAAATCGCCCCCATCTGTTAAAAAAGCCTTACAACAGCTTTGAGCTATAATTTAACAGCCTGCTTTCAGTAGTGTGATTTTTTGAAGCAAGAGGACTTACCGATGAACTGGATGGATTCTTGAAAGTAGGCTCCGATGTCCTCGCAGCCGGTGTCCCGCACCGGGATGCACTTGTACTCAAACACCTCCTGGTACAGGTTGGGACAGAACTGGGTCACATTGAGGAGCGCGGTAATGCCCAGTTGCTGGAGCTGCTCCTTGCGGGCTGCGTCCCGGGCACTGCCCAGGTACAGATGAGGCAGGATCTCGACGGGTCCGGCAAGAGAGTCCGAGGACAGGGGCCTGTACTGGCCAGGGCCGCAGGGACTAGGGACGGGAGAGTTGACTGGAGAAGGAGTCGTGCAAGGTGCTTGAAATACCAGATCAGGATATAACTGACTAAACCTCTGAAAACCACCTGTTAAAAAATAAAACCTTACTTTTAATGAAAAACTTAAGTTCGATATACATTAGGAAATCTAAACTTTGATAAATATTGCAAATATGATATGTAATTATATTTATATGCTCTAATTATAAAATGTGAATACTTTAATGTTGAGCCTTACATATTGTTTTCAGCTTAGAATTTCATTTCCCGTCAATACTTATCGAGTATCACGGAATAAAATCTTTCACCATAACATTCGATTGGATTCTATTAAACACAAGCTCAATTACTAATAAATGGATATTATTGATTTCAAAATCTTTATTAGTTGAAAACATCGAGAAACGATGAAAGTTGAACTATATTATTAATTGGTAATATAGTTCCTAAAATATAAATACAGGATAAAAGAAGGTTATATAACTTGATACTAAATTATTAATGCAAAGAAAACCTGCTCCATACATTAGGCATGACTAAAATTACGAAGAAAACTTAGTACAGGTGTAATGATAAAAAATATGTAAATTGTATATAAATAAAAAAATACTGCTATTAAAGGAAAAAATTATGCATTTTTCGTGACCTTTAAAATATTTTTATACTTAAGTCTAAGAGAATTGTGTTACTTTTCACAAAATATAATCCATAATTTTTTGAGAAGTTGAGTTTTTGAGCATACAAAATATAGCCCAAAATAATGGAGGGTTTGATCCCTTGCTGCACAAAAGAATTGGACACTTTTTGGTTTTTAAAGTGGATTCTGAACTAATACATGGGTTTTTGCCCATGAACTGAAGACCATAGCGATTATCACACAAATAGATTTATATATACGAGAAGATAATACAGTAAATGTGAACTAACTTTCAGAAAATAACTCTTCAAAGGGAGACAAGCTTTGTCTTAAATGTTGGCGTGTGTAAATATGAAAGTTCTCTTGCTGCAGTATATTTATAAAACTAGTTGAATAAAACAAATATTATGAAATCGTAAATTGTGTTAAAGCTAATTATCTAATAGCTCACGAATTAAAATAACTTTCAAAAAATTAGAAATTAAGCATACGTATATTAAACATTTGTGACCACAAAGAAACTTTATTCATTTTGTATACCCATGAATATAACATAACAAATTAAGCTGTTGAATCAAATTTGAAAGACATTTTTAAAAATCAGTAAAAATTTCACATGGGTAAAAACTGTTGTAACTGGCAGAACCAGATTCAGGGCTTGGTACCAGGAAGCATGTACCTAGTCCTGAATTGTCGATCCTTTTTACCCTGTTGCAACAAGTTAAAAAGGAAAAAATTCATGAAATATATAAATTTTTACAAATTTCTGTTAAATATTAAAACATGAAATGCTAAATATCGTTACATTAAGATTTTTTTGATATACGCGGAAAAAAAAATAAAATGCATTTCTTTACAATGTGAAATTTGAAATAACTGGAAGCAAAATTTTGGGCGAGGAATATTTACAATGACATAGCCTTAAATCCGGTCGCGTGCCAAGGACGGAAGTGACGTGTGAAAATCTCGCGATGGTGACGTTATAATGACGTAAATGGGAAACTTTAAAAATACTAGGGTTGTATTGAATAATGTTCGAAAGTTATACTAGAAGAGGAAAAAATTAGCCCGGTATGCAATTACATTTCTAGCATTTTTATCCATAAATCCGAATTAGGCCGGACAACCCACATGCGGTTTAATAAAAAACAAAGCCAGCACAGTCAATAAGGAGTTTAAGGTTGAGTTAACTTCAGTTCAATGCTCAAACATTTTTCAACGCCATTATTTATATCTGACATTTCTGAGAAGAAACGCAGTTTGTTTCATCTACGTGTAAATCGAATAGCGTAGGCGGGACGTTTGGAATAATTTATTTTAAAAGCGTAAATGCGCGCGAGATCTCAAATTTTAATTACACTTCATTCAATAGGTATTTAAGCTATTCATTGAAACATATTTTCCTATTTTATAAACAAAAATTTTTAAAATAGCGGATTATCTTTTTTTAATATTGTAATCAATATAATTAGAAATTTTTGCATAGTAAAAATACGAAGTTAACTACAAAGTAATTAGTATTTTGTTGAACTTAGTTTTTATCAAGACTTTAAAACATTTATTATCTTCAAATCAATAATTAATAAATAATATAAAAATATTTTTAAAAATTTTGAAACAAAACTTAACATCCAACAAAGATATTCTCATTTGAAAAAATTTACAGAAGCATAAAAATGTTGAAAATTAAAATCTGATTTAAGTTATTTTAATAAATTCGGTAAAATACAGGGGTGCCACTTTAAAAAAAATCAAATGATTAAAAAAATTATCCATCGTTTTATGCGGTTTTACAATAAATTGTGCGATAAATTATTGTACTTTTTAAATATAACATTTCATTGAGAAAATGTGCAAAAGACATCGGAGAAGTCTCCAAAGTTCTAGTCTGTTTTACTGTCTACAAATTTATGTTGATATATGGAATTAGGGATTATGGTGTTAACTATTTGATTGAAAGATAATTTCATTTTCTTTCAGCACAATAAAATTGATTCGATTTCTCTTCTAGAGAAGGTTAATTTTTTTTAAAAATAGCTGATATGTGATTTTGCAAACAGTGGATTGTAACAACACTCGATTTTGCACAGTTTACATACATATATAATAATAGCCATAATATTGAAAGATAAATTCTTCACACACACCTTGAAGATTTTTCAATAACAGAAAGACTTAAAACTAAATTTGAAAAAGCTGATAAATTTGCATATTTGTTCCTTAATTTTGAATTTAAAGTAAAAAACAAAACATACGGAAGTAAGTTTTTCATCAAGTTTGCAGTTATCTCTTGATAAGCAATTCTGACAGATCAGATTTGAATAGCTATTTTATCCATGAGTAATCTTTTACAATAATTTACAGATCTTTAAAAAAGACATTTAATTTAAAATAAAAAATCACGCACTTCCTTAGGTTTTATACAAAAAAATAAAGTCTTATAACCCAATATATATATTTTAGAACATGATTTCTTTGAAGTAATTTTACATTAAGATAGGGTAAAGTACCTATGTAAAAATTTAAAAAGATTTTCTTGTGACCACCCACACCACCAATTATTAAACAAATGTAAAATTTGAAAGATTTATAGAAGACTTATCAAAATAGTTTGGTGATTGATATATTGAATAAATGTTTAGAAACTGAAATCTTCAAGGAGTGATGATCAATATAAAGTTTATTGTAAAAATAACCAAGTAGTCGCCACAAATTAAGCCATAACTTATTTGAACGATTATTTGTGATGATATTAACTTTCAGAATTTAGGATAAAAACATTAAAACTTTTAAAGGCATATAATTAAAATCCGTAAAATTTTGGGTTGTAGTTTTCATACTATTTACTCATCTATAAGACGTAAAAAAGAATTACAATGTGTATTAGATTATTTTTTTCGAATGACAATCAATGTTCTAATTTGATATTCTCCAAAAATTCACATTTCAAAGATCACAAAAACACTTTTCAATCTTATAAGCGGGAAGGAGTTGTTGAAGGATGGCTGGCTATTCTAAATCCTATTTCATATTAAACGAGCAGTTTAACACAATTGTGAATGAGGCGACGAGCACATTGCTATTCATAAAGATTAAAACTCAGTAATTTAAAAAAAAAGTACAACAAGGAATACAACTTGGAAATGAAATGTACCCATCAGAATGTTCTGCTTTAAATATTTCAAGATTCTATGTCTTAAAAAACCAAATTCATTGCCATTCTAAAATGTAGATTTCGCAGCTTCTCTCAGAGATATTAAAATTTGTTCTAGTTATAATAAATCTTACGCTATTTGATATACTTTAAAACCGCGTTGTTTTGTACGATGATTAATGCAATTAACACACACAGGATATACATTAGAACACATATTGTATATCATTTCCAGAAAAATGTCTAAAAAGCTTGGTACAAATGCCTTCACAATGAATAATAAAAAAAATTATTCTTTAACAGTAGCATGTAATTCGAATAATTACTGAAAGAACTCTTCCATTCTTCAGTTTTAGATATCGATGACACAGGAAGAATCGGTGTGGAATTCAAGATCTTAATTATTTGTCTACAATAAAAAAAGTCAAGACATAACAAACTACCGAAAACTTATCGTCGCACGATAAGAAAATAGAGAAAAATACTCAGAAAGCCATTTTTGATAGAAGAAAACATGATAATTCTATTTGGGCCTAAAAATAAAGAAGCGTTCGAGTTGAAGGATAACAGCTGATCTGAGAAAGATAAACAGGATGCAGTTTTATACTTTCAGAGAAAAAATCTTTTTTTGAAGAACGTAGAAATGAAAGGAAGTGAGTTAGTTTTCCGGTTTTCAGCAAGGAGAAAATGTAAATAAAAAAGTAGAGAGTACAAATGATTGAAATAATTTTTGAAGAGAGAAATTCCTTTTTACTCATTAATAATTTTTATTCATGACGGAAATTCATTATAGCTTATTACTATATACGTTAAAACTTTGTAGCAGATTAGAATGGATGAATGAAGATAATCCAGGCAGAATAAATGTTCAACCTAACTTAATTTAGCTATATATTTTCTACTTCGAATAAAAGGACAACATGCAGATTACAGTGTAGTTGTCTTCAAGAATGTCAAACTGTTGCCATTCAGGAACTAAACATTCAAATTTAAAAATAAACTGCCCTGGCACAAAAGAATGAAATGTTTCTCGAGTGTGTAAAAAAAACCAGAGTGTAAATTTGGATGTCAAGGTTACTAGAATGAAAAACGTGGTGGAGTTCCTAAACTTCGGATATTGCCAAGATTAAATGTACGGGAAAAATAATGATGGTACGGCGCCGAAGAAATGAACAGAATAGTAGCCATGACAATTAAAACGCAATAAAACCAATTCTACCTCACAGAAACGAAACAAATTACTCATAATTCTGTATGAAGATCTTGTATAGAATTCTATATTAAAGTTAGAGCAATAATGCATGGCAAGTTAAATTTGAAAAATTAATCCAAAGATTAAAAACGTCAGAACGGTATTCTTACAGAACATTTACAAAAATGCCAATGACGTAATGATTGTAAGTCATCTTAAAGACGAATTTTGGAATACATTATTGCAATTTCCAAATGACAGGAAGCAATTTCTCAAGAAGACCTTGTGATAAGCAACTTCCTCCGGATGGATAAGGGAGAACATGCAAGGTGGCATCACTTCAAATCATCCATTCAAGAATATTTTCTCCCAAACAATGCCAAATGAAAATTTGAAGCTGACACGTCAAAGCATTGTTGGCCTAAACAAATTAGAGCGTTTCCTCTTTATACTATGTGGAGTTAAAGTCCTGTCATTAAATTTTTAAATAGTGGGTGTATTCATTTGACAATGAATGGCAACAGAGAAGGAATCTCTTCGCGTGTTCTATTCGGATGACTTACACTTAGAGAATACTTTCGTTCGTTAACGGAGTGAAAGAATTTTCTTTCTAATGGATCTATTTACCGCTACTCTGCTTATTGATACAGAACCTGATACATATCTAAAGAATTTGCTATTGCTTAATAGCCATTTTCGTGAATAAGCAGAATGATTTCGACATCCGTTCTAGAAAACAAAGATCAGGAGATAAGTTTGTAAAATTGATAAGAGAATCGTTATAAAATATTTTAATGAAAGACACTGCCAATGACAAGATAATGCAAGTCACTACTAGAAAGAATTTCATAGCGTAAAATTTAAATTCACATTCCTATTTCAATACTTTGAATAACTTTGCACAGCGCAAAATGTAATGCCATTCTCAAATCAGACAGCTAAGAAAGTAGTTCTCTCACGTTCCAAAAAGTATCAAATTTTCCAGCTGTTGATATGTTGAGAGATATGGATAGGATCGTAACTATATTCTAAATGGAAAATCGTGATCTTCAATCAACCGTGTAATCATCAGTTCAATGACAGAAATCGAACCTTTGCCTCATGACAGAACAATTGTTGGATAAAACAATTATTTATGGAACAGCACATTTGTTCCAGTAACACACATTACACAACTCAAAGAGCAGCTATCAATAATGCATATATAATTAAGTGTGCAATATTATATTTTGAAAGCACCATGATTTCCACAACGACGCTGGTATGTTTATAGATTTCTTATTTAAATGTAAGACGAATTGTACCTTTTTCATAATCCGAGCAGATTTATAGTTAAAGAAATTTCCTCAATATACAGAAGTATTTATTCGACCAGAACCTACGATTTAAAGTTGATCCTGAATCACTACAAACTGTTGTCACTACAGTCAATTTTTGCGCAAGAGGGTTAATCACTGACGGAGATCGACAGGATAATTTGACTACTGAACCATTACAAGCACCCCCACTCTAAGAGAATCGAACCCATAAACTGTAGAACCGAAAGATAGAATTATAAACATTTAGTTGATAGATGAGCATCGCCAAAAGGAGAAATTTAATTGACAAATTGTTGTGATTGTTATAGTGCAGCTTCTACACATTAAGCTTAAGAAAATAATTGATTAAGTAGTTTTAACTTCAAAAATTTGAGAGAATTAGCATGCATTTCTCTTATGTTACGCAAATGTTAAGAATTAGTTACAATTGATTCACTATATTTCAATAGCAAATTTTATAGTCAAATTTGAATTTTACACCAAAATTATAACCATTGTTATAGTGTTACAAGGTTGAGATTTCGGCTGAAAATTATTACTTATTACGTATTAAAACTTTTTGAAATTCATGACACTAGTCTGACAACGTGAATTAGACAAATATTGAATATCGATTAAACGATCAAACAAATAAAATCACTAAATTATTAAATTTGTCATACAAAAATTAAAATAAAAAGATTAGCACGGGCACTAAGGTAGAAAAGATATTTTCAGAAATTAGGTGGAAGGATTTATATCTCGTGAAAAAAAAAAAATAAAAAATTGGAGATCGAAGAAAAAAGTAGTTACAATAAATAAAATATGAAAATAATAATTACTATTTTGACATTATATTAAATCTAAGTACAGAAAAGTTTGTTTAAGTTATTAAAGGTTCACCGAAATTATCTCACCATTATTTCTTACATATACTCGAAACCAAATTCATACCCTGTAAAAACTACCAATACATTTATTATCCATATGACAGATTTGAATAAAAATTCAATCCCAGTTAGTTAATGAATAACAATGATTCGTAATTTGTCTCGTAAAATGGATTGCTTTTATAGTATTCAATCATTTGCCCAAAGTATTAAAAAAAAATGCTTTCAAATTACTACCATTGAATATGGCACAATTACTTTGACTATTTTCAGTTACAATGGAGAAAGATTATAAATAATCTTTGTTTTTTCAATTAATTTAAAATATGCAAGCATTATACGAAATACTAATCAAATTCCATCTTTTGGTTTCAGTAAATAGTGTCATTTTTTAAGACTTGATATGAACGAACTTTCAATTAGAATGGCGCTTGGGAAGAAACTAGTTTGTTACCAGTGAAATGGCAATTTCCGAAAACGCAAGCTGGGCAGATGGTACCACTCAAAAATGTCTCCTGTAAAAGATCGTGTCACAGTGTCAACAAAAGAGAACGTGGAATTCGTGAGACATCAGACCTAATCAATCGAGACTACGTCATTGAGCCAAGAGCTCGCTGAATGAATGTTCGTTCATGGTGGTTAAACGTCATTTTTGCTCTATGACAACACCGGAACGATTGACCCGCGGTTGCAGCGTGCGTTCATCCGTCCTTGACCAGGTGTAGGCCATCCAATTCAGCGGCATATCAATTTACTACTCTCATTTCTGACGTAAATAGTTTGTCATCCACTAGATGGAGAGCAAACACAAACATTACTCCTTTTGGAATTATTTTCTGCTTTTTTGCAATCTTAATGCAGCTTGGACAAGAAAACAAATAGGAAATAGAAATAAATTACCACCATCTTTTGTAGATAAACGAAAATTTAAATGTTTACCTTTTCCTCTCAATTGAGGGATACTTTATTCAGTTGATAATTTTTCAAACGATGAAATGAGAAAACCAGTTGGAAGCAACTTACCATGAATTTAAACCCAGAAACAATTTAATCGCAATACCAGAGATGTTCCCATCAAGGTCAACTTTTTAGCAGTGTTCAAGAAAGAAAATTTGATAATTAGTATATTTTATTTAGAAAGTTACAAAAATTGTTTTAATGAATTTTATTTCGAAATATCAATTATAACCTATGATTTTTATGAAGCATTGTCGATTTTATTTAAGAAAAATAAACAGAACAGGTTCTAAGTAGGGTAGTAAAGTAAGGTGGATTCTAATAAAAACATTTTAAAAACAATTAAATCTTAATAGCTCACTTTTCATTTAATAAAAATAACTACCACAATGTATTTATTTTGTAGAAAATTTAGAATATCAAAATTCAAACTAGCTTCAAAGAAAACAATTTTCCCACTTCTCGTTCCAGTTACTGCTAAAATGAATGTCCGGCTTCGGACGGATCTTCACCGCTTGACCATGCACTCATGGGAAGTATGTCACGCTGCCTCTTACAGAGCGGATGTGGCGACCGACTTGAACACTCTTGAAAGATGCAACACGTCGTAACGAATTTTTAATTTAAAGAACTTCATCGTTGAACACGAGATTGGAGTAGTTCCAACTCTTCATTTTACGGTCTTTTTTGATTAGAACTAATTTGAGGGATACCTACACTTTAAAGAGGTTTCTTCCGAACGATAATGAATATTCAGACCACGGATAAGAATCGAGTAGGCTAACTATTGAAACCGAATGATGGATTGTTAAACATTCAATTGCCACAACAGTGGTTGAACTGGAAATGGGCGTTGTGTTTGTATTTTTTACAGCTTATTAGAAGAAAGTTTGAGAGTTAAGGGTTTCCTCCATTCTGAATACAGCCTACTACCTAAATAACGTTCTCCTCCGGAAGACAATATATAACAGTTTAATGAATACTTTCAATAACTATATTGTCTATTAAGTGGCGTCAAAACATCCTTTTGAAATAAAACCTAGTGATGAAGTCATTAAATCTGTAGAATTAAATAAAATGGGCAGTACACGTATGAATAAATGCAGAACCAAATGCACTTTTACGAAAAGTCAAGCGTCGATTTAAAAATGATGGAAAGAGTTTGAAGATCTTGCTGAACTCAAAGCAACAAATAAATTCCGAGAAGAATGCCAGCAATAAGGCTTTTGAAAAAATATACACAAAAGGCTGTCGAATGAAAGTTTATGATCAATGCAATAAAGAACATTTTTCTAAGAAAGAAATTTTAGAAATAGTTAAATGCTCATAACAGTTAAAGATGAAAAAGCGATACTTGTTTTTATAGAAAAATTATGTAACGTCACTTCTTGGCAAGCAACGAACTAATGAAATTTAAATTGGATAATTAAACACCAATAATAGATGATTTGTCATTACCTCTTAAAACATTTTACTTTATATTAGTGAAAAATGTGCGATTATAAATTCTACTCTCACCAGTAATCTACTGACCTGTGTAACGAAAATTAAAAACAATTTGTTATCTTCAATGGGAAATTTCTGACTTATCACAAAATCAACTAAATAAAGATGTTGCATAGCTTTGTTGTCAACCACAGCTCAAAAATTCTGGAAGAGATAAATATGAAACTGGAAAACAAGTTGCGAAAACATTTTGTGTTCCACCGAACACCATTTGCATAAGAGCGTGTCATCAATAGTAATAACAGGAAGCAGAAACAGGAGCAACAAACACCATTCATAAATGGTGAAGTGCGTAGCTTTTGTTTTAGAGTTTTCGTTACAGCAGGTTCAGTGTCCGTCCACTTACGAAAGCCGCCTCTCTCCAGTACGCCATTGTTCACGAGAACAATGAGATAAATAATCTTCGGAGAAAAATCAGTTTCGAAACCACTATCAGACATTTTTATTTCGGTATATATGTGAATATTCTCAGAGAATCCGCGGGGTATCAAATACAAAATGACGAACGGAAGTACGGGCGAAATTCTATTGTTTTTTGTATATCCAGACAAAAAGACATCGATAGTCATCTAAACGGAATAAATTTCGTATATCCGACGTCGATAAAAGAAGTTTATATATACATGCTTTAAAACACGGGGGAAAAGTTCTATTTTTCCATGAAAACACTATAGATGAGACTTGGGGATCATGTGAAAGTTCGACATTCAAAAATTAGTCGATAATATTCAACGATTTAAAATTTGGAAACTATTCGAATCTTGTTCCTGTTCTCTATTTTTAAAATCCGGATTTTAAGTCGGAAATTTAAAATTGAATACATGTACTTCAATCTACAAACAAGTGACTTGAAGATGTCTTTTATAATGAAATGTTACGAGCACTAAAAATATTTTATAGCAACAGTGGATTTTAATATTAGTTAAAATTTGGTCGAAAATGTAAAAAGTGTAGGTTAATTATTATATTGCAAAAATGAAGTATTTTAAAATTAAATTTAAAGTCAAATAGCTTATTATATTCTGGATTTTGTATTTTGATTTTATCACTTTTCTACTTTTATTTAGTAATTGTCATTGAACCTTAACCACATTCGGTTGCCATATTGCGACCCGCTGAAAATTAAAATTAGTCTCGGAAGACTTCAAATGTTCAAACAACTTTTTGCTACTAAACTGTTTTCATGGTAGCAGTGTCAAAAACACTTGTCTTTGTCAACATTGTCTAGGATCAAACCTAGTACCTTCCAACTACGATCACTAACATCAATGAAAGTCGAGCTTCTTGGAGAAACGTACTGCACAAACGAGGGAGGTGCAGCGTCATGCTCTCTTCGCATGTGAAAACAACTTATTCATCGAAAAACATTTCATTGATAAGAAAGGCATTGCCTGTCAACAAAAAGTGGAAACATCTCTCTCCCCAGAGATAAGGCATTAGATACCATATCAGAACAAGCGCAAAAATGAACTTGAAAAAACGATACAGTTCGCAGCACTTAGCTTGAGTGTAGATAAAATACATGCCTTATCTTAAAATTTTACCACGTGACTTTATTCCATGGACACTGTCTTATATAAATAACTCTGATTACACGTAAGCAAGTTAAAATAGTTGATTTAAAGATATCTATGTAAATATGCAGAAATATTCCCTTCAGATTTCTTTTTATTTCATTATTTATCAATGTAGGTAAGGTAAAAATCATCACAAAGGAATATATTTGCTATTTAATTCACATGAAAGGAGAAAATATCCCATTTTTATGTAGACACATTTTAGAAATCCGAAGCACAGATGTTCAGAAACTTTATGGAAATATTGAATGATTTAATGTATTCGACCACAAAGCAGCATTAAATTTTTTGCGGATTTCGAACTACCACAACCATAAAACCGAAGTTGGAACCCAATTCATGAACATTTATAAACGGTTGTTACTAAATTACTAATAAGAAAATTTAAAAAAATGTTTGAAAATTTTCGAAAGATTTTAAATTATTTGCCGTTTACTAAATGATACAATGAATTTCGCATATTTCCATGCTAGAATTCATATTTAGACGATCGCTGTATTTTCGAGAATATGTTTATAATGTTAGGAGTCTAAAGGCCACTATACCTCGCAGTTCGTGACAGGAGACATTTTGAAATGGATCAATAGCGTCACCAAAATGCGTGGGCGGCATGCAAGTGCTGTTCGAAGGACACCATAAAAGATCAATTATAAATAGATCTTTACTGATCGAAACGAATAAACACCTAACTTCGACAGACAGTGCATAATGAAAATTCCAGGTCATTGAAAAAAATTAATGATTCCTGAAACTCTCCAAAGGTGTGGGAAAAAAAATTCTTGCGCGATACATTTAATTTCCCTTAAACTCGTAGTCATTTGAATGATTAAAAGTGAGTTAGGTACTCTCCTTCCTGGGGTGACCGAATGAAATTTTTAAAAGATTAAAATTCATAGTACACACTCAGAATTAATATTTTTGTATAATGATTTGTTTGTTCTTCAAAGGCCACTTTTCTAAACGAAAGTTTGTCTGTCGCTCACCTGTCATACTTTCCACAAGACAAATTAGATTGAAACCTTCAGTTTAAAGTGGGTTCCAGACCACTACAAACATCGAACCCAGAGGTGGGATTCGAAAGGACAAACTGCGCCGAAGCGTCAACCACCTCGGCTTTCGACACGGGTGTTTAGTTTGTAGCTTAAAGATAATTTTTTCATAAGAAATGAGATCAGAAATTAAAATGAATTTCGGACCACTACAAGCATCCAAGACAAAGTGGGACTCAAACCTACGAACTGTTGAATTGAAGATCACAACTCTTGCCATTCGGATGCCAGCTCATCTTTTTTTCACATGAGACCTCATTCTACTGTAATTTAAGGTTTAAAGGTATTTTCGAAACACAAACAGCCACAACCGAGATAGGATATAACCTTGCATTGGAAAACTTCAATTTATCGGTTGTAATATCACTGCTCTTGTAAAATTTATATTAGTGAAACTAAAAAATTCGTTAATAAAACCAACTATAAATAATTAATGTTAGCGTAGTGTGTCGTTCTATGACAACGTCTGTACAAGGGGCTAGTTTGACTGAAACCACTACAAACATCCATGCCCGAATAAAGTGGGAATGGAAAAGTGTACATGTCGAAATAACAATCGAAGGGCAATGTGCTAATCATTTACATGCTAGCTAGATAAAACTATGATACGTAAAAAATTACCGTTTAAATAAGATAAAAATTATGAAATTCAACGTGTAAGCATAATTCACAAGTAATGATGAAAACTGTTTCTACGCATAACTTAAAATAAAGTTACTTACTGAATAGGCATAAAGTATTCTATTAGAAGAATTAAATTCCAATTTTAGAACTTTAATTTCACAATAACGCGTTAAAAACATTAACCATTTCATTTATCCAAATATATTTGTCTTTTTTAATATTGCAAACATTACATGTACATTTTTTTGTTCATCCATAGAAAATATATCCCGATTTGTTAATAGCGGCCTGATCACTTTTGCACATTATAGTTAATTTGAATAGAATTCGTGAACGGGTTACAAATATCTATGTTAGAGGTGAGAGTCGAACCCATGACCAGATGATTAGAGAGCTAACCATTCCATCACTAATTGATATGTATACTTTAAAAAATGTTTGGTTCCTTTACGGCCCTTGAGTCATATTTTGCACACGACGCCTCACTGAACCTGCCGTTTAAAATGGACTCACTAGATATTAATGCAAGAGATAGGTAAATCGAATCCATGAACAGCAGAGTTAATTCTAGTCACACTATGGTCATTTTTGTACACAAGGGATAATTTGCCCGCTGTGCAATTTTCAAGTGAATTTTGAAACATCAATGTTCGAAGTAAGAATCGAACTCATAAGCTGTTAAACCGGAGGGCAGAGAGATACCCATTCAGCACTTCCTTATGAAATAGAGACATCGAAGTTCCATCGCACAGAGCAATTATTTACACGAAAGCGGCGGCAGTGGAGAGAGCAAAACACATGAATTTAGGAAGAAAATAAGAGCACGTACAGAAAATTTAAAAGTTTGCGACAAAGAAACCACATTCCATGTCTAAGGATAAGAGTTTTCTTTTCCTTTTTTGCTCGAAAGAAGAAAATTTACGGTTGCGTACCGATGGTAACAAGCGTGACAGCAAAGAGGAAGTACGTTCGCTTCCTCCAAGAAAAAAATTATAATAAAACGACCTTTTTCTGTTGTTTCTCTAGCTGCGTGTACCTCATTGGAGAGCATGCGCTATCCATTCTAAACACTCAATTATATGTCCGAAATGAAATCTAAATTGTAATTTTCGAAGGAGGCAATAAACAAGGCAGTATCTTCCTTGTTCAGGTATGAAGGCCGCAACTGCATATCGCCAGAAGGCTGTTTCAGAAATTTTATTTACATTTGCTTGATCACACATTAGAAAAACATTTGTTTTAAGAAGAAACAAGAACCAAACCTATTTTAATTCTAGAATTCAATTGTGAGAACATGCATTAATATTCCCAACGTATTTTAAATTTAAAAAGCATGAAAATTTGCATTTTTTAAAATGAAGTTATATTGTTATTAGAGGGTTTAACTTGTCCTTTAGTTATGAGAATTTAATTGGGAATGATAATTTGTAAGACTCCAAATTACCGCAATCATACACACCACTATGGTCTAGCGGTGAGACCGCATATCTGAATCGAAGCTTGGGTGTGATCATAACCACACGTTTAACAAAGGGATTCGAATATTGCTTACTCTGTATGGTTCTCAGGGGGACGGTTTGGATCATGTCGCTCAAAAATAATGTTTTTGAATCTAATTTCACTGGGATCTTTAGAGGGACGCTGAGGTTGGTTTGGTTGGTTGGTTTGTCGCTCAACGGTCATTTTTTGCACACGAGGGCTAATTAGACCGGGACTTACGGTTTAAAGTGGATTCCGAACCACTACAAACATCCATGCCAAAGGTGGGATTCGAACCCACGAACTGTTGAACCGAAGGCAAGAGCGCTAACCATTCGGCTGCCAGCTCGGCGAGGGACGCTGAGGAGTTATCTATATTTCTTTGCAATATGAGAAGACAACACAATAAGAATATTCTTTTTGCATGACAAAATTTTGTGATTGTTAAGTCTTATATAACTTTGACACTTTATAATGGGTAGATAACAACTCGAAGTATATTAAAAAACCAAATTCCTTGTTAGTTAAAAAAATTAAAAATATAGCTTGGATATAAAATTTAACGCACTTGAAGTTTCCTTTACTAAAATATATATCTTTCCAAACTCTCATTTTGTCTTTATCACAGATGTTTTAGATGCATAATTTAATGCGTAGAGACTTTGATATCTGTTACACGTAAAGGGTTTGGTTTTCCTGTAACTACAGTCATTCTCAGCCTACGGAGGTTGATTTGATCGGGAACAACTATATAAAATGGACTCCGAAACATTACTAACAGAAATTTACGGACGAAATGGGAAATCACTGCAGATACTCTTGAATAAAACACTATAGCTCAAACTACTGTTACCAGATCGGCCTTTCTTGGTAGTTTAACAAGAGTCAGAAGGTATTCAATTCTGAAATTGCCTACCCAGCTATTGGTGAATTGGAAATGAACAGGGTCAAAGTTAAACTCTTTCGCCACACAGACCATAATTTTAAAATTAATATTATGAAAGCAGTTACATTGCTTTGGATGTAGAGGTAATATCAGAGAGTTAAAATTTCTGGTTAAACCGTCAAAAGCAATCACATGACAAGAAATTCGCTAACTATGATCAGAGAATGTGGGTAATTAACGTATATATTATTACTTAGACCAACATAGGGTAAACCTCAAAATCCACACAATGGCGGTCTTGTCCACGTTGCTCACTGAATACAGGTACGGTTACGCACAGTCATACTGTAATAGGCAACAGCCACAAGAGAGGAAAGCGTACATCTGCGATTTCCTATAAAATTCCCGCACATCCCTTCCTCAGCCAATCCCTCGAATAAAAATGAATTAAAAATCTACAGGGGGAGCGCCATTCAAAGCTTCTCTGGAGGGAAACTGGGAAGATTCCCGAGAACGTGTTTCCTTTTTCCATCCTATATATTTCATAGGGGGGAGTTCACGATTTCTTACTACCCCTCCCCAATTCTAAGCAATTCTAAAGATGCGATAAAAAAGTTCTTTTTCGCAGTGCAACTTTTTTTTGTAGCGCTGAAAAAGAGAAATAAGAAATCGCAGGCGTGCCTCGCGCGTGACATCCTTACTTATGCTCTCCCCCCTTCCTATCACTTAGCTTTTATTCAAATTTTGCAGCTGCCCGACGCACGATCCCGGAAAAAAATGTATAAAGTAGATGTTCGGAACGGCGCTCTTTCGTCGGCAACACATGCAGGTGGGAAAATAACGTACGATACTTCAACGCGAGACGCGGTTAATATTATGGCAACATTCGAGTATAAAAACTTAAGATTTAACATCTATTCATTTAATTAAGAAGTTTGTATTAAAATGCTCTTGTAATCAATCATACATACATAAATATTTTGTCAGCTAAGCTGATTTGGGTAAAAAAAAAAAAAAAAAAAAAAAAAAAAGATGCTTTATATAATCTTTTCTTAAATAACTAGATTTATAGTCGCGATAAGCAAGTGTTCAATGAAAAATATATATAAATGTTCTACGAAAAAAATAACAGTACATAAATGATTTGTTATTTTTTAAAGTTTAAAAATTAATAAAGTTAAATTTAATGTTTTATATTTTATTTTAACATTTCTTCATTTACAAAGCCACTTACTGTATTACAGCGTTTTGGAACAAGTTCTTTGTCATTGCAATGTTTCCATTCCAAATTTTTGGTGGATTTCATTTGTTAAAATAGGGTTTTCTAAATAGATTTAAAATCATTCAAACAGGTTTTACAATTTTTAGGTCTTATAAACAGAATACCTGATAAAATAAAAATTTATTTAAATATATTAAATTTCTACCCATTCATTATTTGAGTCAACAATCTACCATGAATGTATTAATATATTCAAATTTCTATTACAAGTTCCATAAAATGAATTGCAGAAAACCAATATGACTATAAATGAATATACATAATAAATTTGATGGAATAAAAAATGAATATTACTAAAAATTCACATTATTCAAGGCATTTGTGATCGAGTTTATTACAAAACGACGGTGCAGTTCATTAAGCAAAAGATTTTTATAAAATGTTTTAAATGCTAAGTTTTTATATGCATAAATTTCTATGGCATTTGATTGAACTTAATAAAATATTACAAGATTGCCTTTTTTAACAAATTTTAAAGAGCACTAATCAGTGTATCAATACACTGCTCAGAACATTGATTAGATTTGAGTATTTCAATAATGTAAATAGATAAAAGTAAACATGTAAAGAATGACTGATGTATAATGATATTACTGATTATCAAACATCTTGTTGACACGGAAACCAAAAACTGAGTATCAGTTATTCAAATAAAATTTCTATTTGAATTAAATAAAAGTATAAACATAAATATATATATAGAACTATTAAACCATAACACAATATTTTTCAGAGAAATTACAGTTTGACATTTTTTAATAAATTACTCGTTATTTCTCTAACACTTGCAAATCTACTGCATGACCAAACAAATCTTTCTGTATTAAAAACAGATTATAAGCACAAACGTTACATATAATAAAAACAAAATATTAGATGAATTGATTCCAAGAGTACAGAAAACTAATACAAGACATTAATAATAAAAAATGGGAATAGAACATAAAATTGATTAAGATAGTGCTATAGTTTATATATTTCTATTATATGCTTCATTACATTTAAAAAATACCCTGTTTATTTATCACGTTTTTTAGAAAGCACACTTTAAAGATATTTAAAATTCATCTTTCTTTAATCTTAAAATTCAACAACTAACTTATTTCTGAAAAGTGATATAGAAATATTGAATGACTAAGAAATTTTAAACAAATTCAAATTGTAAATTTAAACTATGGAAATGAAGTGTGAAGAAAATAAGTATACTTAAATTCATAATTATTTTAAAATTGTTAGTTGAATAATAATTAACATTTAATTCAGATACATTTTTAAACAAACTTAGGCATGTTAAGACTATGTTTATATTAAATGACAGTAGTAATTTATGAAGAAAAATTATCTTGTTTCAGTCATTTTCCTGATGCATTTATTTATCATACAAATTAATGGGATAAAATTGTGTCACAGATTGAATTGAAGAGCAGTTACAACAACTATGGAACTTTAGGCCAAGTTTTCAAAGACAGACCCATAACCCATATACTATAAAACACTGACTAATATCAGTAGAAAAGAAAAATCTAGATCTAAAAATGCCAAGATGAGAATTTAATAAAATGGTCAAAAAGTAAAATATGGACAGTAAATGGTCATTTGATGTAAGCTCCAAGAAGCATGCATGCTATTGATTCCCTAAGTATTCTCTACATGATAAATGTGATCCAAAAGCTTTTATAAGTGAAAAAATTAAATAAAAATTATTTGTATATTTATTTCGACAAATCATGTTAGATAATTTTAAGATATTTCTCTAATTCTTTCAAAATTTTATTGTTTGATCAAAGTTAGTTCAACAAATTATTAGAAATTTGTATTTTAAAGTTTTTACTATGCAGTTAAGGATTATATTAATAGTTTATTATTTTAATATAATCTTAGAAATATTAGTCCTCTGAATGTTAGTTATCGAGATCTTATATTCAATTCATATACACAGTTTAAATTAATATATCTACTTTACAGTAGAAAACTGAAAGATATTAGTAAATAGAAATGTTTTATTGAGGTTTACAAAAAATCGTAAGTTTGCAATGCATTGTTTAAGAAATACTAACGTAAATTACTACGTCGTAAAATGCTTGTTAATATTTGAAATTAAAAAAATTGAGATATAGAGATCAATAATAAGAAAATTAACTTACCTTCCAAGTAGTAGATAGTCTTCAAGTCTGCCTCGTTTCTGAGGCATTTCGCAACGAACGCCGCTGTAGAATCATCGCCAGTGAGATCGCTCAAGTTTTTCACATTTTGTCCAAAATCATCATACAAAACAACGGGAAAGCAATGATTGCTCGAAATCGAAGACCGAACATTGCTGTTAGGTATGATTGTCCGAAGGGGCAATCGTCCGCCGCACCGCCTTCGAAGTATAGCCGGACAGTGGACGTTCACGGCGTCGGGGATGTGCCCGTTATTGAAAGAGACGAAAGACCGACAGTCCAGAACTAGAACCCTATGTTTTCGCTTTCCGAAATTACTCTCATCTGTATTTTCCTCATTTTCATTGACTTTTATGAAAGCTCGGAGTTGTTCCGGAGAAATTCCGTACATGTTTCCCGCCAAAAAATGATGGTGCTGCCGGGAGCGCCTCGTCTGTCCACTAAACGCAGGCATCAAAATTTGAGATAAAAAGTAAGCTCTCGGCTAAAAAGCTCTTGTGTAGATTAAAATAGAAGTACTCGAATCTTACGACAGAACCAAAACATCATTTAATAAACTACGTCTTACAACTTACACCGTACTCCGTACTACTAACGAGCAAACTAGTTTTTGATAGGGAAATGACACAAGTTATGAATGAGTGCCGTTTTGCTAACGAAGCGCCTTCCTTCACTTCCGCAAAGAACATAGTTCGCAATATATCTCAACATATAATAGTCTATAAATCACATTTCTACATTAAAAATAAATTTTCAGGATAAAGAGAGTATATATTTAAATTTAATTAATCATAATTTCAAATATTGTTAAAATGAAACAATGAAAAATGGGTTAAATGCGTATGAATACATTACACATTTCAATCAATGAACAAAATTCGTAGGTGTAAACATTGCGCTTGATTGGCTAAGAGGACAGAAAAATATTTTTTAATTTATCCCTTTAAAAGATTTTTTTGCAAAATATTTAATAACTAAAATTACAAACTGAATTAATTAATTGATATAATTATGTTTTATAGCTTTCAAAATAAAAATGAATTTAAACCAATGGTTGCTCTGCACGTCTCAAGCAACGTGGTGTACGGGGCTAATATTTTGCTTGGAAACCAGCAGACGAAATCGAAAAGTGTCAATATTGTTGGTTTCCAATTATTAATTTTGTATTTTAAACTCACTTTGTTTTATATATTTTGTAACTTTTAATCTTATCTGGAAATCATGGGTTTTGATATTCGTAGGTGAGAAATAGTTTTTCAAATTTTCATATATTCATTTTTTTGCCGGCGTTTTGTTAGGGTTAATTGTTTGTTTACATATGTGAACGATGTTTATAGTATATTTTAAACTCAATTTTTCATTAAGTCTTTTACAGCATTTCCTAACTTAACATCGGATTTATCTTATAAACAATTACTGAATGTAAAATTTTCTTAAATGTTTTAAAAATCCCGGTATAAGTTTTGTGATTGTCAAAAATTGTTTGAAAAAGTAATGCTAAGATTTTCTTCTTTTACCGAAATGAATTTAAAAACACATTTCTCATTTTATTTTTGTTGATTAATTCCATTTTATGATATTATAAAATTATTGCATGAAACATCCTTCTTTAAATTACATTAGTGTTGTAAGTTCTTCGAGTGTATTTTTGAAGCAAATTATCATTTGTTTCAGAGCAAAATCTGATCGTATTTTTATTGTATTTGCATTTTATAGCTCTCATTATTAAGTATTTGAAACTTTTTGGAATTATTTTTTATAATCCTCTGGGAAAGAAATTATAATACCTAAATTTTGTTGAACTGGATAGGATAATCATACAGATTATAATTTATACAGATATATTTGAAATGTCTTAAATTTGAAAACTTTCCATAAATAAGTTTTGATTTAAAGTTTTTGTTAGATATGGTTAAAGTAATAAGTCGAAAAATTGCTATACAAATTGTAACTTTGTTAAATAATGCTTAGTCATTAATTTTTTATATTTCATATCACATTAAATAATAACTTTCATTGTTTTTGAATGATTTTTATCAGTGGCTGTAATACCGAATAAAAAAATATTAGACTTTATTGGACGTTAGTTTTGCATTTACTTTTTTCCAGAATGATAAACTCACTATATCTAAAAATCTATATATATATATATATATCTGAATAAAAATAGAACTCATTAAATTCTTTCTTAGCCCAAACTGAATGTTCAGTGCTCTTGTCACCGATAGTGAGCTTAGTTCTTTCATGAGTAATTATCATAATTGTTCATTATCCAGTTTAAATCTCAATCGAACTAACTTTCATGTGTAAAAGTGAACATCCAGCAATAGTTAAAGCAAACTCTCATCTTTTTTTGACATGCCAAGAAGAAGATATTTTACTGTAATAAGCTATTTTTTAAATTTTGGAAGTGTCAGTTATTTATTATTTATCCAGAAGTTTAGAAAAATTGATAGGTTCAAGGCTGTATTATTGTAAGAATTTGACTTAAATAAAAAAGATTTAATTGTCAATCCTTCTAATGCTTGTCAGTAGTAGTTTCCTAAATGATGCCAAACATGTATATATAAAGATGTATAGTAAATAGTTTAATAACAGTTGCCAGTGGGTCACTAACTCTTCATCACAACAAGGCTGGAAACTGCTACTCATTTATCATTACCTGGTGGTCACCTTGGAACCAAATCACTGAGGCGAGTAGCATTACCCAAGCCATACCACCACAACCCCATTTATAGGGTGGGCCAAATTCATATTGCAACTCAGAAGAAAGGACATAAAAAGAAACATCTATGCCCAAACCCAGGACCAACAGCCTAGGAGTCAGGAATGCTAACCACTCAACCATCGATTGGCTTATATAGTAAATATGGCCTATATTAATAGGTTAAGTTCTGTCTTTTCTAGTAATATAAAACCTTGATCAAGGAGGTCAGTGTCTCAGTTGTCATCTTATTCTGCATATTATGCAAAACAAGGGACAAGAATTTTCTTATTTAATATAAATCCTGTTTACGTTATTTTTTGTTTTCACATTAATTATTTTCTCTTACCTTTTCAAAAACTTCTGTTGCTTCAAACTCAAGTAAAGGAAAGTAGTAATGATATTTGCAGCCAATATTATTCAACTTTGTTCTGACAGAATTTGACATGAAATTTCTTTCTTTTGGGTCTGTAGTGGGAACTACTTGTACTTAACCCTGTTTACATATTTGGAAACTTCATTATTTTTGATGGAATGAATGTAATGTCACTCCTTGCAGTAACTACCTAGATTTGTAATTATTAAGTAGTTATAATTTCAATTTAATATTTAGTGTAGTATTAGTGTATTTGTTTGATGCCAGTAGATGGACCTGGTTGTCCAGTAACAAGAGAAATTCATTTTTATGCTCAATATTGAAATAAAATCCCAAATTTTAAGTTTATGGAACTATTTTAGACTTAAAAAAATTTTTTTTCTGTAATTAATAGTGATTCTTTTATGAAACAAGATTGCCAACTGCTTTTGAACTTTGAGTAAAGGATCAAAATTTTATGTTTGTCATTAAGAAAACTTTAAAAATAAATGACTTTGCAAATGAGCTGCTTTTGTTTCTCAATATTACAAGATTTGTGTGAGTTGATGCTATATTTTAATTAAAATATAATAATATAAATAAATAATTTTTTGTACATTTTGTGACATATGATGAAGAACTTAATTTGAAATGCATTAAAAATCAACTTTTTCATTTCTTTGACAAAACAAATGTTTCATGATGTTTTTAAATTTCTTGATCTGTGTTGGCAGTTGAATATTTTTATATCTTCTCTTCAAATCTAAACAATTTCTTCTATTCCTTGGAAGTTTTATGCTTTTGTTTCAAACAGTAAGGTAACAAGAGCTCTGATGGGTATGCAAATTATCCATATGAATAAAAATCCATCTTTAGATAACTAAGGCGATACAGTATTTGTTTGATGCCAGTAGATGGACCTGGTTGTTCAGTAACAAGACAAAATCTCAGAAGATGGCTGCATTGATGGAAACATGGTTCGAAGTTGAAATAAGAATGGTAATAAGGTTTTTGCATTTAAATAAAAACTCTCCTGCTGAAATTCTCTGGTAACTGGTGGAAGTGTAAATGTGTTATGTCATAAAAACAGGTGTGGTTTTGGTGCACAGAATTTAACAATGGCTAAATAGATTTGTGAGATGAAGAACAAGCAGGGTGACCTAGCATGCCCACCGGAGATGACAATGCTTGCCATACAGAACCTTTGATTCAAAGTAATTGTCACATTAGTCTGAATGCAAATGCAGAAGATCACAATTAGCAGTGTGCACAATATTGTGCATGGATGTAGGGCTACAGAAAGAAAGCATAAAATCATTTGAATGGGGTTGTCTCTCGAACACCTAATGTGTTATCACTGGGAAGTCATTGCATTCCTACACCATATCGTTACTAGTGATGAAACATGGATGCATCATGTGACACCCGATTCAATTTTAAATCTTATATGCCAATTAAATTGCCATTTGTGTGCCGAAAGTAATTATAGAGTAACACTCCAAATTAATCATTGGATCATTTTTTCAACAAAATAATTCCACATTTTAAATGGGCTTGAATTTTTGTGAACTATTTCAGAAATACTAATATTCCTCCATGACCCACAAAATCCTCAGACTGAACAAAAAATGATTCTATATAAGAAATAATTGTCTGCCTAATTTGTGAATACTTCAAAAATTGGTAAATGGCTAACACTATATTGGACAAGATGAAATTAAGTAAATATATATATATATATATATATATATATATATATATATATATATATATATATATATATATATATATATATATATATAATTATTCCATGACTTTAAATATATAAATATTAGCATGCATTACTTCTTAGAGTATTTCACCAATTTTTGAGCTAAATATTCAATGTGTAATTATTTATGAAAATTTCTTATGGTTTTGTATATTTAATCATTTCCTTCTCCGTATATAAGCTTTATACACATTTAACTTTAATAAGATGAATAACTCTTCATTTTACTTCATTCCTATTTTCAAAGCAAATCATTTATTAATAAAATATTTTAATTAAATGAATTGTATTAACTATTTTTTTTATAGACTGGACATATATCGAAAAATTCCAAAAGATTTGACCCAACCAACATTGGCTGGAGCTTTTATCTCAGTGTGTTGTCTTTGTTTTATCACAATTTTGTTTCTTTCGGAGCTTTTTCGTTTTCTGACTGTCACTGTGTAAGTAAAATTCTCTTATTTTGTGCATGTCTTTCAAAAAAAGGAGGATATAATAATTTGTCATGAATTCATAAACTAAAATTTATTTCTGAAATACTCTGATTATTTTAGATGTATTTGATAATCTTCAAAATCCAAGAGTTCAGAATAACTAACTTTAACATAATTACTATAAAGGTTTTATTACAAAAATGTATTTGTAATCTTTTTTCATTAATGTTAAAGTAGAACTTGTTATTTACAATAAGTAAAATACTTTTTATTTTATTTATAATATTTTTATTTATTATTTACAATGTAAGAGTTGGCCATGATTTTAGCACAGGGAGCAATTTGGCTTGGCTTCAAATGGACACGACACTAACCAACCATTGCATGAGTGCAATTAGTATATATAGTGCAATTTTTGTATATACTGTGTATGCAGTGGAATTTTTTAATTGTTATGAATTTTTCATGTTCAATCAATTGGTCTCTTATACACTATGAAATTCTTAAAATTTATCTTTAAACTGGAATTCCTGAAAGATTAAACACCCATTAAAAAATCTAAAAATTCTTAATATATATCTATAGGAAATTCTGCAATTCCTAAAAACATTCTTTCATTACACTACTTTACTTTTACTATACTACTAAATAAATGCTTATTAAAAATGTCTATAATCTGAGTTATACGCTCAATTAATCAACATTGTATATAAAATAAGCTTGTAATTATGGAAATATTTGCTCTTTTATTGAACTGATAAACTATACTTTGCTTACATTTCTGCTTAACAGATAAAAAAATTAAAAATGTCTTGTTTTTCGAATTTAATACATAGTGAAGCCACCTATTTTTATATTCAATTTTTATTGAAATATAGAAAGACATGGCTGAGCTGGCAACTGACTGGTTTGCACTCTGGTCTTCATTCATGGAGTCCAAATCCCTCCTCATAAGTGTTTTTAATAATTTACAATCCACTTTAAACTATCAATCTCCATTCAATTAACCCTACAGTGCAAAACTTGGTTATATAGTGGCAAATGAAGTAAAATTTTTGCTGGATATGAAATATAGAAAATATGAAAAGTTTTAAGAGAACTTTTTTAATGTTATGATTATTTTAACATAAAAAATATTAATAACATTTTTTACAAAATGTGTGACATAATTCCATGTTTTTTTTTTGGTTAATGATTTATAATTGATTTTAAATCTTATGATTTTGCATTTATTTGTAGTTGAATACAGAATTGGTCACTTATTGAATATGGAATATTTGTGGCAATAAAAATTTCTTGTAAATTGAACAAAATATTTAAATGATCAGTAGAAACATTTGACTGTAGAAATCTATTGTGTAAGTACAAATCAGTAACCAGTTCTTTTTAAACAGTAAACCAAGTAATTGACAGAATAAGTAAACGGGTATAAAAACAAAGGATAGGATGATTTCTATAGAAACAAAAGGAATATTTTTGAATAATGACTTCTTATTTGTGAAGAAAAATGGAGAAACATCCAAAATGCCACTTTGAAGAAGAAAAAAAAATGATTTTTTTAAAACTCTGTGTACAGTGAAATTTTTTCTGCTTAAAAAAGAAAATACTTACAGATTTGAATAAAATTCGTCCAAGAAACAATAAAAATTTTGATTTTTATTCCAAAATCTCATTTAAATTATACTTATGATAAATTCTGTATAGTTTTAATAAGACCGTAACGTGAACAAACTTCCATGACTTAATAGATCACATGTTAAAGGTTAACAATAGTTATATCATTGTGCATTGAATGAAACAAGAAATTATTAAAATGTCACTGAAATAAATATTTTCTTGGTTTAATAATTGCTCATTTATACTTTATTTTTTATCAAAGTAATTTTGGTGACTTCAACATAACATGTATTAATTAATTTTGTTTAATTAACAAATGATTAAACAAAATATTTATAAAATTTTTTTTAAGTCATTTTATTAAATTGGAAGATTTCACTAAAAAACATTAGTATTGGAATGTCAACCATTTGCAGTTGAGTAAACAGATATTAAATCTTTTTTCTTTTTTCCATATTTTTCTCTAAATTTCAATCTGAAACTTGTACGAAATTTTTACAATATTCAATCGATGTGAGTACGCTATAAAGGCTAAAAAAATTGAATATTACTGAGTATTCATTGCATTTTTAATTGAAATTTGCATTAGCCTTGTGGTAAGTTCTGTTCTTCGAAGTTCACTCCCAGGATTTTTTTGAACAATCGGATGATTTTCCGCTTCTGGTTTCTGCATGCACGTTTTCTATGAGAGTTTTCCAGGTTCCTTTCTTTGCAATATGTGGATACGCGGCTCACTGTCTAAGAAAAATTCACCCAGAAAGCAAAGACGCGACTTATGTGTGTAATAAATGCTTTACAATAGCTTATTTCTCTAGCTGTCTGCGTCAGTGTCAAATACGCGTCTAATTATCTGTCATGCAAAGTTAATATTAACTAGTTTAATTCCTTGCAAATTAAGAAATGGGTTGAAAGTAAATGGAAAATGTCTCATGAATGTTGAAATTAGTTATAAATAATTATAAAATTGAACTGATTCTTCAATTAAATACCCTGACCCGTAAATTTTATTCTGCCAGTTACCTTGATATTCTATATTTCAGTAAGTTCAATGTTCAAATTGATTTCAGCGGAGTAATGCAATTTGATGTACTTCAAACTATCGCTTATCGATTCATAATATGAACAATTCGCATGGGAGGCAAAATAAAACGTAAAAGTGACTCTTAAGAGTATGTTCCACATGAGGAATGGCGAGGAAACACTGTCGTCTTATACACAATCCCACCTGTTTCTCAACTGTCAACTGTGTTTAGCTTTCGGTCTTCTAACTTCTGAATGCCGTTCGTAAAAAGATATATTCAGACACATTGTGCAGCTATTTGAGTGAAGTTTAAACGCCATATCTTGGAGACAAAATCTCAAGGAGATTAGGGTGAGAAAAGAAAAGTCATCCTAGAATTGAAAAGATTGGAAGAAGCACAAATGTGATCATCATAACAATTATGGAATCGATCTACATTTATGATTTTTTTTTTCAAAATCATGAGTGAGATATAAGAGGTATACGTTAAAAGGTTTAAAAATTTTCGTGTCATAGCAATTATTGAGCAATGGGAGATGGGTCGAAATTTTCAACGTTTTCTCCTTTGTGAAATTTCCTCTTATCGATAGAAAATTCTGTAACCGGAAAGCAGATTGCCATGGACATGGAAACTTCTTACAGCGGCCTTCGGTTATTAGGTTCTCAACCACACAGTATCAGATGGTTTTATAGTTGGCCCGGTAGTAAGGCCATGCCCTTCTCAGTGGGAGGGGGCTGAATTCCTTTCCAGCTATTATTAAACAACTGGAGTTAAATATTATATTTTTGGCATCGCGTATCTGTCTGGGTGAGTAGTAGGGAATTTTATTCTCCTCTACGACATGCGAATGTGACCCATTATCAATGAAACATTTTCCCTTGGTGAATATACAAGTGCTGTACAACGGCTTTAAGTTGAGTCAAATAGTGTCATGAAAAATGATTTTCTTTTAGATCAACGAAAAGCAAATGCAAAATAACACTTTTAACATTACTTTTGGAAATCGAAAAAAAATTTCCAGCCAATATTGAAATTTATGATCATGAGGGCTGGGAATAAGCGCCCACACAATTTGTGGATTTCACTCCCATCTGGAGCATTCATATTTATGGTGGTATGGAATCCACTTTAAATTGTAAAACCCTGTTGATTCGCGTCTCACGTTCATAAAGTAACCGTACACACTGACCAATTAAATCAAAAAGAACAAAGTAAGATATCTAGGCAGTTTTTTTCTTAAAAATAGCCTATACTTCTTTAGTAATAAAAAAATATTTGAATATTTTTTGCTTAATCTTTTCATTTATACCAATGTTAAAAACTATTTTTAAGGAATGTTTCATATGAAGAGTAAGGTTAGCGAACACACACTCGTTGGGATTTCACTGTATATCGATTTCGAGATTCTATTTTAAATCCCCTTTTAAAGTCACTTCAGGTGGCTTGCGTGGGTAGAAAGATCGTTTGCTGCCATTAAAACCTCTACATTATTATATTTCGTCTGATGTTCGTGTGATGTTCTTCGGCTCGAGAGGTCCTCTTCCCTATGCACACTTCTCTGTTTATTCAGTTGATTTATGGGGATATAAAAAGACTCATTTTGAAAGGGATTGATAACACAGAGCATCTGTTTCGAGTTTCCTTTATTGACCATGCGTCGTTCTTCAAACAGTTGAAGACATTTATACTTCAATTTTGTCAAATGGGTTGTAATAATTAATACTGTTCCTACGGATCAATGTTATGTCGAAAGATCCTTTTAGAATATTTGTTGCAAAACGAATCTTTCGAAATTTTATAATGAGGAATATTTTCCGCGTTGAAAATGACAAATACGCCATCCATCCATAATCACGTTATTGAATGGAGAATTGTTCTTTATTTTTATTACAGGTTTAAGAGCCTACTCTATTGCCGAGCTGGCAGCCGAATGGTTAGCGCTCTTACCTTCGGTTCAACAGTTCATGGGTTCGAATCCCACCTAGGGCATAGATGTTTGTAGTGGTTCGGAATCCACTTTAAACTGTAGGTCCCTGGCTAATTAGCCCTCGTGTGCAAAAAAATGACCGTTGAGCGACAAAACAAAACAAACAAGCCACCTACTCTATTCACAACTCATTTGATAATTCTTCGATACCTCTCTCCTTAACATTTGTTTTGGGTTTTTCTCTCACAGTTTATGCAATCTTCCAACCGATATGTGTATTTATAATAAACACGCGATGTTAGCTTGTTAGCTTAAACTTAAAATTTCATCCGTAATTTCAACTACATTTGGTACAACTTGGTACATAATTTAGGGTGAAAGATTACGAAATAATATGACGGGCGCGCGCGCGATGAAATACTTCTAATCATCTATCTTTGAGAATGAGCATGTTAGAAAAAATAGTACATATAAAAATGAATAAATAAAATAATGATGCTTTTTAAAAAAAATCGAATGTTACTCATTTTTCGACTTCGCTAAAAGTTTTTGTTGCAATCTAGATTTAAGTTCAATACCCATTGATATTGTGAAGACGATGAGCTAAATTAAGATGAGTGTCAAGCGCCTAGTTTTGGAGATTATAAAGACTTATCATTTTTTAGCTCTTGTTCTGTCGAATAAGAGGTCCTGTCTGTGTATTCTGGTATACCTATTGCTATTGAAAAGTAGTGGCTTCAAATGATTATTTCAAATTATTAAAAGCGATGGGGATTAGGCTCGAAAGGAATGGCCGTTTAGAGTGTTGAAAGACAGAACTTCTAAAATTTCCAAAATTAGTATTGAATCCAAAATTTTCTAGTTTTATGAATGTTGTACTAATTAAAATAATTTCATTGAAATTGATTTAAATATTTAATATTTTTTTGTGTAATCTAAGACTAAAAAATTGAATAGCCATTGACATTCTTTTTTAATTCAAGTCCTCGATCGAATATTTTAAAATGCTAATTTTGGAGCAGGAGTGGTGATTTTATTACATATCATATCCTTAATTCCTTGCAATGTCATAAAGGATCACAGTTAAATAATTTTTCAACAAGAAAAACTTCTGCTAGATGCTAGTCTGCTAGAATATTTTGTAAGATTGCTTTAGTTTGTGTGTGTTCTTAAACTTACGCAAAATTTAAGTAAATAGTATTAATTTTAAAAGTTCATGACTGAAGTCCCCTACTTACAATTAAAAACAATCAGTGATTTCTATCATTTTATTTACGGGTTACAGCGACCTAGCGTTGAAATGAGAGCAGCAATGGGGTCCAGCCACTGATCTAACCATTATTGAACAATAAAAGATGGATGTTACATTTCCGCGTTCAACTTGCATATATTTTGCGGTAAGTGCTTGAGAGCTTTCCAGGTTTCTTTTGTGATCGATAAATACAACTCTGTATAGAAAATTTCTTTACAAGATGGGGAAAAATGAATGTGTTAAAAAAATAACAATAAAGCAGATTTTTTTTTTTGCTGTTAGGTTATCTACTGTGTGATGACAAATAGTGTCAGCAAAAATTATTGTACGAAAATTTTATGAGTGCATCGGGTTGTAGCGCGAAAGTTTTCACCGAAAAAAAAATGTTCTTGATGAAAGGAAAAAGAAAAACCAGTATCTTTAGAGTGATGCATAGATCGACTAATGGACATAGTGCTAACGTCTAACTTCTTTTAACTAGCTCTCGAGTGGTTAAGTACTGATTTTGATGTCACAGGCGTGCTTTATCAACGTCAGGAGGTCGGACATAGTGCTCTGCTTCTTGAATGTCATAGTCCTTGTTTTTGTACTTTCGGTACCAAATCTTTACAGTGCCATGATGCAACAGTTGTACCGAAAGCAGCGCACACGTTTTGATGACAGAGTGTAATTGAATTTTTGAAACAGCTAGAAATAAGGTATGGCTCTAATCAGGTATCGTGATAATTCCAATGCAGACACCTTGTATTAATGATGCTTTTACAAATCTCACAACACAGTAACCTCAAGCAAGTCTCCTTTCAAATACCAAAAATCGGCTGACAAATATAAATAAATACGCTTGCCGATTGCGCAGGCGGTATTAGCGTGGCGAAAATTTTTTGTTACTACCCAATATGTATTTTATTTGGAATGTGTGTGTGTGCTTGATAAAATTATATAAATAGTTAGACATTCATAAATGCATGTGCACATATTTTTTTGGAGCCTACCGATGGCTGAGTGGTTAGTGTTCCTGACTCCTGAGCTGTGGGTCCCGGGTTCGAATTCCGGTTCAGGGCATGGATGTTACTTTCTCTCTGTGTTTCTCTGCCCCTTTGAGATGATGTATGAATGTGGCCCACCCTATAAACGGGTTTGTGGTGGTATGGCGTAGGTAATGCTACTCGCCTCCGGTTCACAGTTGCCCACTGGGTAACGACAAATGAGTAGTAGTTTCCGGCCTGGTTGTGGCTAAGGGTTACTCACCCAAGTGCCCCCCGTTATTAAAAAAACATTTTTTGGAGGACTATAAAAAGGCATTGTATAAATTATTTTAATCTAATCACAATTTCTATTAATTCATTCTCGAAAAAATATTTGTTAAAATAGGATAGATCGTTTGTGAATTATATTATAACGTTATTTACAGTGAGTAAATTTTCTTGATATTTCTTTGACTTTGATCAATCTATGTAAGGAAATATTTTCGGTGGAGAAATATACAATTAGTCACAATATTTTTAATGTTTCAATGAAAAAAATTTTTTAAATCCATTTGATTTATCTTATGCCTCAAACCTTTCATTCCCGACAGTGAATCTTATTTTCGTTGTTGTTTTATAATATTGTAATGACAGGGGGAGATTGGAGACAAAAGAATTCTCCTCCTTCCCTCCCTTTCTTCCTGCCATTGAGAAAAGTTCCTTTTCGAAACTATTCATGGAATTGAGATTCGCACATCCGCTGCGAGACAACAACCCTAATGGGACACCCCTTTTGTTTTCGGTGGGCTCTGCCGATGCACAATGCGATGCTATCGTCGGGGGAGAGTGCGGAATCCGAAATCTGGAGCACCATCGTGAATGGCGGGAAGTGGCGTGTTGCCACCACTGTGCTATAAATGTGCAAAAAATGCCCATTTCCTTCCCGTCGCTCGGCCGATATCCGGTCACTGATCTTCCTTTTCGATGACCATTGTTTCTCAAAAAAACTCAATCACTTTTTTTTATCTGCTTGATGTGTACATTGCTTCTGTTGTTCATTCATCTTTATTTGCGTGTGCGTCAAAATACCTCGTGGGATATTCTGAAAAAAATATTTTGGCCCTGAGATCTACAAATATCTTAGCCCTCGCTTTGATTTACGGTATCTTCCTCCTTTCAGGGACCTTGGTGTTGTCTTTCTAGGTTGCTCTTAAATTTTTTAATAGAATTTTACGTGCTCTGTTTGTAATTTTTTATCTTCACTTGGAAGGTGCTTTCATTTGAACAAATCTTTAATTCACAATAATCGGGCAATTATTGCTGATCCAAATTTTAGCATGTTGTCTGTATATAATGCTATCGGGATTGGATTCTTTTTTAATCACTATTGCATCAGCGCATTTTGTACAATCAAAATCAGCGACTGTGAATTTTTGGTACAGTTTTAAACAAATTTTTAATATAATTGTGTGTCATTTAATAGATGAAACTGACTAACTTATATTTATTAAACAGTAATTTGATTTCTAAATTTTTATTTGATTATCTTTCATATCTTTATATTTAGAATGAGTATAATTTTAGAAATAGCTGAAGTGTCGATGTTTTTAAATTTCATATTTAGTATTAAGTAGGTTATATTAACGATATTATTTTCTGCTAGATATAAATTATTAGTATTCTATTTAGTTCGATAAGTTTCATTAATGTTATTCTCTCTCTCGTCTTCAAAGAAAGTGACCATAGAACTTCAACCAAAACATTAGTATTACAATTCTAATTGTTTCTATGGTTTTAATTAATAAATTATAATTTCATGCATTCATTAATGATTTTATAGTTTTTAGTTAATATTTGAATTTTAAGAGTAGAAAATGTAAGTGCTTGTTAATCAGAATTTCATCTACGTGGAAATTTCAAGTCATCAAAGTATTAGAAACAGTATATTATAAAAATTATTTTAATTAAGATAATCCAATTTTGAATGTAACTATTATAATTCCGTTTAAAAATATTTTAAAATGGGCTTTATATGTATTGTATATTTTATGCGTGTAATATACCCCTTTTTGAATATTTTAAAATTTTTAAAAAAGGGTGAAAATATATTAAACCCTTTTTAAATGTATTAAAGTTAATATATTCAAAACTAACGATCTTTTTTTTTTGAGGGATAATTTACCCCCTAAAAAATACTCATTAGTTTTGGGGTGGGACCATGTATCGATTATATTTACTAATTTTTTGAAGTAAAATTGAAAATAAAATTTTGCGTGTTCTAAGTTTGATTTTAAATTGTTAAAATTATATCGTTTGAGTTGTAAGTTATATAGCATACCAGTATTTTAATAAATTTGTCGGCAAGTTTTTCCAATTTACGCTCTTTTATTGTTCACAAAGGATAATTCGACAGAGGTGTGTAACTTAAATGAGCTTTGAAACATTGCAAAATGTAACCCCTACGTAGAAATAGAACTGTTGAACTGAGAGTGTAAAGACTATTAGCTTCCGATAAATTTATCAATAAATATTTTGAAACGATGTTATTTTTATGATAAGATATCAATATATAATCAATATCATTTTACGAAAAAATGAAAAGTACAATATATTGAACGTACCCTAATTTTTATGCGAATAATTTTTAAATACCTAATTATTAATTTCTTCTCGTAAAACCTTAAATGCAAAATATCCAGTTATTGTTTATTATACAGAAATAAACTGGCTCAATTGAAGTGGGCATGTTATATGCGTGAAAAAAAATTGCCCAGTAAAAAGACATTTTTTAGTTAAATCAAATAACTCGAATAAAAGAAGACTTAACCGATGATGGCTATAAGCAGTGGAGAAAAATTTTTATTAATCAAAATTAAGAATTGGAGGAATTAGAGGCTGTGTTTGATTTAAACATCTAGTTTAGAAGGTCTTTGCCACTTCTGGGCTGTTGCGCTACAAATAATGAAGTATTTTTTTTAATTTTAATAACATATTATGTTACGCACGTAGTTAAAAAAAATCATGAATTCGAGTCCTATCTCATTTCTAGAGGTTGATTCAAAATCCACTTAAAGCAATTTATTTCCTACGAATTAGCCCTCGTTTGCAAAAGATAGGATGACTGACAGAATAACTCACCAAACGTACGGAAAAAAATAATGAAAAAAAGTAAGAATGCTATATCGTATAATGGATTATTGTCATAACCGTAGAATTCGTTATATTTAATACGTAAAAAAGACATTTTCCAAAATAGGAGTATTAGTATCCCTCGTAGAGAGAAATGTGGAAAATTCCCAAGCATTCAGATCAACAATGGTAAGAATGCAAAACCGAAATGCCGTGCCCATTTTTTAATTGGTCGAGTTGACTGACTACACAGTCGCACCGATCACCAAGCAGACATAATGAAAATAAATCCTGAGCATTTCGTGAGTTCGACTTCAACTTTGAGCTTACATCTTCTTTTTCGTTCGCGCTTCTCTTTTAAATTGTGTCTTTCTTTTTTTAATTAGTGCCACTGACCAAAAGTTGCCGTAGAATGGTAAACTAACCGACTTTCATGCCCGTAAACAAGGACTTTATTAGAGCAGGTTTGTTATATGAGTGCAAACTGGGCTCAAACTCTGCTGAGACATGCCGAATAATATGCATGTTGTTATGAAACAAACAAACAAATAAATGACTCCAATTTTGAAACATACACATTTAATTAAAAAATGAACGAAATTTACAAGGAGCCATGTATGGGTTCGCGACAATCTCTCTCGCCTGCTTCGCGTACAACGAGAGTCTCTCTGAAATCAAAACAAAAAAATAAAAACATAGGATCCTAAAATCGAAAGTGCCGATGGTGAGACATTACAGACTAAATTATTCCTTCCTTCCCCGGAGTTTTTTCTTTTTTTTTCTTCTCATTCTAAGGAAATCAACCTGCAAATAAAAAAGAAAAAAACACACACAAACAACAAAGAGCAATATTTAATATTACAGATAGCCCTGATCAATCGGACTCTGGCTGAAACACAAAATTATATGGAATTATATAATATTAAATATAAAATAAAATTATATCAAAATAGCACAAAGTAATTATCTAACACAACAGAATTTTCAACCTTAACTAAACTTACAAATAGACACATTGTTATTATAAAAAAACATTTTTTTTAAATTATGTACACATGTAACAACAATTGAAATTTGTATTAAAAAACATTGTAATTTAATATCTGAGAAAAAATATTAAGTTTGGTTATTCAGCATTCTACTGAGACTATCGGCATTCTGATGTAGTTTGCCCTTTCTGTGAACAATATCAAAATTTAGGCTTTGAAGCACCAAACCCCACCTTAAAAGTCTGGAATTAGATCCTGTATGATGTTTTAACCAAACTAAAGGGTTGTGATCAGTTTCGATAATAAATTTATACTGACCATCTAAATAATATTTTAATTTAGTAACAGCAAAAATTATTGCTGCACATTCCTTTTCTATAGTGCTATAATTTTTCTCAGATTTTGAAAATTTTTTACTCAGAAATAGGATAGGGTGTTCATTTTCATTTTGATCTCTCTGAGATAAAACTACACCTATTCCTAAGTTTGAGGCATCACATTGAATGATAAATTGTTTTTGAAAGTCTGGACTGTAAAGTACAGGCTTCTTTATTAAAGTGTTCTTTAATTCTATGAATGTCTTTTCGCAGTTATTATTCCATATTACAGTTCCTTTCTTGGACTTCCCTTTTAACAGGTCGGATAAAGGCGCAGCAACTACCGAAAATTCTGGTATATACTTGCGATAGTACCCAACAAGACCTAGGAAAGCTCGTACTTCGGTTTTGCTTGAGGGTCGTTCGAAATTGCAGCATTTGAAGAGATTTCTAGACGTTTCATTTCTAAAATATGTTCTCTTTCTTCACGTCTAATTCTTTCTTCTTTTTCTATTTCTTCTCGCCTAATTCTTTCCTCTTTTTCTAGTATTTCTCGCCTAACTCTTTCTTCTTTTTCTTCCTGTTCCCTTTTAACTCTTTCCTCGATTACCCTATCTAATATACATTTTACTTCTTCCTCATTAAAGTTTTTACTAGTTAAAATTAATTTTTTAATATCCGGGATTTTAAAAGAATCTGGAACCATTTCCCCTAACTCTTCAGCTACTTCTACTAAATCTCCCTTTTTCCCCCGTGCTAAAAAAGCCATTTTATTTATTAACGCTTTATCTCAGAAGAGATGCAATAATGAGAGAAAAACAGACTACACCCACCTATATACAAAATTTCGTAAATAACTATTGAAATTATTTAACACACTCTACTAATATAAAACATATCCATAACATTTAAAAATTTAAACGAAAACAAACTATATTGTAATACAACAAATAGTGTATAAACAGCAAATCATATATTTTGAAAAGGAGAACAAGTTTAATATTAAATCTTCTACTCTCGATTTCAAGTTTTTTTATCACCAAGCTAATGCTTGATACTCAGATAAATTGAATTATTAATCAAAAATGTATAAATTTATAAAATCAGATTCTTATACAAATACTATTATATTAAAACAGAAAATGAAATTATATTAATTTTGAATCTTCATTTAATTCAAAATATAGAACACACTACAATTCTTAACAACAATATAAATTAAAAGCTTTAACTAATCTAAACCAGAAATCAGCTTTCGATTTTAAATCAATAAACTTAGTTAGTTAATCATACACGACATAAAAATGATAAAAATGATATTTTAAACAGTAAGAAAATATCTTTTCAAATCTTTATCAATGAAAATAAACTAATATCAAATAAATCAGTTCTAAATATCAAATAAATCAGTTTGATACTTTATAAACAAAAATCAAAAACACATCAATAAATCTCACATTACTTTAAATTCAAACCTATTTGTAATCATGTACTTTCGTTTTCACATAACGAAATCAAAACCTTTCTAAAGTATATATTACTTTCATAAAATCTACTTTCAGTGAAACATTCAAAAAATTATGAATATAAGTGTACTTTCGATTTTACACATTAATCTATAACAACATAGTTATTTTAACATATTCCTACGTGAATTGAAATACATCAACCACATAAAATTTATGAAATGCAAATTTATAATAAGATACACTTTTCTTATAAAAAATATTACACTGTAAATTCGAATACACGAAATACTGAAATTAGCTTTTGTAATATGGAATACACCATTTACAAACTTATAAACAAAATTAATTGATATAGCATGAACACTGTAAATTCGAATACACGAAATACAGAAATTAGCTTTGTAATATGGAATACACCATTTACAAACTTATAAACAAAATTAATTGATATAACATGAAAAACCACGTGAATAAGTTTGGAACTAAATATTGTATAAATTTATATAACATTCCAAACTATTTATTTTCAATAGTAGCCAGAGAAAGATTGATCAAAATGGCCTACCTGTATTCCAACATTTTGGCACGTAATCATTATAGTGCACATAATTAATTTGCATAGTGGATGCTAATGCAAAGCATTAAAAAAGCATCAAAACGCTGCCACCAAAAACATAAGTTTGTTATGAAACAAACAAACAAATAAATGACTCCAATTTTGAAACATACACATTTAATTAAAAAATGAACAAAATTTACAAGGAGCCATGTATGGGTTCGCGACAATCTCTCTCGCCTGCTTCGCGTACAACGAGAGTCTCTCTGAAATCAAAACAAAAAAATAAAAACATAGGATCCTAAAATCGAAAGTGCCGATGGTGAGACATTACAATGTTATTTAAAGATGATATAGTGTCTAAACGTACCACACAAAGGTAGCATCGTAAATTCCGTTCCGATGATGAATTGCTCGGGGATGCACCACAATCGCGTATGCCAACAATCTCAAATGGCGATTATTTGAAGAGTGCTATCAAAGAGAGCATTTTTTAAACATACTTGGTATTTGCAGTTAAGTTCCACGTATCTGATGAAGCCATTCGTGCTCTGTTACACAAACAGGGAAAGGTGGAAACTAAACAAATGATTCCCTCACGAACTTACTCAATGCAGTAAATTTCAGTTACCCATCTGTTAATCACTTCTGTCCCGCGAGAAAAACGAACTGTTTCTGGATTATTTGTTGATGTGCGATGAAAATGGATTCAGTACACCAGCTACAAGCGCTCACATCATTGGTTGTCATGGGCAGATCCGATTTCCGGAACTGCAAGGCTCCGCTTCATTCCTAAAAGCTGCTGCTGCTGCTGTTAATATGTGGGACATTGCCCGCCGCGATTTCTTTCCACTTGGCAAAATCATATATGCTTGTCTACATGCTTAAACTGAAGCGTTTGCAAAAGTTCTTGGGTCAGAAAGAGCAAGGATTGATGGAGAGGAAAAAAGTTCGGTTCTTGTACAACCGCACACCACAAATGTGATTCTGAATGCCTTATAAAGGAACCTTCTTTCTTATTCTCCCTTCCTCAAGTAGTTACTACTTTTTCCGTGCGCTAGACAATCACATGCGAACGAGACAATTCCGTGATGCTAAAGTGATCAAAACCGTAGTGGATCATTTTTTGGCTCTAAAGATCGGGGATTTTATTGCAAATGTTTACGTAAGCTTGTATCACGCTGGAAGAAGGTTGCCGCGCTTACTTCGATGAATTAAGTCTGTTTTGTCATACCAATACTGCGTTTGGAACTCACATGTCACACAACGACAAAACTTTTCTAGTTACCTGATATATGGATCTGACTTTTGACCTTTTTCTATTAATACAACTATGACTATTTGATTATGGTAATCTCAGACCTTAATTTATGTGTAGGTTAAACAGCCTGTTGGTTAGGTTCTACTCATTTAAAAATAAGTCTGTGTGATAGAATTTCAGCAGTTTTGCAAAATGTTTTTTCCCAATCTAAACTTATGTTTCAAGTATTTTCAATAACTGTTACAACATAAAGAGACGTAGAAATAAGATTATAACCTTAAATGCTTTTCTAAACCCGTTAACTTTTATTAATATTGATTCATTTTCATATTACATTTTCTAGGAATAAACACGAATTAAATTCTTCGTTAAAAATATTGTGAAAGTAGATTGTATTACTTAATGTATACAACACTATTAGAAACAGCAGTAATTTGTTATTAGACAAAGGTCGATGCAATCTATAAATCACTTCATTATTTGAAGATCTATCAACTGAATCTCTGCCGTGAACCGAGAACAAAATTTTTCCCTAAACTGGTTCATCCTGAGTGAAACGAAACGTAATGAATGACCTTGGTGTAGCCATTAAATATTTGTAAATTGTAGCATCTTGGACATTTTGTGAAGACTGCAATGTCATTCTTACGTTCGTGTGAAATATTATATTGGACTAGTTCCTAAACTCCTAACCGGGGAAATGTAAATTTGAGCATCCTATTCAGCGTACCTAAAATAATGCGGCCTCAGACTTTCCATCTACAGTGTTGAATATTTCTCTTCGATCGATCGTATGTTTTCGATCATATGTTTTGTTACCTTAGTAAACAGCCTCTGAAATTCCCACCCACGTTTGCTGATTCTCTCCCACATCTGTTTCGTTCTCATGGCAACGCGTTGTAAACATCTTCAGCGCAATGATTCTCTGCGTGAATAATGAGGAGAAAAAACATTCTATACACTAATTCAGCGTTCTCTCTTTTATTCTTAGCAAAAGATTGAAAGCGAACCCCCCCCCCTCTCCCGTGTAGTTTTCTGTATGTTTTCCTTTTCTATTTTTGTTGTGGTTAGTTTTAGCTTCGTTTAAGAATTTTTTTCCTAGTCCCACTCCCCTTCAGAATAGAGTATTTCTCGCTCTAGTGGATATCAGCGGGCGCAAAAAACATCACCTCTTTATTAACTCGTCACCGCCAAGACAGCCTTCGCGTGTTCTTCTCTTAATAGAATATTCATTTCAAAATATACACTCCAAAAATAGTATATCGACTTTCAAAACATACAACATGTTTATGTTTGCTTTGTAAATCGATCTGCAATATTTTATCGTAAGAAAGGGAGAATTTCTCTCATTTTCTACTTTTACTTGGAATTAAGTAAAAATTTGCCATATATTTTTCAGCGACTTTGAAAGATGATTATCTTGTTCTGTTTTTTCTGTATCGTGTGTGGGTAGTCAATAAAATTCACGTAATTATTAGAATATTTTAATATGCTTATTGCATAAAAAAAGATATCTAATATTAGAGTAATTATTTTCCGTTTTCTCACGTACCTTAGTTTAGGCTTGTTATTCGTTTTAAATGTTTCCAGATTTCAATTGTTTGGTTCACTGTTGCTTACATGTTGTATAACCTTTGTACTTTGTTGTTTACAGCCTTTGTTACTACGAATTGCTTACGCTTGCCTCATTTGTAAAAGAGACCAATATATTCAATCTGTTTCTGTCTCGAGAAAACAAAAGCATTGGTAGTGACATTAACGAAATCACTTTGATGTTCCATTTGACATCCATTTTATTTTATTTAAAATTCGTTAGAGCAGTTTATATATAAGGCATTTATCGAGCTGTTTGACAATATTATGGAAATAAATAATGAATGGGGTATATAGTTTGGGAAATATATAATTAGGTCTCATTACGAAATTCTTGAAGAAAGTGAGTGTTGATCAGTGAACTTTATTTTTAACAACCGTAGAATATGAATATTTATTAAATTTTTATTGCGCTACAAATTTAAAATAAACATACTCAATTCACACTTTTTCTTTCAGTAAAACAGTAAAATTTTTGTAATATACGTTTTATAAAAAAAATTCATTCAGCTGATAAATATTTTATATTTGAAGAAATTTGTAAATTCAAGATACCTACTTCTTTTTGTCTTTTTGACGTAAAATCTGGCTCCATGATATCAACTGAAAAGATTATTTCCGATTTCCCTTTGTTTTCAAAATGTTAAGTTAGTTAATATGATTGCGGAGAGATTATAATTTGAAATATGTATTCTTTGATACAATGTTAAACTCGTTAAATTTTTATATTCTTAAGAGAAATATTATTCAATATATATTTGTGTGGAAAACATTTAAATCATTTGTGATTTATCCTCAGTTTAAGTAGTCACATCACTAATTAATTTTTGAGTTATATCAATTTATTGTCGATATAGTAACTGTATTTGATTTTTTACATGTATATATTTGTATCAGATAAAAAATGATATTAAATTTAAATTAAAGAACTTTTTATCACTTTTAATATGCATTAATGGATTTTAATATTTTTGACTATCAGTTAGACCTGGACTGCGTTGGGCTACAAAGGTTTAAGATATCTTTAAAATAATACATTTTAATTAATTTTAATGTTGAAAAGTATCTAAAAATTCGGCACAGATGTCATATAATCCAGGGTGCCAAATTCTGAGCTTAGTTATTTTTTGGCGGATTTACTTATGTATCAGGCAACCTGGTTTCTATTACGTCATAGATAAGAAGACCTATAAAAATTGTGCAGAAAATTCTATTTGTCAACCCTAGTATTTACTTCATCGCACACGTCACAATACGTCATCTTGGCAACATTCCTTCATCGCCAAAAAATTCAGAATTTGGAATCTTGGATAATGCGGCATCTGTGCCGAAAATTCAATTATTTCAATATTTGGCGTGCGCTGTAATTTTATTTTGAAATATATCTACCTCGTGTAGAAATTATGGCATCTAAAAGACAGTATAAAATTGTTCAATATTCCTATTTTAATTTATGCGTATAAATAACAATTTTTTATAGTAGAAAATATTTATTAACGACATTTTATTTTTAAATAATTTGTGTTTCATTGTTGGAAACTTTTCGTACTTTTTTTTTTTAAATAAAATCTATTGTTATAATTGTTTATGAATTTGAGTAAGAAAATCTTCCATTTATTGCTGTGATGATTTTTGATCTGCTTTCTTGTGGAGCTGTGAAAGAAATTATCACGTGATAAAATACTACGAGTTGATTGCCTAAAATCCGCGAAAGTACTTAAACACACTGGATTTACTACAAAAATTGTGAGAAACTGCATTATAGTGGACTTTTCTTTTAGACGAGACGATATGACTGACACAAATGGGGAAAACTAGCACTTCGATTATGAAAATTTTAAGAAAAGCTCTTTAAACGTGTTCTTTTTGGCACAGCTGTCAGTGATAAAATAGTGTTCTTCAGATACTAGCCTCAATAGCATTTACAGAAATTCATAATTTTATGAGATTTCTGTTTGTACATCTATTAAAATTAGCTTGAAAGTTTTCGGAGTTTATTCTCTTGTGACATTTGAATAAAACATGCTGTCAAAGAAAAAATATCGAAAATGAGAGCACTTTACAACTTTTTTTGCTTAGTTTTCACTTAAACTATTCACTACGTGATAAATAATAAGAAAATCTTATCAGACAGTATATTGTCTAATTGTTTTCAATGATAACACATCTCTGTTCTCATGTCGCGAAAAGACTATTTGAAACAACGATCTATAAATTGTGTTTAGTATTTTGTAAATTCGATTCTCTTTTTTTGATAATGGAATGATTGCAGTTGTTCGGAATCAATTTTAAATCGTAAATCCGTGTGGAATTAGCCCTTGTGAAATATAAGTTTTCTTAAACCAAAACTATTTTCTTTTTCAAATTTTCATTTAAATCTTGTTTTCTGCCATTACGCGATTCTTTTATACTATAAAAAAATATAAGCCACACATTTCAAATCCCTGTATTAAGTAAAAAATTCTTATTTTAATGAAAGAAATAATACTAAAAGCCTGAGAAACGTGACATTTCTCCCTGAATAATTATACATAAACCCTACTGAGAAAGTTAGAAACTTTCGTGTGTTTGATTTATGTTGAACTAGAGCTCACGCGTATTTTTGTGCAGCTGTTAGAGCGGATCGACTTACGTTTTAATTCTTAACTTTTAAATGGCATAAGTTTAAAATTTGATACTTATTTAAAAAAATTTTTTATACTTTTTAAAATTTGAAATTTTTTAAATTGAATTGTACATTTGGAGATGATTTGCTTTTAATATTTACCTGTTTGTATGTTATTATTCATATTGTTATTTTACACAAAAGTTTAAAAAAGAAACAAAACTTCAACTATCAAAATAATACAACTATGATGACGTTTTGTTTTTAACAAATAACATAATTTTAGTAAAAGTTATCGGAATAAATATTTGACGTATTTTTTATTTATCTGATAAGTAAAAATAGGTAGGCGAATATGAAATATAAGGTTACTGTAATATAATTATTTTTAGCAACGGCTTATTATTTATTTTATATTAGAGTATATTTTATATGAAGAAAGTGTTCCATTTTTATTTCAATTTTGTTTTTTCGAAATTGCAATCAACACATTGTTAATCCATATTAAAATTTAAAATATATCAGGCTTCTGAGGGTTGATATTGTTTCTGGACAGTTTAATTTTAAAGCTAATAAACGCATGGCTAAGATGTGAACATCTCAACTGTAGTTATTTTCTCTTATCTTCTGTATAGACATAACTATGAACTACGAATAGAACATCGCATATTCTTATGATACATTTTTTAATGGAATTGATAAATGCACTCACACAAAGTATGTATTGCTCACTAAGGTACATTATCTTAGTCTTTGGCAAACACGTTGATAGATTATTTTCTTAGTGAATATTTTGTAATAATCCTATTATATATATTTCTTTACACTAAATATTTGCTCAATTCGTTTGCTTCGATTCTTGTCAAAGAATCTCTTTGACAAGAATCGAAGTTTGTGGATTCGCTCTCTGATTTTCAGCTTCTGGTGTGGAAATTTTTATTGGTTTGAATCAATTTTAAACCATACGTCCCACTTGCAAAAAGTGAGTGTGGTTCAATAAACAAACTGTGAGACAAGACATAAAACTACGTAGCGGATAGGCAAGTGGTTCATATCCGCTAAAAGGCTCTTTGGACATCTACACTGTACTGCGTCCTTAAGTTTAACCTTATTTGCTTGTTATAATGAAAAATCCTATATATCCTATATGAAAGTTCGTATATTGACAGAGAAACATGCATAAATCAGAAACTCTACATTTTTACAAATCTCGTTTTTCAATGATTGCTATTACTGCATTTACAGTATTTAACTTCATATAGTACTAATTGATAAATTAATAAAACAGTATTTAACTTCATATAGATCCATTTAAAATTGTAAGCTTTTGTCTAATTACTTTTGCGGGAAAAAAGTGACCATAGAGCTGATAAATAAACCTATCTACTTTTATAAAAGTGTTTCGCCATTAAGCCGTAATGGATTCGCTACGCGTTTTGACACTTGCAACACAGAAGCTTGCTATTTGGGTTTTAAGCATTCGTAAAAACCAGGAAAATTCCTGAGCGCTTACCACGATTGAAATGCTTGCAGTAATCAGAAATGCATTGACCATCACTTGTCGTTCAGTAATTAGCATTCAACCTGGGACCTTACTTAGTGCTCAGCATCTCTGGGCCGCTATGAATATTTCTTTTCACCCTTACAAACTTGCCAATTATTTTCCTTTTTGCATATGTAATTATAAGATATGAATTAACGAGCTTTTTTATTCCCCATTATTCTATATCAGGCTGGATCAACTTTCATAAATATGGCAGCTCAAAATGGAAGGCCGTGTACGCAGGATAATAGGTTTAAGATAAATCTAAATTCGATTAATATCAGTGAACTATTCTCATTTAATAGAATCCGCTATTTTCTCACAACTGAATTAGAATTTATTTACAGTTTAGAATCTCTCTATATAAGTAACAATGCAAAAGTCTTTTATTGTACTGCTTGAGTATTTATCCAATATGAAATTTAACCATTATTATCATGTCCTACCGGAATCGAATGCCTCATGAATTGGAACATCACTGTGAATACCTGAGCTGAAAATCTTTTCTCCATGTCATACAAACGGAGAGAAATTAGCCCGCATGATTGTGCACCTTCTCATATGGCGATTTCTAATACAGTTCAGTTAGATGCAATGTGAAACCCCTATTAATTCAGGAATCAAACTTTATTTCAAATCACGATTAACGTAGTAGGATAAGGCTCATCGGGACGTGTGATATAATTCTGCGGAATGGATGTTCTCTGTGGTTCGTTTCTTAACCACATTGATGCACAACAGCAAATTGATGCAGTATGTGAATCTCTCTATGGATGCTTGGGAATTTTTTCGGGTTTCTGCCTTATAACAGCATGCGAGTACATCACACTCTGAAAAACTTTCTTGGGAGTCAAATATGTTGCGGATGTTCAAAATGGTTTTCAACAATCTGTGCAGAGTCATAAAAGCAGGTGGTCGTTCCTGAGGCAGTAAAATTTTAACTGGGTATCATCGAGTAAAACCAATATGCCACTCCGGGCTCACAAGAGGGCTGATGAGTGACTTCCGCTCCCTCCATAATTCTGATTTTTTCTCAAGGATTAATTTGACGTAGGCGGCTGAGATGTGGGCCGGCGGACCTGTAGGAGTCGCTAGAGTTTCTTCAACCCTATCGCTCTGCTAAGGCATCGCCAGAGCAAGACTGTAGTTCCTTAAGAAGCGCAGGAAAGTCTGTCCGCTGGAGCATGCTACTTTTCCTTTTTCTCAGCTGCTTCAGGAGAGCGCCCATCGAAAAGAATTTCATTCATAAAAGGAAGGAGGTGGCTGACACCGAGTAACAAACTAGATGAGCGACTCCAGAATAGCGAGAGATTTTTCTTTTCATTTCATTTATTTATATATTTTTTACTCACGTGAATAGCGGTTATAAGCGAGAGGCCTCTATATGAATCGCGTGATTTATTTTCTGTAGCGAATTACTCTGCGTTTAAAACCGTGAAACTTTTATACCCATCTCTCGACGCGTGGTCGTCTTCTCTGGCGGGACTCGGTGTAACGCGAAAATGCGATGGTTGCGATTTTTTCTTATCATAAATTCATCGATAACAGATTTTTTTTATTAAATCTATTTTATTATCTTATGTGTGTACTGATTTTTTTTCTTATTAAACTACAAAATCTATTCAACTGGAAAATTACTAAATTAAATAAGGAATGGGAAGTAGTCAAACTGTTCGCATCATCTCATGCCTAAGCATCACTATCCAATAAAATCTAATTTTTTTAAAAGCACCCATTGAAATGATTGTGTCAGTACAAACTTTGATTTTTTTATTGTTAGGAAATAGGATAAATTTTTCTGGAAAAAATCACCTTTTTTAAAATTACCATTTGTGCACTAAGCTAAGTTGTGAGCTTGCAGATGAATGATCACTCTTCCAGTTTTCAGTTAAGCTGTCATGAATCCGATTACCAACTTGACGTGGATATTTGTAGTAGTGACTCGGAGATCATTTTAAGTCGCAAGTGTCATTCAAATAGGCTCTAGAATGAAAAAAGTGACCCTGTACGAGCGAAACAAGTTGCAGTTCAAATGATATGAATACCTATTTTGTTAATGGTAATCTGTATAAAAATAAATCAAAATTGGATGATATAAATGTCTCAATATTTTGGTTGATCCTCTGGGCAAAGAATAAGCACTTCGTCTTTATCAATTCTTCCAGTGATTTTCTTTTATTTGAGATTAACCGTGATTACTATTGTTGGAATTCGAAGAGCGCAGGTACTATCAAAACTACTGGTAAATATCGAGGGAAAACTGTAGCGTTCTGCTTTTTACTTGCACATCTGTATGGTTACTTGGGATTTTCATGTTTTCTCCATTGCTATGAGTAAGGTTACCATCCATGGAAGTGTTCCCACAAGGTATTATATACAAAAATTGTGCTGGCCGAGTATGAAAAGCATTTGTGAGATTATCTGGAATTGTATTTTATCCATAAATACGTTATATTGCGACTTTTTTATTAATGGTATTTTCCTAATATTAAATCTTAAAGATAGATCACAACATACAACGTAAAAAGAAAAAAAATCACTTAAATTTATGTATCATTTTTTCTAAATATGAGAAAATTTTAACTGAAGTACCGTTATTAAAGTTCTGGTGGAACTTTTCTATGATCTGAAGATTTCATAATTTTTTTCATGTGGAAAAGTTTGTTTCATTTCCAAATGTGACATTAAATTTACCAGAAATTAACTCGATATCTGGATTTGGATTATATAAACCAAGTGTGGCTTGTTGCTTGGCAAATTCAATATTTAAAGAAGAATTTATCTGTAAAAAATATTTTGAGCAAAGATTTGTTAAATCTTTTTTAATTTAAGTATAAAAAAATTCAGTGAAACTTTTTAGAAAAATGCATATGCTGTACAGATACTTATAAATCTATAGATAAGGCTATATATACCAAATAAAATACTGTACAACATTTTTGATAAGTTGTCATTCTTTCCAAATTTATTCTAGAGCGAAACTTGTTTTTGTTTCTGCATCCATAAGGAAAACTGATGAATTGTCTATTAATTTAAATTCACAGCCTGAGTGTGAAACAGACAGATGTACTGCTTCCCATTTAGAAATGGAAAGCAGGTGGGATACATAAAAACACAATACTAGAGAATACTCCCTGCAAAATAAGGTAATTATTTAAAAACGATATTTAGAAAAGTTATTTTTATGAAGAAGCTTATTACATAAGCCTGTGTCAGAGCAACAAAATGAAGTTCTATCGGCTGTGGGCAGAGACCTTTTACTTCTTGACTGTGCTGCTTAGAAGCTCAGGCCTTCTTGAACCAATCGGATACCATCATGCTGAGAGGATCGATACACACTGAGCTTAGTGCACTTCTGTTTTTGTGACCATAATTGATATAGTTTAAGTGTACCATGATGGTAGCAGAATGGTTTTAACGCTCTGACCTTCGATTCAACGGATTATGGATTCGATCCCCACGATGAGTGTTAGTGCTTGTAATGACCCAGAGCCTGCTTTTAATTTTGATCTCGTCAAATTACCCTATCTTGAGGGAGAGGGGGAGTGACTAAACTGACGAAAGAACGAAATCCAGCGAATTATTCTTTTCTGTGCTAAAAATAATTCTAGCGAAACAAACTTTACGCGAAATACAGATAAAGTGTACACAGCTAACATGGTTCAAAATTATGAAAATCTATTTGAATGTGACCCATTATTCCATTCATTACATCCTGTGCTCCTTCACAATATTACCTATGCAAAAACGATCTCTCTGCATGCATTACTGCGCCTTCTTTAAAAATGACTGCATTTTGTCTGGTGTGTAAGCCCATCCATGAAAAAATTTCCCAAAGGGATGATTTACTAATGCTATCATCTAAATCTTGTTAGGAAAGAGAAGATCTGCATTTACTATAAGCACTTATTTGATTTATGTTCTTTAATGTTCTAGGAATGAGTGTTCGATACTTAAAATATACATCCTTGATGTGCTCTTCCGACAAACATGGCTTTTTCAGTTGTTTCCATTCCCTACTCTCTTTCGTTCTTCATTTTTAGCGGTATTAGCTCGATAACGCAGTTTCCTTTTAATTTGCAACGGGAAATGGCATTCTTCTTACTGAGTGCGAAGCATTTCTGCTAGGAAGTGCCTAATTACTGGAAACGTCAGAATTTCATCAAACCGCAACAGTCACAAGGCATCTATGAGTTGAAGGGGGACGGTAATCGCGTCGGTTGTTTCTTCGAGGTTATGAATGTTGCAACCTATTTTCTTGTTATTCCCCTGTGATGACGTCCTTACCTACATTGACACAAACATGAAAACAAAACCGTCTGAGGGGATTGTGCAGATGCATTCAATGTTTAATAAACTGGTTAATTATTTCTATGTTCGAGATGTTTTCATGAGACATCATCTATATTTATCACAGCGCTGTTTTGTGATATCCATCGATATTTTGATAGATTGATTTTGTGACAATCATCAGAATCTCTAACCCATATAAAATTGATATTTATGAAATTTCATTATTAGAACAGTTTCTCTAACACTATTAAAATATCCTTATATTGTTTTCCCATTTTAAATTTTAAAGAAATATTTTGTGTAATAGCCAACGCGCGTATTTCATTTATTTTTCTGATAAATTATTTTAATCTTTCATTGAAGACATTCATTCTTAATGAGAAAATGTTTTGATTTTAATAACTAACAGTTATTTTTTTCGCACTGACTTATTGCTTTAAAAAAATGCAAAAATTTGTTATGATGAAATATAAATTAAAATATTAAAATGATATAATCATATTTTTGGAAGTTTATAATTTAAAAGGTAGTATATATAAAGTTTCAATTAAAATTATATTATTGCAGTTAACTGTATCTATACCAGTTTTAAGCCGTGCTGGCAGCCGAATGGTTAGCGCTCTTGACTTCGGTTCAACAGTTCGTGGGTTCGATTCCCATTTTAGGTATGGATGTTTAGTGGTTCGGAATCCACTGTAAACCGTAGGTCTAATTAGCCCTCGTGTGCAAAAAATGACTGTTGAGCGACAAACAAACAAACTATACCAGTTTTAAATATCTTGATGCATAACTATGTCAGGATGACTTTATAAAAGATTCTACATGACAAAAGCATTCAATAAAACTCTTTTAGCATTTCCATGACCGATCCTTATAGTAGCCATTCTTCAATCACAAATTTCTTTCACATTTGTCCGCAGGTAACGTCGAATGGTTAGCGCTCTTGCTTTTGTTTCTTAGATTTGTGGGTTCAAATCCCACATTGGGATTGGATGTTTGCAATGGTTCTGAATCTACTTTAAACCATTGGTCCCCGTGCAGTTAACCCTCGTGTGCAAAATTGACCTTCGAGAGATTAATCAAACCAAACCAGCCTATTTGGTGGTGATTTTATATTCCTTACATTCGTAATATCAGAAATTCATTTTATCAAACATTTATTTTCTTATAGAAATTCAAATGATGATTGCCTCTATACTTATATATAGTATATCACCATCATATATAATGATGATGATATAGCAGTGTAATGTTTGGTTCTATGCAAAGTGATCAAATAAATGGCTGATAACAAAGAGGTAACTAAATGGACAAAGGCATCTTTCATAACTCCCAAAGGTCGATATTTGGTTCCATCCGTTAGCCATTGCTTGCCAGCCTTATCATTTGATTGTGATTTAAATTTGCAAAATGGGTAGTTTTTTTTTTTTTTTTTTTTTGCGATTTTTATGTGCAAGAATCGGCAGTCTGAAAAACGTATCTTAAAATAAACAGATGCTAAAAATTAAATCTTTATTGCTCACTAAAATATCTTTTGTTTATAGAATGAATTAACAGCATTCTATATTAGTTTATTATCAGAGATTTATATCGTTACATTTAAGAAGGTTTAGATATCGAATAATCCTAATTATAATAAATTCCATAATATTTAAACTGTATTATAATTATGATTTCTCAAATAATTTTTCTTTAATAAACATAAAAATCACTATTTATTGTCGATTTTTTGTGCAATTGTAATTGTAAATTTTAAACAAATTAGAAAAAAGGTTTATACATAATCATAAGTACCAATTTCATTATCAAAATTCTTAGTGATTTTAATTTCCATGTTTTGTTCACTTGTTTCTGCTCGAATAGAGCTCGTTTCTGGTAAGGAGAATTCTGAAGTAGAAAGCTTATGTTCTAATAGTCAAAATGTGTTTCAAATGAGGAAAAATTGATTATTTCTATCTATACCTGAAAAATATGCTCGTTTTCCTCTTTAACATAATATGAATGTCAATTTACAGATAAATTAATTTTTTGTTTCAAAAATTATATTAATAATATCAATATATAATTTACATAGAAATACAAATATCTTTAAAAATCTTGTCAAAAAGCAGAATTTTGATGAACGATATTTTATATTTCTATAAACTATCTATTATACCGTTCATCAAAATCTGTTTAAGTTTTATATATATTTTAACTTTTATTTACCAATATTTGTATTTATCAGGTTTGGATCATTTTTGACAGTTGAAAAGATTTAACACAATTGACAAATTTTATACTCGCCGCAAAAATCTTTCTAATAATAAATTAAAAAACTAAAATGTTAAATTCGATCAGTATAAAAATTTACACATTGCGCTTAAAATATTTTTGCATTATAGATTATGCATTTCCCCCAACTATTTTTATACGTTCGTACTCGTATAATCCGCTTTTTATCTGAAATTATGTGAATTATTTAAGTTTCATTTGCTTAATGAGGTTTTACTCCCTCTCTATGATGTCATTGGTAAATAAATAAATTTAAAAGATGTGTTCCTTCCCCTGTACTTGTATTCCCAAGTTGTAGATGTGGCAGTCGCCACTAATGATTATCCGGATCTTGTAGAAAAACCACAAACTGCTATGAACTCAGACAAAGGGTGGGAAAGTTCCGGATTTCTTGGAATTGTGATACCGGTAAACATCATGAGCAGACGGAAATATTTGGAATGTTTGTGCGATTCCCCAAATCACTGACATTAGGATACTGTTCTTTTCATAAAAATACGATGGAAAACTCCTTTTGTGTTGTGAAAAATGCGCTCGAATTGTGATTCGTCTTAGAATTCGAATGTTTTTACCCGATTTCTTGTAATGAATATTCCTCTTTGTTCCACGTGAAAGAAGACAACAGCTGAATGCTTTGTTTTTGCAGCAGCAACAGCACCATTTTGACATTTATAATTAGTGAGGACTCTTAATGGATAGTGGACCACACACATATATATCTTCTCGTTGCGTCTTCCCTTTGCGTACGTGTCTAGAAAAGTTGCAAGGGAGAAATTCAGAAATGTAATACCACTTCGATCCATTTGCTTTCAGATGATAAAGTCGACTCCTGTTGCATAATTTGAAAACAAATGAAATAATACGAGAACCGCCCCTTTAACTGCCAAGATTTATATTGAATGACTGAGTGATTTTTGATACTGTTTCTAAAATACCAATCGGTAAGCAATGGCATTAAAAGTATGAAATCCATAGTAACGCATTGTTTTTAAATTTGTCTTTTCCTCTGGAAATAATTTATTTTAGAATAAATCTAGAATTTTTTACCTTTTTCTGGATATGCTTTTTGACATGACAATACATCATTAACCTTTGTATTTTTGACTGCATAAATCATTCATTGCCAAGCAGAACATCTCATCTCTAAAATTTATTAATTAGGGAATGTCGCGGTTCGAAATGAATGGAGGGGTAGCCTGCCTGATTTGTTCAGAAGTTTTGCTTGTTTTCCTGAAAGTCGCGGAAGTGGAAGAGTGGATATCGTGAGAAAAGATGCTCCCGCAACGAAATTAGCGGGTTGAATGGTGATTATCATTGACGAAAATTTTGCCACTCTGTGTCAATGGTTCAAAAGCTTTCCTTCACTCCTAGATCATCCTCCCCTCTCCGAAGACGAAACACCTGCGCTTCCTCCTTAAAATCTTAATGAGTCGATGATGCATTATCGAACGCTCTTCCCTCAGCAAGGTCCCCTTTGCGTACGTGTCTAGCATCGCAGATTATTTTGGCGGACTCTAACTCCCATTCATAGATTTTTACGGGCAAGAGCACTCCGCTGATGAATGAGGACCCAGTACAAAAAGCGCGTAGTTTTTCTCACGAGTAATTAGTCGGCTTGCGTGTTTGGGGAGGTGGCGCGTCCGTAATACTAAATTGGGAAGGGGGTGGTCCGTTTACGCAGACAGCTGCAAGGGTCGGTTTGGAAAGGGTGTGAGGGAGGAGGTAGTTAATGCCATCAATGAGAGTAAACGGAAGCGGAACTCAATTATTTTTATTTCTGTTGTTATCATTGGCGGTGGTGAAAGTAGGATTCGCGATTAGTTTGCCACTTCCGGGGACTCCAAACGGTCTGGGCTCCCTTTGAGCGGAACCTCTCACCAAAGGGACCGGTGGTCAGGGGTTAATCAGCAATTAGATGGTGGTAGGGTGAACCAATGAATTTAAAATGCCACATCCTAGGTTTTTTTCTTTTTCTGTGTAAGTTTTTGTTTCGAACAAGATCTTTGGTAATTCTTATAAATGTATAGAATGCGTTAGTAAAGAACCTTTTTTTTATCAGAGGTGTAGTCAATGCATAAATATTTTGCAAGTACCTTTATAAAAACTATTTTTGTTACGGTATCACCGAATTCACTAAAGTATTTAAAGTGTTATAAACTGGTTGAAATCGTATTAAATATTCAGCTATAAGTAAAATAGGAAATTGGGTATGACTCCAGATATGTTTTTGTAGTTTAGTTCATCTGGATCCGGTCTATCAAGCATGTGACTATTTTTTTAATTCAAAGAATGATAAAAGAAAGTAATCAAAGATAACAAAAAAATAAAACTCTAAATAGTTTATTTCAGCATTGTTTAATACCGCACTTTTCTTTGTGATGATATCTGAGTTGATCTTTTGCACTCTCTCTCCCTCTACTGGCTGAGCAACTGAAGGTAGAATATTTACTTACGCTTTCTGCATATTTATCTTGGTAGGTGCTTGGAAGTTTTCTGCTTTTTGTACCTTGCGAAATGCGGTCTATTGTGGATGAGAAATCCTCTCTGAAGTCATATATGAAGTGGAAGCTCAAAATTACTTTATAACAGATTTCATTTATGCTCTATCTACCCAGTAGTAATAATTGATTTTAAGCTCGCTTACATCGCGTTTTCTTAAATTATTTCAAGTTTATTTAACGTTATATTCATTTTATTTGGCAGTTTGAATCTGAACTTACTACTACACATTTTTTTATAAATTTCCCATTTATAGACACGATAAATTGCAACAAATTCATTAGGATTGCATTTTAAGTAATACTGAAATCATGATAAAAGTATAAACCACACGCGTATATTAGAATTCCAATTATTCGAATCAATTGGGACCGGACATATTGTATACAAAATGCTACATATTTTTTTAAATAAGAACTTTCAATTAATTAAATGAAAATGCTACACTTTTACATGTTAAGGTACTTTACAAGTGCTCCAATTAATACATATGTATGTACAGTGCTGAAAATGAAAAAAGCCATTGCTTGCTGAACATCTCGGCCAGAGTAAGCTTTTCACTGCCTTCATCCATTTTCGGGCAGCCAAGATGCGCATCCGCTTGACAGTGAGAATTTGCTTGTGGTCACACTCGGGCTGATGTTTTATCTGTTTCAAAACCACAAAACTAGGTGATGGCCTCATGTCTGCTTCAGTTTGGATATTAAAGTCAACTTCTTAATATACATTTTAAATAATCTTACCATCATTTGCAGTTTGAAATCTTGGGCCTCATTCATAATCCATTTTTTTAATTTTATTTTCAGTATTAACTTCTGAACATCCAGGAATTTTCAAAAGAATGTTTTTGAATTTGTCATTTCAATGCTCCCCCGTCTCTTACTTTTCCTGTTCTTACCCCCCCCCTCTTTTCTCTTTTTCAGCCCAATTTCTTTTTCTGAAATTTTGAAAACGATTCGGATAATAGGAGTTCTATATTTTGCTTGGTTTATTTTCGTGAAAATAAAATGCGCTCATTTTATGTTGAGAAATTTTATTTGGCTATGAATTATAAAACCTACATATTTTCCTTCCATAAGTAAACGAAATATCTTTTCAAAAAATAAATATTTGTGGCATAGGAATAGTTGAAGCCAGAAATGTTGATCAGTTAAAATTTAGGTATTTCTTCACATCATCAATTCAGTGCAAATGAACTGAAGTATTGTTTTTTAATTGTAGTTGATTCTTTTTGATAGAAAGGAAAGAAGCAATCCTACTGCATCTATTTCTCACATACATACGATTTGTCTATTCACTGTGCGGTCACTTTTTACGCGCCATATGTAATTATTCTGTAGGTTAAAAATTAAAGTGAATTCTTAAGTATATCACATGTATTTAAGTGCTGATGTATTGGCCTGTGCCAGCACAACTCGAAATACATGGAGTTTACCAATGCTGATTCATTCATTCTAAGCAAAATCTCTGTTTAATGACGAAACGTTACCTGAATTGTTTTGTTTGTATCTTGTTATGGCGTAAATCTGGTTTGTGTAATAATGTTTATATAATTTCTGTTATGCTAAAAAAATTGAGTATATATCAGAAGTTTCATCTCCTATCTTTTGAAAACTATTTTAAAAGTTATTTTTGAATTTTATTCCATCACAAATACGCTAGTGTTTGGACAGTAGAAATTAACATCTAATGTTCTTCTGAGATAAGAATAAATAAATGATTAGGAAAATACCCAAACGGTTATTACATTTTCTGCTTAATACAAATTATTTATTTCCACTTTTTTTTTAAAAAATAAAATTTCCTGTGATTGGGAGAGGATTGAAAATTACTCCGTGTGACGAATCTGTGTGGGATGGACAGCAGAATAAAAGCCGCTGGCTCTCCCCTTTGAGAAATTTTGTTAATATAATAAATCACCAAACCAATTTGATGTAGCGTGTGATTGGTTTCAAAATCTCTTCAGAAACAAATTGAAAATGTTGTGTGATGAAATAAATGCGGAAATAAAATACGGTGAAATCTGAATAGTGTCTGGCGTTTTCTCCCCAATCGAAGATGCGTGGGGAGGGAACTGTGGGAGTATAGTGAGAGATCTCCCCTTTTCCTTGTTCTGAATGCCCCCACAAGCGTAACGGGCCAATCAGCATTTTGGGATGATCGCAACTCGACTTCCCCTATTCATCATCCATCGATCTCAGCCGTCCATTGGATTGCGTGGGTGGATGTCGGGGATCCCTGATCTCCACAAGAGGAATGTTCGTTTTCTTGCCGTTTTTCCATTGCGAAACTCGATCGATTGATTCGAAATCGAACGCTGACAACACTATCTCTATTTTTTTACAGTGAAAGAGGAAATGGTCATATGCGAAACTTCTCGTGTTTTTTCCTCGGTTATTTCCATAAGAAATCTTTAATTCCAGAAATTTAATTTTTTCCTCTCTAAAAACCGAAAAAAGCCGAAAGCTACCGAAAAAAGTATTGTAATATTTGTACGGAGAATGTGCTTCCCCCCAATCAGTTCTTAATTTTGTTTATACTTGTTGAAAATGCCATCCCCCTCATAATTCTTACAAGTATAGTTAGATTTTCTAGAGTGTTTCTTAAAAGTTTGTTAATGTATTTTATGCTTATGGCGTCGCTTGACTTCTGAACGTCCAGAAACCAACGCAATATTACAAACATTTATTTCTCTTTACATTTGACCCGAAATTAAAATTTTGAAGAAATCCTGCAATATTTGCTCTACTCGTGATCTGTACGTGTAATGTCTAATCAACGTAAAATTATTCGAAAATAAAGATAATTGTATGATATACTTATTTTTAATGAATGTTGTTGAATGTGTCTTTTTCTTAAGAATGAACTCAGATTATATAATAAATATAACTCTTACTTATTAATAGAGATATCAAATGTACAGTTAAATTACAGTTCTGGTATAAGATACTTAAAAGTGAAGATACTCAACGCGCACGGCTCTTATTCTTAATTATAATTGTAAATTGTAAATGTAAAACAAAACAGAATTTGTAACTCTTAAGAAAAAGTAGACACTCTGTTGTCTGTGCGAACTAGACTCGAGATGACTTCCGCTCTTTGAAAAGTTGACTTAAAGGCAGTCTAATGACCTAAATCATTTTAGATAAAGGTGGTTGTAGAAAGGCCTGAAATTTTGATCCTCAGTTTATCTGTTCAGGAATTTAATCCTCGCTTTGGGACTAGATTTTGTAATAATTCGGAATTCACTCTAAAATGGTAATTTTTGTTGAATTAATATCGTGTCTGAGAGGAGAAAAAAAAGTACCGCTTTGAGCGATCAACTAAATCAATCAATGGACTCTGATTATCTCTTTTAATCGAGCTCGAAAATCTAAGTATCTACTATGCCAATACATCTGATAAATTGTTAAGCATATTTTAAATCCTAGAAAAGTTTAAATTAGTCATGAAAATTAATTTCAATCATTTCTGATTTTTATAAAAGTTTTTGATTTATTCAAAAGCCTTTTCTCTTAAAGCTGAATTTGTGGATTCGAATTTTTCAGCTGAATTCGTGTGCTGGATTTTATAATTATTCACCATTCCTCTCTGTTTCATTTTTGCAATTTTTAATCACAAGAAAATATTGAAAGTCAGAATAATTCATTCTCCTACTCCTCATTTTCATGTTCGATTTTGTATATTCTTTTATTATTTGGAATTCGATGTTTATGAAATGATATGGATCTTCACTCTGAAAATTTTCTGCTGCTAAATGTTGTGTTGAAGACAAGCACACACACACATTCAGTTTTCGGGTTGAATTCTGGTTGTTATATTTGAAATTGCAACCAAAAGTGTGAAGTATTTGGCTTGGATTAAATTTATCTTTCTTTAGGATCATATCATAATTAATAAAAATATTTTAATAATATTTATATGACAAAATGCTTTCTAAGTTTAAAAGAAAGCAACTGCGAAAAGGTTAAAAAAAAAAAAAAAAAAAAGAGAGAGAGAGAGAGAGAGAGAGAATTTAAAGGGATTTGTAAGTAAAAGTCAAAGAGAAAAAGAAAGAAAGAGAGAGATAGTAGTTATAGTGATTACTCTCTACCTATATAACGTTATGCTAATTACTCGATAAAGAGTGATTAAACCTTTTATTCGTGTGCTTTATAATTTTAATGTACTTATAATGAATGTGATTGAAAAGTGTCTTATGCCAATACTTTTTGCTATCTTTATGGCGACAGCTAAGTACAGTGCCACCTATTTTCAAATTTCAGTATTTTGTTATCAGATTTTTAACTGTTCCAATACCCAACCGCAAGTCTCACCAATCTAGTGAAGCCGCTCTTCAAAGTGTTAAAGATAGTATTTGAACTATACTGAACAAGGAAAGATTGAAGTTGCAAAGCTGTCTGGATTCACTTCTGTTGGAGAATGAGGGCTAATAAATTCTTCAGAACTGTTCTGTTCTGACAGATGAATCTGCCGACTATCTTTAAAAAGTCATTCCGAAAAACAATAGAGAATTTTCCAATGCCTTACAGGACTTTAAATTTTAATGCTGTTCGCTGCTCAGTGTCAAAATAGTCATAAAATGGAAGCTTTATTATCAGTGTTATAAATTACTGTTCATATAAATAAAATGGAAAATTTTAAATCTTAAAAGGAAGCAAGATGAAAAATATTTACTTGCAGTTTGTGTTAAAATTAATTCAATAAAAATGAATGTTTCTTTTAAAAAATTTGGAGTCATTTCTATTCCGTATGCATCAAAATAAAATTGGAATCTGCAAATAATTTAATGCAATTACCATTAAAGTCGTATGTGTCAAAAAATATTTGTGATGGGGACCACATGCATTTTGAATAAAGTTTAGAATACAATTTATTGCAGTAATTATGAAGCTTCCGAAATTTTACATTTCTTTGCGAGGAAAAAACCATTTGGTCATCATTATAATTATATATTTAACTAATTATTTAGGTAAAAAGGAGCATAAGAACAGAAAATTATTATAGAAAACTGTAATAATTGTTTGCCTTTATGCTCCTTTTTACTTAATAATTAGTTAAATTGTACTTAAAAGGCTGTTGGTGTTAACTGGAGTTGAATAAAACCATAACTCTGAACCTTTTTCATTTTTCAAATAATTTTAAATATTAATGTGTCAAGAATCAGTAAGCATCCATTGGATTCTGTTTTTTACTTAAAAATACACGTTATGGTTTTTAGTACTTTTTTTCCAATACCATAAAAAAGAGGTGGTTTCAAATACATATTAGTAAAATATTTCTTAAAATTAACGAGGATACGTAAAACAAAGGATTTTTGAACGATTTTTGTTTCATTCCTAATTTGAATCAGCTGCTTTTTAGAAGTGCTAAAATTGTGAAATAAAATGTTCCATCTTATTTCCTTTTGATACCGTATAGCAGGTAACATTACAGACAAAGATAATTTTAAATATTTTTAGATTCGCTAAATAATGCTTTCAGAAGGACTTTTCATAGTGCGGCATATTCACATGTCACCAACAAGAAAATCAGAAAAATTACTAAGCATCCATCTTGACAGGCATACAAGTTAAAAAGAGAAGGGCAGTATTATATTCTCGTTCAGCAGTTCACGAGATTAAAAATTAAAGCTGCCAGTCCAAAAAGCGCAATCATTCTATTGTGCCATGATTAAACTTTACGGAAAGTAAAGTTACTTTTCCATTACAGAAAGAATTTCTTGAATCTTTTGAAAAAGCTTGATGTACAGAAGAGATGCCTTAAGGCCTTAGTATTCACCATGGTGTTCTCAGTTCAGGCTTACTTACTGAATACTAATTGTAGAACTTTGCTTTTCTGAATTGGTAAATCTCAGATTCTATTCTGTTGAAAGTTCAATGGTCTATTAGAATGGATGTGTTTCTATTTTTGACATCGACATATGTTGCGGTAAATACTTGGGATTTTACCGAGTTTTATGAAAGTGAAACTTTGCCTTTGAAGTTTTTATCTCGCGTTGATGGGAGACACCCACTGGATTATTGACCTTCCAAAAGCTGAATTTAAATAAATTTAATCTTTCAAAAATCAGAAGTTTTCGAAAATTCAGGAAAATCCCATTGGTAGCCCATTATTGTTACAATTTTGTGTTCTATTTTCTTTGTGGAATGAAAATATTGACGTTACTTATTTATATGAATTCCTGGTACTTAACCATGTTATAGATTAATACTCCTTACTTTTGTAATCAAAGCCTGAATAATAGTTTGCAATATCAGAAATTCTACATTGTCGTAAAATCTGTGTATAAATTCCAAGAAGCTATGATTGGCGAGTGTTTAATTAATAGAAACTAATTTTTTGTCCAAAGTTAAAATATATTAATAAAATTTTTAATGAGAAGTATATAAAAAATAGTATTGATCTTTTTCCCTTAGTCTATTTTCTAATTTCTTCAGGACATTAATTAAGTAAGATTTTAACCGTATCCGCGCACCCATATCTATTACTTTTATTTATTTGTCAGTGTCACTATTGTCATTAGAAGCATTCGTGTTCGATTCTCATTTCATTGAAAGTTATCGTGTTGATAGAGTTCATATAAGCGATTCATTGCAATTTAGTACCGCAGTATTAATATACAAAAATAAAACGACAAAACGTTTTATTATTATTACGAAATTTTATGCGTTATCAAAACATTTGTTTTATACTAAAAATATATCCTCATAATATTTTCAAAAATTGTTAGAATAAAAAATATTTTGCTAATGTAAAAATAAACAAAAATAAACATCAAAAAGGTTGCTCGTTTTCGATATAATTTTAAAATAATCATATTAATCAAATTATATATATAATCATTCATAAATACATGCTTTTGTTTAAAATAAAAATAACCACATTTTTATTTGACACAAAAGCTTGTAATTTCAGGATTTTAAACATGGATTCATGTTTATATAATTTAAAATGAAAAATTTCACTGAAAAATTTTTTTTAAATAATTAACATTTAAAATTTCAAATATCACTTTGGTAAGTTATTAAGTCTAATAATGCTTTTCAAAAGTAAACAAATCGAATTTAAAGCAATACAGTCAAATTTTAATCTCATCAAAAAATGTTTAATTCTTATTTTACTCAATTCAAAATAGATAATTTTAATAATAAAAAATTTGAAAAAAAAATGACATTGAAAAGTTTTCTCTTATCCCTCGTATAGATAAGAGAAAATTAAACCTGGATATCGATCTCTTCACTTGAAAGATCACATGCGTATGTAGTTTTAGAAAATAACCAAGACGTGACAAATTTCAGTTAGAAGTGTCCTGCTGAATGTCCCTAAATTTTCTTGCTCTCTGTTTAACAATCAGAGTTTCGATTCTCGTATACCAGGCCAATGTTTGTAGTATTTTGATATCCCCATTAAATTGAAGTTTTTGCTCATCCTTTCATGAACTAATAGTAACCGAAGAGCGACAAGCATACCAAATCGTAATTAAATATTTCTACGAATGTCGCTATTGTATGCTAACCTGACATATAATAAATTGCTAGTATCAATTGCTAGTGTTTTGAGAATTAAAGGGATTTGGGTAGGTTCATCGTTTGAGCATAATTCGGTTAAAAGGCGCTTTAGTGTAAAAATATTCTTGCCGTCCATTTTCGATATATGAACAGCTATTAATGTAGGAGAGTGATTGGACTGTCCTGTGCTCATGATGTCTTGAAGTAATTCAAGTGTCAAACGAGGCACCACACCCAGGAGTCTAGTGCCATCGATTACAGATCTTTCAGCAAGGCGTGGGCGTTATAGAAATCCACCGTGTCTTAAGCGCGAGCGTGTAGAGGCAGTCCTCCCAGTGCCTTGAATTTTCGCCTCTTTCAATTTCGATCAGCCCACGCCCCCAGACGCTTTAAATAAAGACGCCATGTTCTGTTCCTGAAAACGGTGACAACTTTCCATTTCTGTGCATTGTTTGGTTATTTTCCTCTCTTCGGCATTGAAAGTGGCTCTTTCTGTTTATGGGTATCCATTTCATTGCAGGGAAGCAGCCACTATGTCAGAGAATGGTCCAAAAAATCCCTTTTTGTGGAAAAGTGACAAGTTAATTAATTTTTCCGGTCGTCTTGTTGGGGCAGAGGGAAGACGCACCTCGACATTCATGTCAGCGGAAACTCGCTAATGAGGATTCTTCGTGATCTTTATCATCAGCTCATCTATTGGAAACGCGTGGGCCGCAAGGGAAGGGAAGGCAGTGCAATTGAAGAACCTTCGTAAATGTTCATGTTACATCTAGTTCTTTTATATATATATATATATATATATATATATATATATATATATATATATATATATATATATATATATATATATATATATAATGGTAATTATTATAGCTTTTAGGTAATTTGAAACTCTAAATTAATTTTCTAACAAATAACTTGGAGGAAATGCATGGAATTTCATTTTCATTGAACTCTTCCGTTAGGTAAAACATTTCGGAAATATGCTTTCCATTAAAGTGCATATTTTAGTAATTGAAATATACTTTAATTGTCCTTTCGTTGTTACTTTTACCACAAAGAATTAGATTTAATTTAAAAAAAATTTTCAGTGCTCTTCATCTCACTGTGAAATTTATATATTTTTAATACCTGTGGAGTTTAATTCCAACAGGTAATTCCTAAACATAGAATAATTCTGTGAATATTAAACTCTAAGCTAACTCCGGTTTTTCAATAGTAAATAAAGTGAGAGAATATTTTTTGAATACCAAAGCGGTTCAGAAACTGCTCCAAGACTTCGGGAGACTGTAAGTTAAGAACCTAGTTTTTTTAGCAAAAATAATAAAATACTGAGGGAATATTTAAACACTAAAAGACTTTCATTTCTTTAAAAAAGTTGTTATTAGATATTGATGCATTAAAGATACTCTGAAATGTTTTGAATTAATTTTTTTAAAAAATAATAATGATTAATAGCGGATTTTTTTCCATTTAGTAAAATACACTCTTCATTTTGTAAGATCGATCCAAACCTTAATTATATTCCTTTGGTATTTCGCGCGCACGCGAACTTGTAAGTTTTGAAAACAACCCATTTACAAAAGTTTTATTCATGCAAGATGTACATTCTTATAAAAATGCTATCAAATTTTCCTTAGTGAAGTAAAAACATAATACACATGTTTCCCCATTCGGCACAATTCGATTCTTCGATCGATCGCAATTGTAAATGACTAGTGAAAAGATAAAGCATTTAAGCAAGTAACTTTACTGTAAACTTCTATTTTAAAGCTTTTTACCTTCAAACACTTACTTGCATATCAATAAAAAATTAAGTCAAAATATTTTGCCTTCTTAAGGAAATTGATCAACCATGATAAGAAAACTTAATAAATATAAATTTAATGAGTATATAGTATTTTTAGAAAGAATTCGCTTAATTTTATTGGCAGCTTATTTCTTAACTGCAGTAAAAGATTTCTGTTTTTACTACTTTTTTGTTGATACTAATGAACAAAATAACAGAAACCTACTATAGAAACCGTATTTCAAATGAAATGGTAATAAATTTATAAAATTCTAAATTGTTTGAATTGAAAAAAAAGGATTAGTTTAATTCTAGATGGTTTAAAATTGGAGAAATGGTGGTTAGTTTAAGTTAATTAGAAAAGTCATTCCTATTACCTTGTCTCAAAGAAGAAAACTCTGAAGAACATAAGAACATGCAAGCACCTAATCGGAGGTTTGATTACCAGAGAGTGGTTGGCTACGCTCCTCCGAGCTGAAGGTCTCAGGTTCGATTCCCAAAATAGGAAAGTGGATGCTGCGGTTCTCTCAGTATGCACATCCATTAAAATGGTGCTTGGGAATTTTCAGGTTTTTTTCTTTGCCCCCCATTGAAGTCACTCTTGTGAATGGTCGGTCTTGTTATAGCTACGAATGCATTGTGAAAGGGAGATTTACATTAATTTTCTCTTTAATTTGTAAAAAATTGTACTATTGATTCATTGCAGAAACAAAATAGAATGATATCCATAACCCGTTTTTACGGGCCGAGCTGGTAACCAAATGGTTAGTGCTTCTGCCTTCCATTCAACAGTTCGCGGGTTTGATTCTCAACTGAGTTTAAATATTCGTAATTGAATCTGTGCAAGCAATGAGATCCTTGAGAGAAAGCGACACACCAACTAAACTAGCTCGTTTTTAAGAGTTTTTAATTTATGAACTGATGGCTAATTCCTAACGTGTACTATAGGTGCTATAATTTCCCATTTACAAACTAAAATTTTAATTTTTTTTTCTTTCCTGAATTTATTTTTCGGTTCTTTCGTTTGGGTTTACTTTTAATAATTTCTCTTTCTCTCCCTCTTTTTTTCGTAGAGATATTTGGATAAATATTTATTATCTTGGATAATCGTAGCCCTTCTAATTGGATTTATGCACACCTATTGCTGAAAATCCGGATTTTCAAGCAGCTGCTGGGAATTTCCTCCGCATAATGTAACTCCTGTCTGGACCAGAGCCCAATTAATAGTTTGAAGAACAAAAATCGTGAAGTGCTTTTGCAAAGAGTGATCATGACTTGCAATCGTCTTATCAAATTGCAGTTGCATAGGAAACGATATCCATAGGTCATTTTTACTTACAATCTTCATTTACCACTGTAACTGAAAGAAACCGAGAACAAACACACGCATTTATCTGACGGCTTGAGTGAAGAAGAAATCACTCAGGAACTTCGATTAAGACGCCCGAAATTTCTCGCCTGGACTTCTGAATCTGAATTCAGATGCAATTTTTCTTCTGAAGACGTGTCAGATGATTAAATGCTTGAGAACTGAATGAAGGAAAATGAAATATATAGTACTCTTTGAACAAGAAGATGAATGGCTAGCAAGATTGAGATTTTTTGGGAGGGAAAGGAAAGAGATTCTTTGCTACATCAAAAAACATAAATTATTTTTAAAAATGGGGTTTTGAAACCGAAAAAATGAGTGATTATTTTGTCGTATTTTTCAGCATTAAAATTATAAAGTAAAAGAAGTATCAATTTTATTTTGAATTTTTTACTTTATAGTGCATACTAAATAATTTTTTCTTTAAAAGAGTTTATTTATAAAAAAAGCAACTTGATGTCAAAAAAATTAGTTTTTTAGCACTTATGAACTTCTAATTTTATGAACTATTTTATCGGTCTCTACCCGTTCGTAAAACGAGTTCATCTAGTATATATATGTATGTGTATATATAATCTTGTTAACTTTTTAAATTTTAGATCTGAAACGTCAGTCAATCGCGTAATTTCTTTAGTATAATTCTGTTATTTTGTATAGCAAACTAGCTTAAAATATAAAATACAGAAAAACAGAGGATTCGTGCATCGATACCGCTGCATTGAACGATTCGATGAAGATTATTCCTATAGTGATGTGTAAGCTGCCCGGTTTCTGAATCAAGCTTATTTAGTGAAGGGGAAACCGTGCGCTGCGCTTAGTTGAGTGATTTGTGTAGGAAGCCCTTGAGTAGAAATGAATCTACTAAACGGCGTGTTTTAGAGCTTGCAGATCACTCCTCCTCCTGAACACACCTGCGACGCCTACGCGTGTCACACCTACGTGGCGTGATGTGTGCTCTTATTCTGACATGTACCCAGCATCTCTGTCCGCTCGATTTCTTGTCAAAGCATCTTGTTGCTTTATTTTTCTGGAAGTTCAGCGGCCCATTTACATGGTCAGCTGTACGCCAGTGTAATGTCTCTAAATGACATTCCTCCACGTTAGCATTCCGAACAACTTCACCATCTCTTTCATTTTTGCTTGGTCTTACCTGCATTGTAATGCCGGTGAAAAAATACCGCTAGTTAACTTGACAAGTTTACCGCTCCACTTTCGGTAATGTTCTACTTGTAACATTCGTCTTCGTAATAATTTTTGTCGTATATTCGCAATGAGTGTGATGTGTATAAACTTATAAGAGATCAATGGATTACACAGAACAAACATTTATTAATGTAACACAAAGCACGAACAAGCATAGGCATGAGCGTAACGTAACATATTGTTTACTATCTCCTCTTTTTCTCTCGCAGTGCCGCGTGCGCCCAAAATTAAAAGTTTTAATTATAGATTTCTCTCTAATCCTGACGCTGCTAAGAAAAATACGTGAATTATATATTATGAAACAAATTTTTTAGTTGACTTGTTTTATTGCAAAGAAGTTCGCATCACATTTGGAGAAAATATATCTTCTGTAGAAAGTGAATGTTATTTCTTTTATTGGGCGTAATTCAAAATATCAAAACCTATTACCGTTAAAGATTGACATAAACATTTATTCACAACTAGATAAGAAAGTTAATGTAAAAATCGCCCTATTAGATATTTTAGAAATGATTGATACTATTTATCATACAATTTCTGAAATTATGGGTTCTCTCTCTTTCTCTAATTTTTACATGCTAGGTTGTCATTCTACAAACACTTTTTGTACACTAATGCTCATTCGATGAGGACATACTATGTTAAGTGGATTCCGAATCACACACTACAAATACCCTAACCTGTGGGGAAAACAGAATTCTCTAACTGAGAAAACCTGAAAGATAACCATTCTGCCTCCAACTCTTCTTTCTCTCTATGTTAATAGTAAGAATGTTGGAAGGTAATTGAGTACATATTCTCATCTTGGACGCAGCTTTCTGAGATTCAACTCCTACATCACCTCTGTATGTTCATAGCAACTTGATCCCCCCCCCTAAGCATTGGTCAAATGAGTCATTTTCAAAAGCCGGGAACCGAATGGTCTTCGGTTCAACAACTCTTGCATTCAAATCCCACCTTTGGATGTTTGTAGTGATTTGGAATCACTTAAAAACTGTAGGTCTTTGTTCAATTAGCCCATGTGTGCAAAAAAATAATAATAATAAAATAAAATAACCAACCGTTGATGACAAATTAGACAACTAAACTAGCCTCAACTGCAAATTGAACTTTTGGGCTACAAAAAAAAAAAAAAAAAAAAAAAAAAAACTCATTGACCAACCTTATAAATTTGCACCTTTACCCTTTTACCGAGATCTTGTCTATCTCAATAATTCGTGTGTTCGTTCTCTATTTCAAGTTAGAATATTTATCATAAAATGCGAATCTATCCGAAAAAAATTATTTTGTTCCCAAATGTACTCTGCTTGAACTATTTTTCTTTAAAAATTTCTGTAAAGCAGAACTGTTGTATTTTGAAATGTCTCTTTTGTAGCTAATTGTTCTAAATTGTCAATTTCGTCTTACTTCAATATTAATTTCATAACGTTCTCGGCAACTAATTTTATATGTATGAATTGTTAGCATTGTGGTTTTAAGTTCATGTAACTAATATTTAATGACTTATTTGTTCTCTTGTGTCTTATAAAACATGGGTTCGATTCTCATTTGATGCCTAAATGTTTATGATAGTAAGAATTCGAATGAGCTTTCGTGAACAAAATTGATACTTAAACGACAAAATACTCACCATCATAATGAACCAAAGAATTTTTTTCATCGAGTAATTGCATGAATCCAATTTTATACATTCAAGTTATTTAGGGTTCTTACATACACAAGCATTGGATTTTAACGTGAAAAACAAAAGTAAATACAACGAAATTTTTTTTAAAAAAAGACTATTTTTCGATCACTGATCTATGTAATGTATAATTCGCCATTTTATAGAATGATAAATCGGCTGAGAATGAAATTCATTCATTCAATGTGATCCTGTCTTAATTTTTATGAGAAATAAAATTGAGTGTCATTTTTAAAATTAAAAATTTTCTTAGATTTAACAAATAAGTTCATATTTTATTTTGCTAAGAAAAAAAAATTGTTTTATACAATTCTTTGTGTGTTCTGAATTACAATTTTGGCATTCTTATTCCATTTGATGCAAAACAAATAACTATTGTGAATTTTTCTAATTATCATTTTTTCGCAACTTGTCTTTTTGAAAGCTGCACCACAAAATCTAACCCATTAACCTAAATATCATTTGTCGTTTTGTGGAATGAAACTGCTATTTGCTTGTTCAATCTCATTACTTTTACATGAGCCAATCATGAGGATCGTGTAAAAGTATTTACATGAACCCCATGAGAGATTAGCTTGGAAGACGTCTCATTGAAACTTGCTTTATTCCAGGTGACCTTTCAGCATTTGATCGGTAATTGCTACAGTGATCTCAACCGAAATATAATTGTATTCGGCCACATCCTGCTCTTAACATACTCTCACGAAGACAGAACTTGGGAAGTAATATCAAACGGCCGCGGCTCCCTCTTATTTCGCATTATTTCCAATTTTTAACACTTACTATAAAAATGAATTACAATCAAAATTAACTTGATAGAGCATAAGAAATAAAAATTTCGTTTTAATCATCCATCCCACACATTTCTCGGTTGTTTGTTAAATTCAGCATAGGTTTTGAATGACGACCTTTTTTTTCCTCAGATACCTCGCATGAGTGTGTGCATATATAATTAATCTGTGCTTTTATCATATTCAATTTAGATCACGTAATTCATAACTTTATGTAGTAGCAATCTGCAGTTGAATGAATGGTAAGCCATTCGAGACAAAGTTTGTAAAATGAAACATTTTATTGAACAGAAAGTTTAAATTGTTTATTTATAATTTAGGTATCAACCTCACCGTGATTGGAAAATTTCTACCCCCACATTATTTTGTGTTAAATTATATAAGGGATGCTGTACTCGGTTGATCGCGAAATACAAAGAGATGTTTAAGTTGGCTCGCACTTGAATCTTTATATCCGATATGGATTTCAGTACCCGCGAAACGAGGGAATATTCTTAAGCTTAAAGATGTATTAAAACTAAATAACAATAATTTATTGCATCTTATAAATTTAATTTTACTTAAATTATACATATAATAAACTGCTAGTTACATCTGCGGAAGTAAGTGGCGTGCCATCGCATATAAACTGACTTCGGGAGTAATCCACAAAATATTATAAAAAAGAATATAATGCTAAAAATGCATTTTAATAATTTAGTCACTCAATAACTCACATAAACACGCTTATTACTGGGGAAATGATGAAATTATTCAATATTTACACACATTTGTATAGTTACTTTTTTATTAAAACCAGCCAAAAGTCTTTAGGGAAATAAATGGGAAAACAGGAATAAAATGTATGTGTAAGGAATCTGTAGCACTTTTAGCTGAAAATAATGATATCCACGACTTCTAAAAATGATAGGGTGTGTTGATGGACGTGGGGTGACGTATCCCGTCATGTCATGGCAACGGGAAACCGTGGGCGGATTTTAAAATAATGGCTCACTTGTCCGCAGAATGTAAAGTCTCCACCGGTAGTCCTGTAAAACGCACGTGGTGGGGGCGAAACTCCAGCCGTTCGCGAGGAGAAAGAATAAAAAACGTGGATGAGTAAACCCGCCGTGTGAATGAATTGGGAGTTGATCGACTGGGCCGCTGTGTGCCTTTGAAAAGAGGGGGGAGATGGATTATGCAAGAGCGGAGGCCGGTGTCACAACGGACAGGAAGCGTGCGGATCCCATTATGAGACTCCCCCACCGCATCATCGGAATGGTGCATCCGGGATGCTCGGGATCCGGCGTCCGGACGGATGGAATCGATGGATGCGAGTTGAACGGTCGTAGAATGGTCTGCTCTTCCATCGATTTGGGCTCATCTGCGCAACTACTCATTTCATTCAAAATTGTACTGGGTATTTTAAAGATACCCTACCAGAATCACACTACATATAAAGTTAAATCTTCGAACCACTAAATAATGTTAGTTACTTGATTACAAATATTAAGAAGTCATTATTCTAAGAAACAACTGATTTAACAAGATGGTTATTTAGTTTATAATATTGTAAATGCTGCCAATATATTTTTTGGCATTTCTTATAAAAAGGGCAATTTTGTGTTCTATATCTGTTCTGCATTTCCTAATAGCAAGAATAATTGTTAGAAGATACAATGGAAGAATGAAGTTGCAATATTTTTTACATTATTAACGGCGTTTGACAAAGGTCCATAGATTAAGCGATGCGTCTAAAATGTATAAACCATGATTAAAATTCTAGAATGAATGATTGCGTGTGTGTAGCTGTACATTATATTTTTTCCTCGTTGGTTCACTGCTGTCTGTGGAAAAACGTACGTCTTGCAATTTGACATCTTAGGGATTGCTGCATGCCTAACAGTGAGCCTTTACTTCTTTTCGTTACACTAATGTTCTGAATTGTTTTTGCGTGATTGGTATGTAAATGAAATGGGATGTTTTGACCCCAAGTAAGGGATAATCTAACGGCTTGAGGCTGTTGAGAGGGTTTTCAATATCAGTTTCACGTCAAATTGGAGGTGTTTTCATTGACCATATTCAGATGCCGAGAAAAAAAAATAGGGGAAAACACCCAAGCACACATTCTGATAAACACAGCCAACGCGCAGTATTCATCTTCCGTTGTTCAGTAGTGGCTGAGACCTTTTGCTCTGAAAACCAATATCCTGTCACTAGGCCACGATAAGCCATGAATGATATGTTGGTAATAAAATAATGTGTGTGTGAATTATTGTAGTAAACTCTTGTAATATATATATATATATATATATATATATATATATATATATATATATATATATATATATATATATATATATATATATATATATTTATTGTTATTACGAAGAATGCAAAATTCGACTACAGCTGTATGTAAGTTTAAGGAAAGGCCATTGTGACTGGATAAAATGGCGTATCATTATTTTCCTATGAATTGAGCTCAATTTCATCTATTCACGGAAGAGGAGCTCCCTCAAGTATCCTCATATTTTATTTCGCATAAGAATTATGTGTACAATGTTTACTTTCATTTAAGTACTTTGATCAACTTAATGGTGCAATGAACACATACTCATCTTTTACTTTAACACTTTTTATTAACTTGAAATTATTCTATGAAGTTTATCTTCCGATCTAGAATATACAAATGTTGTCAAACTCAGTGTAGTATAAATGATAATTTATAAATTATGATATTTAAATAGAAATCGGTTAAACGAAGTCACTACCAATGGAAGAAAGCGCTTTATCCAATATTATTAAGCAAAGTAAAACACGAGAAGACTTCAGTTTAAAATTTAAATAAAATTAATCTGTGACTTATAAAAGTCACTGTTTATGTGATAGTAAAAAGTCTGGCAGGATTTAAATTCTCGATACACCGAAATGGCAAACATTCTTTCTGATATGCGTAAAATAATAATGGTCATAATCTATAAATGTTCAGTAGAGCTGGTATCGAACTTTAATGAACCAGGTATTACCAATAAATCTCGGTGGACTCCGTAGTGACATTGTTCCCCGAATGTTTGCCATGAAACACTCTTGTGAATTATATTGTTTTATCACTAAAGACAATAATTTTCGCCTAAACATATTGGGATTATATTTAAAAATGAAAGAAATTTTAAATCTCTATTGAATATAGTTTAATACAAGCTTTAATTTTTATACCGTTTTATTAAATAGAAGATTACTTCTGAGAAGGACAAGATTCGAGAATCATTTTGCAATTTGCCAAATGAAAATTAATTTCTTTTAACAACTTGGTAAAATCAGAAAAAGGGAATAATTACGATGTGATCTGAATTATTTCCCCTTTAGCCGAAAACACGTGACCTATTGACCCTCGAAACATACAGACGCGTTAGTTTGCTAGTTAATCCCCTTTCCGATGTCTCCTCAGAAAACGGAAAATTTTAGTCTTCGCTCCCGTGTCAAATGCTATAACCCCTAAATATTTGTCACAGCAACAGAAAAGGGGGGCGCTTGTTGAATTCCAGCGTTAATTCCTCCGACCATTCGCATTCCAACATTGAACCCCGGTGTAAATAAGAGTTTTCCCGCGCGACAATCGCTTCCCCCCTGCCGGCGGAAACACACAGCTAGAAAACAGTTTTCCGGGATGTTAGCTTTCCTGTGTTGCCCAAGTGAGAAGTGTTTGTTTTCCCCCTTTTCACTGACGCCTCCGCACTTTTTGGAGTGAAAAAAAAAACTTTTTTGAATGTGCAGCTGCGCTCTTATTTGCTTGTTCTTCCTTCCCCCCTCCTCGTCCGGAGGAACTATTAATCCGCGCAGACGGATGCGAAGCGCGTACGGGAAAAAAAGAGAAAAATTAAACTAGAGATGCCGCGATTATGTTATTTCCGAAAACTGTACAACGTAGGCGGATGTGGGTATTAAAAATTTGTTTATTTTTTACGGCAACAGGCGCCTGTTTAGTTTGGAATTTCGGGTCCTTATGGCGGGAGAACATACGTAACTTTGTTATATTGTTTTAGATAGGTTGTCGCGCATACCGAATCGAATTGAACCTGTCAGGGAGAATTATTCTCGTGGAAAAATAACCGTTCTATAACAATCTGTGTGACATCTGTCAACTGTTGACGTTTACATTGTTTCTAAAAAATTAATCTTTAGTTCAAAATGTTAGTGGAATTGAACTGTTTTAATTTGTGTACTCAAAAACATCAATTAACGAACTGATTGGGGCCTAAAATGGTTGGTTCAGTTAATACAAATGTTCGGATACTTGGACAATGTATTTTAAATTGGGTAGGTTGATGTGAGAGGGAAATTATTAATTCAACATAATGCATGCAAACATATTATGAGAATAAGATAACATGCAGCAAACTATAAGTGAATTTTTATTTTCAAATTAACAGACTTTAAAACTTTGTTTTTACTTGAATTTCTTTTCATGCTGTTTGGATACTTTTAACTCTCTGAAATTGTAGTAACACATGCACACACTCATAAACACACACACACACATATATATATATACTTCATTTAACATCTATTGTGATCCATTTTTTATTTTGCTAACCAAGGTATAAAAAGCAGAAAAATACATAAAATTGTATGTGTTGAAGTTACTATTTAAAACAGTGCAAGCAAAATATACTAACTCCCTTAATGTTTTCAGAAGGTATAGCAAGCTATTGTGTTAACATATACATTGATGATACATTTATGGACATCTAACTACACATGACCATGTAGGTTTTAAAAATACTCTGTTTATAAATAAATGAATCATAAAAAAAATTTAAGCAGGAAATTGAAAATATTAACAATGCTATATACTGATGAAGGTATCCATTTATGACAGTTAATAATTAAGTCCATCAAACTGTAACTTTCTAAGGTGCTAAAAATTTTCAATACATTAATTTTTTTATGAATTATTGTAATAGAATTGATCAGCTAGTAAACTTATAAACTTGGAATGCTAAATTCGAAACTCAAAAGATTTATCATGTTGGAGTCTCTGTTTTATACTCTTTCCTTTATGATTTCTCACTTTCTGCTGTATATAAATGTTCATTTCCTGCACTTTACATGTTCCAAAGATCCAAGTTTCAATACCTGTTTACTTTTTGCTCTTACCTCTCACATCTTCAAGGGCTGAACTGAATTGGTAGCCAAAGAGTTGTGCTGTTAATGTCAATTCAACAGTTTGTGGGTTCAAATCCTACTTCTTCCTGTCTTATTAGACCTTGCACGCAAAAAAATTACCATTTTACGACAAACAAACCTAGCTAATACTCGGGGGGGGTGGAATAACACTGGTACCTTTATTGGAGGTCAAATGATGACTTCAGCTAAACATCAGTCACCCACTTATTGGTTTTCTGCTTGCTATTTTCCCATTGTCAGAGTTTTCTTTTACAGATTTTTTTTTCAATTTCGTTAAGAATAACAAAAGTAGTATAATCATAATCAAAGTAATAATTGGAAATTCATATGTGTAAAAGAAAAAAAATTTAAGATCCTATTTATTGAACAGATCTTGCCAGTACAAATAAATAAAAATACTGTAAACTTTTCGATATATCCTTTAAGCTAAAATATCAATAAAGATTATGAGTAGTTGTAATATTTTCAAATCAGTTTGATTCTTATTTGTTTGCATTATATATTTAAAAACATTTGTTTTCATATTACATCTATATTACTTATCTGATTTTATAAATGCTTATTTATTGGGAATTATAATTTTTGAGCAATGTAAATGGTTCACTATTAATTTTTTTAATAATATATTAAGAATTATTTATGTCAATAAATTTCATTTAAAATTTTATTCAGTTAGATATATGACAGTCACTGTCAATACAACAATAATTTTCAATAAAAAAATTACATTTGTCTTCTGTTGAATGAATGCTGAACTGCCACTGAATGCTTAAAACTACATCATTCAATTCAACAGCATATTTTATAGTAGATGGAATCTGTATTAATCTACATTAAAATTAATTGTTCCTTATCAAACAAGTTTCCATGTGCAAAAATTAAAGATAGAGTTAGAAAAATCTTGAATATCCTTGAATACTGTTTGCTACATATTAAAAAAAGGGTTTAGTATGTGAAAATCACTCACTGAAAAGCTAAACAATTTTTTATAAGTATTTTTAATTCTTAAAAAAGTAAAATTAATGCTAAATGAAACTTGTAAATAAAGCTTTTAAAGAAATTCGTCTAAGAATACTTTTTATTGATTGAATGCTTAAAAAAAATGTCTTTTAAAAAACTTGGAATATTTATTATTTTAAAGAATTGTTATTGGTTTCATTCTATTTGTCAGATGACGAGTCAGTAGCTTAGGAGGGGAAGGAAGAAGTTCTTATAAATTTACTAATATTTAAAGGTTTATTTACAGAATATTTACAGATTACTTTAAGGTAGCTCCTTCATCGCGAGCTCCTTCTTACAATCTCTCTTTCTCTCAATTGCTTGTACATACCTCTCAACATGACATATTAAACACTGCCATCTAGTGGCCACCCTTTTTAAGTAATATTACAATTTGATGCTAACAGAATGTATAAGGATTTTATTGCTTTAATTTTTAATGTTAAGTTCTTTCAATTAAAGTATGAATGAGATTTAAGAAAACATTTTTTTCTAGATCAAGTGAGTTATTTGTGGATAACCCTGGTGATAATGATCGTATCTTAGTTCATTTGAACATAACTCTGCCGAAGTTAACATGTTCAGGTAAGAAAAATGATGTATACTCTAATATGTTCTTTAACATGAAAGTTTTAAATTTTGTGTTATAAATTTTAAATTTTCAATGAAAATTATATTTTTATTAAAGTTTACTTTATGATTTTGAAATCCTGGATTTACTTATTCATGAGAATTTTATTTATAACTAAGTACTTTTTTAAGAAAAGTCACTTATAGAAATCTTTTTCAAACATTTTTCCCCCATATATCATGATAAAAGTTTCAGAATGAAGTAAGTTCATAATTGTGATAATACTATGGATAATTTAATTGATAAATTTTATATATTTAATCCAATGCACTATTCAAATTCAGTTTTGAAACTGTGTTTTTGTGAGTTATGTATCAATGAAATATCTACTTTGTGTGAAAACTGGATAGAAAAGACTTTGCTTTTATTTCAAATAATTATTTAATCATTTTATATAATTTAGAAATTTTTATGTTACTAAATAAGTAGAAGATGCAATTGATTTTTTCTTCCATGTTTTTGAAATAAAGTAATTATAAATTAAAATTCAAATGATTTTGAAATTGTAGCATTTTATGTTATTATTTTTAAATGTAGCATCAAAATTCTTTTATCTTAGTGATTGGTTTGGACATTCAAGATGAAATGGGCCGCCACGAAGTAGGTTTTGTTGAAAATACTGAAAAAGTTCCTGTTGGCCCAAACAAGGAAGGCTGTAGGTTTGAAGGCAATTTTTACATAAATAAGGCAAGTAACATGTGTAAATTTTTGATTAAAAATTTTGTTCTTTCTGTATTTTTAGAAGCGGTAACATGTTATTTTAAAGTAATAATAAATTTTTGTTTTGACAGTTTATAAAATGATTTTGTATTTTTTGTTATTTTTAATATGTATTTTTACAGGTCCCAGGAAATTTTCATGTTTCTACCCATTCTGCTACTACTCAACCTGATTCAATTGACATGTCTCATATTATACATGAAGTCAGTTTTGGCACAAAATTGGTAATTACTTGTTTAATGTAAAGTTATTTTAATTTTCCCAAAACTTGTGTTAGAAATGCATTGATAGTATACTTTGTTAATATGTAATTAATCTTTTGGTGCAAAATAAATTTAATATGCAATTCTGAAATATTAGTTATTTATTTGCAAAATGATAATGATCCCATTATCCTCAGTTTCATTTAATTTTCCATTTTAATTATTTTGCTGATTACAACCTTCCTTTCATTTTATTATCAATATTTTTTAAGGTAATTGGATTTAATGTTAATAAGAATTTACAAGATTTAATTTAAGAGTTAATGATTTTCAGTAATCTGTTATAAAATTATGCTCAGTTTCTTTAAAAAAAACTTTTATATATATGTAATATGAAAAGATTCAACACTTATCCGTAGCAAAGCCATTAACAAAGAAATATTTTTACTAATTATTTTCCCAAACTATTTTTCTTTACTGAAGATTTATAACAAAGATAATGTGTTTTATTTGAACAGATTCAATTAGCTGCATTTATATTAATGACCTAATTGAATGATATGAGCCCATCATTGGTCTAAATTTGAAATTTAGAGGTTAGTAGATTGTGAAAGTTGAATGGAGGCACAAATGTGAGAGTTAAATAGAGTTTTATTTAGTGATAAAAAGAAATTAATTTATATGCTTTTAAACTTATAAGTATTTAAGAATTAAAATGATCAACCATTCATTATTAGTTTTGAAAATTTGTTTCATGAGTAGATTTATAAATTTTATAAGTTTATATATGTATATAATATAAGATACTATTCTTACGTATTTTACTTATTAATATTTGTTAAAAATATTTTAATTAATCATTTTTGATGATTTTTAGTGAATTAATATAATCTTTGTTTCAAATGTATATTCTATGATTTTTTTTAATTAAAAATCCTTATTGAATCATTCACATGACTGTCAATGCTTTTTATGTGGATAGTTTTTAACTTTTCAGTGGATCTCTGAACTTTTTGAGAAATAATTTTAGTTTCTGATAACTTTATATTTACATTGAATGTCATCATTTTTTTTTTGTTTGTTTTACCTTTTGTCAATTAAATCCACAAACATTTTGTTGAGACATTGAAATTTTCTTTATTAAGACTACAAAAAGTAACTTAAAATAAATTACTTAGAATTAATTTCTAATCCATTCTTATTTATTAATAATTTTGTTATTTAAAGATTTAAATGGAAGATAAAATAAATATTTAAAGAAAAAAGAAAGCATTGTTTTCATACTTGTGTGAAATTGTTAAATCCTTGTATAAATTGATAAATTTTTCATTCAAACTCAATTTTGTAGAAACTATTTGCTTAGTTATTAGATTAAACTTTTCATTTCTTTGTTAAAAAAAAATTTAATTTGATTTGCAAACAATTATTTTTTAACTTTCATTTTCAAATTGAAGGTTTCATTCACATGATCAATTTCAAATGTAAAATAAATGATTTATTACAATTGCCATTCATAATATGGCAATTGAAATAAAATTAACTATAAAAGTGAATATTTTTTGCTTCAAACTGTAAACTTTATAATATAGATAAAATTAATTGAATATACCCACTTCTCTTTATTCCATTATCATTTTACATTAAGTTTAATGAATTTATAGTTGATACTTGATTTACTGTTTGCTTATTTAGTTTAAATTTTACCAGAAAAAAAATTATATCTAGATTTTAGTTATATAATTTTTTCAAGTTTTTTATCTGTGAAAATTTTTTTTATTTATCTCTTTTCTGTATAGCATATCAACATAAACAAAAATAATAAACAAAACAAATTAAAAAAATCACTTAGTTAAGTTTTAGTTTAAGTATAAAAACATGAATTCTACATTTTAAAACAGAAAATGAACTTGTGTTATAATGTAGAACTTATAGTTTTAGGCTCTTATCTGGTTATGAATTAAATATTTTAAGTTATCTAATATATTAAATCTAGTACAAGACATATCAAAAATGAGATAGAATGTGGGAAGTTAAAAATTAAATATTTTGTGGATTCTTTTTATCTGCATTCCAAACACTTTCTGATTGACTTTATATTGCAAAAGTAAATCACATTTGTTGAAGAAGGACAAAACAAAACTTTTTTAAAAAAGTAAAAAAATAGTAAATATTGTTGCCTTAAAAAACTGTAAGAACTAGTAAAGAAGAGGTGATCCAGTGTTGTAAATTTGTTTGCCGTGGCCGAAGTAACTGCATTTCATTTATATGACAATTTAAAAAGGTTTTTCGTTTTTTTGAAGACATTTCCTTTTGAATGAAATTTCATGTCCTTACAAATGAAAGCTAATAAAAGATTACATTATTTTACAAATTATATTGAATTAATTTTGCTAAATATTTTGTTATTCTGCATTATATTTTGCACAGAATTCCTGACTCAATTTTATTTTCAGTTTAAAGTACTCTTATCTTCTGTCAACATACACCCCTCAGGTTGCATCAATTCTATAAATTTTTGAAGACCAGAGTACTAACCATTTAGTAGTCATTGCCATAAATTATGTCAAAATAAAAGGATGTGTTTAATTACTCTGTATTATATTTTCAGAATATTTATTTCCAGTTTTGATAGTTTAGGAATTTTATTCCTAAATATATTAGTTGTTATATTAAACCTTTTAGTAGTGATATGGTAATTAATGGAAAGGATGATTAATAAAATTTTATTTGGATAAAATATGTAGTAAAATTTTCATGTTCTATCAGAAATGAATGCTATTTAGATGCTTTATACAAATATTGTGGATAGGAATAATTTTTCTTGTTTTTTATGATCTTTAATATATAGGAAGCAAAAATAAAAGGCAGCTTCAATCCTTTAAAAGAAAAGGACAAAAGTGCAGCAAGAGGTAATTGGATCAAGATTTCTTTCTAATTAGTTAAAATATTTTAGTGTAACAAGTATTTGTGATAGTAATTTTAAATAAAATTGAAATTTTTTCAATCCTTTGATAGATGTTTTGAATGGTGCTAATAGAGGTAATAATCTTTAATTCAAACTTATATGCTAGGTTCATATCACTTGCAAGTTATTCTAAAAATTCAAATATTTTATATAATTCTTAAACATTTACAGCGGCTATTTTACAACTAGAGGTACTAGAGGACTTGATTTTTAATTTTATTTGCTATGTGTAATTTTTGTAAATTTACTTTATAATGCTTGTATTTTCATAGACTAAATAATTTTGTTCAATTATAAATGCATATTTTTTACTTAACTTTATTAAGAGTTGTAAAAGTGAAATATGACTGATATTTTTATATCTACTTTTTATAATTTTTAAAATGTGATAATAAGCATAGGTGTTATTTCTTGATTAAATTTAAATATATTTATTCAAATGCAAATATCTTTTTTTAAAATGCTAATTAATTCAAAATGAGGAATTGAAATAAGAAAAGCATTTCATTCCTCATGAAAGGAGTGAATCGAACTATTTTGAAGATATTTTTATAAATTGATTATGTCTGTGAATGAGTATTTTTGAATGAAATTTATTTTCTTACTCTTATGGTTCAAAACTTTATTTTGGATATTTTAATCTATTTTTGATAATTTTCTATTTTTCATGACTAATTACCACATTTTTATTCTTTCATTATGGTTGATTATATTTTTATTATAATTTTAATTTAGTTTTTCAAGGAGCATATAAAATTTATTCCCCATCTGAGAAACAAGATATGTATAGAAACTGCTTTGAATATTCTTTACAAACTCTCTTAATTACATTATAAAAATCAGCAAAAGGTCATGCAAAGAAATTTGTATTTAACTGGTATTCCTACAGCATATATATATATATATATTTTTGAGCTTAAAAAATTAAAAATACTTAACTAAAATTTTCACCAAAAATAGTTTTTTTATTACAAGTAAAGTTGTGTAAATAATCACTGCCTGCACGGTTTAATGAACTTTTTGAGATCAAAAGTAGTTAAAAGGCAGACCAAAATGATACTATACAAGACAATTATAAGACCAGTGTTGACTTATGGATCAGAAACCTGGACCCTAACTAAGAATCATGAAAACCAACTACCCATCTTTGAAAGAAAAGTCCTTAGGAAGATTTTCGATCCAGTCAAGGAAGGAGGCTGTTGGAAGCATCGCTACAACTTTGAGATCTATAGGATGCTAAAAGACCATGACATTATAAGGACCATCTAGATAAATCGTATAAAATTTGCAGGACACATTTGTCGCCTAGACCCCTCCACCCTGACATACAAAATCTCTCATTACAAACCCATCGGGAAAAGACCAAGGGGTCTGCCCAAACTCAGATGGTAGGATGCGGTAGATGAGGATCTTAACATTTTAAAAGTGAAGAATTGGAAGTCTGTCGCCAAGCAAAGGCCAGCGTGAAAAAGTGTTCTAAGGAAGGCCTTGGCCCTCCCAGGCTAATCGAGTCAATAGAAGAAGAAGAAGAAAGTTGTGTAAATTATTAAAACTCTGATTAAAAATTGTGAAATTTCTGTGTCTAAATTGTAAGTTATGTTATGGAAGATTTTTTTTTATGAAAAAATAAATTATAATTCCATTTTAATAGAAGTGGCTTATAAAATTTAAAATTCTTATTCCCAAAATTGAGAAATTTATTTGAAAATCTTACAGTGTTATCAAACTTTAAGTTGCATTAATTATTGTGCCGAGATAAAAAAATTGGGCAGCTATGATTGACAAAATCAAAAATTTGCCAAAATAATACTATCAAATCTGGAAATAAAATCTAATATCCTGCATGAAAATGATAATTGGATAAAAATTTCATTCATTTTTGCTCATGCTAGAAACAAGAATTATGATAAGTGCATGTGATATATTCCATGTAAAGAAAAGTTGTTATAAAACTGTCATGTGAACTAAAAGATATTTATAATGTATGCATTTTGGAACAAGCTTTTCTCCAATGTTTAAAAAAAGCATCTTTATAATATTTTATATCCTGTATCATTATTTACTTGGAAAAACACTTAAAAATAATCATAAAGGAAAAGTGTCATTCAAATAATGGTATACAAATAAAAAATTGAATGAGTATAAGACATGCAGAGATCAAAACTGTAGAAAATAACTTATTCAGTTCAAAAGAGAATATGAAAAAGACTATAGTCGCTTGTGCTTATTAACTTGTGTGTAAAAACTTTGTCACTGTTAACTGAATTGGCAAGTTTTGTTATTGCAAAAAAAAGCTCAAATTTACTTGTAGAAACTGTTAGTCACGAGAACATTAACTAGTTAAAATTTCAGTTAAACTTATTAGTAAAACAAGAAAATTTGGCAAATAAACTGATGAAATGAATTGTAAAACAGTAAATGCAAATCTCACAAAATATGTCTTTGAGTAAATAATTAATGTGAGGGGAAAACATGTATGTCTGGCTATTATTTAGCTATTCTGTACATTCTTATGATATATACATACATACATATATATATACACACACAACACGAATTATGATTTATTTACTTTAGAACTTTGAGGAAAAAACTCTACTGATGTGAAGTATTTTTTAAATAGGACATTTTACATTTATTATTTGATGTATTAATCCTAGTTTATGCTATGCTTCATTTCTGTTTCTTGTGAGTTTTTCTTAAGTAATAATTTTTTTGTAAACATTAATTCTTGTACAGATTTTTTTCTATAATTTATTAGTGTCTGAAGCATTATGTTATCAATAAAACAATGAATTTATATTGTTTTAGTTATAATGTATCACTAAACAATGTTACAAGAAAATTCTTTCATTAATAATATATATGTAATGCTACAATCTTAAAAAATTTTTAAATGTTCTTTATATGTGTATTTTTGTCCATCAGTAAGTAATTACAAGCTCTCACAGACTAACATTAATTTTTTTTCTCTTTTTTTTCTACTTTATATTTTTGTCCTCATTTTTTTAATCATGCTGGAAATTAATCAATTTAAACAAATTCAAAAATATTTTAATTAAATGTATTGTACTTCATAAAGTATTTAAAATAGCTTTTGTATATTATTTTCTTTATTTGAGAAAGCCTTGCAAAATATCTTATACACATGATGTTTCTTAGGATTTACATGTTGTGAAAGACTTCAAATCATACAATGCTATTGTTTGTTGAATATGTACATTTGTTCTGTTTTTTTATGTGTATTAATTTTTTTATTGAGTCGTAATTCTGTATTTGTATGTTTTTAATTTATAGATCCCTTGAGTGAATTTTTTGCTGGTAATTATTTTTATAATCCATTATTTATGTGATTCTTGTAAAATACGTGCTAATAAGTTTTGGAATGGAAATTAAAATAAATTTGTCATTTTTAAAAAAGAAAAAACTTATGTTTATTTTATTAATGTTACTCTTTCTAATATTATAAATTGTGTGTTCAAAATAAGACTCATTTTATTGGAAATTTTGTGATATAGATTAAAATTTAAATTACATATTTCAGAGGTCAATAAATTTGATTAAAACAATAAAAATGAATTGTAAAAGTGATTATATTTTATTTGTTAATAATTTGTATATTCCTCATTTAATTATTACAAAAAAAGGAATTGTACATGTGATGAAGAAGCATTATTTAAACAAAGCAAAAATGTGTAAAATAATTATACATTTCTAAAGTGATCTTATTACACCCAAATTTTGCTTATTTGTCCCATTTTTTTCTAAATATATTGACTTTGATTTACATTTGCTTTTTATTATTTAATCTGAACTTGTGATTTTAATTTTATCTGAGTTACATTACTTTTCTTTTATAGTTGTGCATTAATGTTGTTGTTGTATGTGTATTAAATATTCTATAGCTTTTGTTAAAAAAAAAAAAAATTTCAAATGTTATCAGGGTTCATCAAGTTTGATAATTTAGTAAACATATGTCTCTCTATGAATTTATAATAAAGTTAATTTAAATATGATGCAGGATAAGGAAGCCTTTTAATGTGGAAATCGATGGTTTTATTCGATAAAATTGATTCATTTGGGAATAAAAATATCGAAAATAAATGAAATTTTAAAATAATATAAATTTAAATATCACTTTTTTATTTTTGCATGATACACAAAATAAAAAGTGTAGTTTTAATTATGAAATTCATATATTGTGATTTTATTTATCCTGGAAACAAATGAATGTTTACAACTGATGTTTTGTGGAAAGAAATTTTATTAATTTTGTTATAAAAAATAATAAAGAACTTTTTGATTCATTTTGTGCAGTAATCAATTATTACAAAAATATTATTTTTAAGAAATATTTTTATAAAATGAAAGTTGATGTTGAGCACTTGGGATAAAAGGTTTATCATAAAACTGCTAATATAATGTAATAATTCTGTACAGTTGATAATTTTTTAACTGAAGGAAAAATTCACCCTTAAGAACACTGCCTAAAATTTAGTATTTCAAACATGGTCATAAGCATAAATTCAAACAAAGATAATTTGTGTTGTCTACAGAATAAAAAATTTCAGATGGATTAAATTTCATAATTATTAATAGGATTAGTGAACTGATAATATTAATCACAAAAAGTTCTGCTAACTATTTATAAAAGTTCTGCAATAGTTGGGGTTTCACTGAATCCAAATTCCTCCTAATTTCCATTATTTTCTTATGATCACATTAGTTCAACTAGTATCAAATTGTTTGAAAAAGGATCCTCTACTATATACCTTAGAATTGTTTGGAATTTGGGTTTTCTATCAAGATGCAACTTCACATTCTATTGCATTAACTAAACAAATGCTGAGTTGTTAGCCGAATGGTTATTGTTGTGGCCTTGGATTCAAACCCACTAGCTGTAGTAACAATCTTGTTACTCTGTTGTTTGTAGTAGTTCAGATTCCACTTTAAACAATAGGACCCAATTTAATAAGCTCTTGTGTAAAAAAAATGATAATAATAATGAACATCAAATTAACCAAACTTAATTAATAAATTACTGAAAAATATTGTGTTTAAATTCTTGCAGTTTAAAATGTTTTGAAGCTCCCTTGTTTGCATTTTTTTAAAAAAAAATAGAGAACAATAGCGTTCACATTTTTACCTTGAAGATATCTATATTGGATTCAAGATATAAATTGACCCAAAACACCTTCAAAACTTGCTTAAGTCAAGGAAATAACATTTTATAAGCTATACATAAGAATAGAGAGGAGTTACATTGTATTTGTTAACACATTGCTTGTGTGTTTCAGTTTTCCACTAAATTATCAAGCAAATTTCAATCAATCAACTGGATATATTTTAATTTATGGAAAATATAAAAAGAATATTTTGCTATTTAACTTGCAACTTTTTATTTTGTGTCAAGAATTCCCATTTTATTTTGTTAGACCATTTGTTGTGTGTGAACATAACATTATTTGTGTCTACTGGATTTCTAAATGCATTAAGTTAATGGATAAATATTTTATTTGTATTAGAGATTGAATCACATGATTATGTTATGAAGATTGTGCCAACAATTTATGAAAATCTTGATGGTCTCCAAGTGCAAACCTATCAATACACTTATGCATATAAGGTAAAAAAAATTTTAATTATAATTTGGAAAAATTATCTATAAATGCCTTGTAATATTTTAACAATGTTGCAGTTGATTAATATTTTTTAATATTAAATTTTCTGATTTATAACTAGAAAATACAGTGATTGGAAAATTTTTAAGTATTCATTTAGAGAAATTGAAATTTTCAATTAGTTTCCATAAATTAAACAACTACATTTATTAGATAAGCACAGTTAAATAACAACAGATTATTTTCAGTATGAAAAATGCTGAAATAAAAACAGGTTTTTGTTTTATGCATTTAATATATTCTACTGTTTTATCATCTTTTCATTTTAAAAATAAAAGTCTGTTTTCCTTTATTTCATACTCCATATCTTAAAAATACTATTCATTTAAAAAACTCTTAAATTTTTAAATGTAAATTTAGCCTTTGTTTCAAATTTTTCCTTAACTTGGAAACTTTTTTAAACTGCCTAATGAAACATTTCATTTATGAAACCATAATCGAAATTATTTGTAGTGGCAATGGTATTATCGTAGATTAAAGAATGATATAAAACTTTAATTTTAGATTATTATTCAGTTTGGGTATGTATGTTTTGTACATCATATCTAATGATGTATCATTTATTGATTTAAACTGCCAGTTATTTTCAAGAATAGGCAGATATGAGTTTGCTCTGTATCAAAGATTTATTTTTTTAATTATTATTTCTCGCAAAAGGGGCAACACTGAAGTGGTATTTCCTCTGTTTTATCCATAGCATTTCTACAAATAGAATATGCATAGAAAGCTCAGCAGTGTCAAAAGCTTTAAAATCTTTTACTTTTATCTTGTTTTTTATTTTTTATTTATTTATTTATTTATTTTTTTTTTTTATAAAATCTACTTTTCTTTTGTGTAGTATTTATATTCCATCCATTTTATTGTACTTCATGTTTGCATGTATAATTATTTCTGCTTATATTGGTAAAGGACAAAAACCTAAAGCTAGTATAAGAGAAATGGTTGTGTTTATATTTTAGAAATTAAAACATTTCATATTTCTCTATCATTTCAGAGAATTAACTTTCTCTTGAATCTGATAGTCATATGTTGGAATAGGAATCCAAATAATATCATTTTCAGCTTTAATTACTTATATGAATTAATAATATTTCCAGTAAGAGAAATGTCATGGATTCATAAGTGTGTGTATCATTTCATTTGCTTTCTTTACTGTTAATTTGATATCCTAACTATCTAATATTAATGTAATGACTATGACTGTTATTAATACAATATGTCGGACTATAAATCTATAAACCAAAATATATTCCATTATTTTATCTTTGTATGTTGTAATTAAGTAACTGATTTCCATTTAAATAATTTAATTAGCAATTAATTTGTCACTTAAAATAATACTTCAAGATACAGATAATGAACATTGCCCCATGGATCATGCTGATTATTTGTGTTATTCTTTTCCTTTATAGTAAACAGGTTTATATTATTCAGATTTTTATCCCAAAATTGTTTATTATGAAACCAAAAAAATTTGGTTATTTTTTTAATGCGTTTAATAGTACTGTATATTTTAAATGATTGTAGTTAAATATTTTGGAATTTTATTTGTATTATTTTTCTCTATTTTCAGAGTTCTGTCACTTTTAGTCATACTGGTAGAATAATGCCTGCAATATGGTTTCGCTATGATTTGACACCTATAACTGTCAAGTATACTGAAACACGTCCTCCTCTTTATAGTTTTCTAACTACGGTATGTTTTTATGATTTATGTATCTTTCAAATTGCTATATGACTAATTTAAAAAACTGTTTAAATAATTTTTATTACAAGCAGTGATAGATTTAAAACATTTTTGAAAATTTGCATTAAGCTAGATTAATTATGAAGAGCAATTTATTTTAATACTTCAAATTTAATTTCTTTAACAAATGTTCGTAATATATCAGTACTAAATTCAATCAATACATCAGAAATAGGATATCTTTTACCTTATTTAAATTCTACTTTCCTATGATCTTGCATTTCCTATGATTCTGTATGATCTTCTCTCCCATAGAACTATTTTGCAGCACCAGCAGTTGAGTCAAAGCATTTTTTAATGTAATTTTATTATAGGAAATCACTATTAATAGGAAAAGTTTATATAACTATTTTTCTGTTTTTCTTATCATTAAAAAATAATTTTTCTGCAGCATTTCTTCTCAATGTAAAATGTGTGATTTAAAAATATGTGACGCTATTTAAAGAATGTACTTAATGATGCATTTAATGTCATACTATTAGTGACTTTCATAAATTAAGGTAGCAGATATTACAAAATTTTAATTGGATATGTAATTCTTGGGAAAGTATTTGACTTGAACTCCAACAAGAATTCTATAAGATACAATATAATGGTTTTAAATAATTGATGTACAATTTTGAAATTTGCAAAAACAAATTTTAAAGTTTTTATTTATTTATTCTAAAATAGAATTAAAAGGTATAGAAAATAATTTTGTTATTGTGTGTGTGTACAAGTAACAATGGATGGAAATTATCTGCTGATTATTTTCATTTATGTTAAACACTGTGTAAATGCTACTATTATATTGTAGCATTTTAAGCATTATTACAATCTTAATTTCTTATCCCTTTATGGGTCTCAGAAAATTTATGAATTTAAAACTTATAACAGCATTTGTCTAAAAATATGCTGACTTAACTCTGAGTACATTTAATGGGCGAAAATGCTATTATTTTTTTCCACCTTATGTTATATGTCATGATAATGAAATCATTTAAAGAAATATTATAATAATTTCTGTAATTGATCTTCTTATTCTCACTCATTTACTATCTTAAATAATACATAATAAAGAAATTATATAAAGTTTACTGCTTTTTTAAATATCTCAAAAATTAAATGTTCTACAAATTTGTAACTATTTTTTTTTAATTTTTAAACACAGTAAAGATGTGTATTTATTATGTTAATATTTATAAAAAAATCCTTTAAAAAATTGAAAGTAAAAAACAGAAAAAATTCAAATTTGATTAAATGTGTTGCATAATCCTGAAATTCATTTGTAGTTATTAATCAAACAATTTAGAGCTGTTTAGAATAACTGTTGCAAGGTAATTTTTTGGGGGGATTTTTAATTACTGTGAGTTATTTGAGTGTTGCAACTCTCAAGCACACATGCTAGATACACTTGTAGTAAATACATGCTTAACTTTTATTGTTTGATATTGTCCGGGATCAAACTTGTCGCCTTCCACCCTAAATTTTATTTTATGTTGCAAAAAATGAGAATTCAGAATGTTTCATTGAAACCTAAAATATTCTGTTAAATTACAGTAACTTTTTTTTGCATCTAATAAACTTATTTTCTTTATAATTAGGTTTGTGCAATTGTTGGTGGTACATTTACTGTTGCTGGACTCATAGACTCAATGATGTTCACTGCTTCAGAAGTCTTTCGAAAATTTGAAATTGGAAAATTAAGTTAATCAGTAAAAGTTTTTAGGTCAAGCCTCATTCTTCAATTAATTTGAATCTCAATGGCTTCAAGCAGGTTTTGGAGACCAGGGTTTCAAAATCTTCCAGTATTCTTCCATTAATACATGAATTATTTTGTATTCTCTTATATAAACAGTGTCTTATAATTTTGAATCCACATTTTTTTTTAATAATTTGCCCACATTATTTTGCTGCTAACATCTAGATTTTGTACAACTTTGATATATTCTATTTTTGTTTAATATCTTAAATAATGAGATTATTTTATAAATATATTCTGTTAAATTGCTTGTTGACCTCTTTAGAATTGTAGTTTTTATGTTATTCGTACTTATAATTATATTTAAAGTTATCTATTAAAATGAAGAATAGATGTTTTTTCCCCTGAAATTACTTCTAAAATTATCTTTCACTTGATTATATATATATATATATATATATATGTACGTATATATATATATATATATATATATACGAGGGTAAGTTGAAAAATAAGTTTCCCTGTCGACTGTGGTCAGAGTTGTGTATGAAAGTCAAAAAATAGAATGAGACATTAAAGATATGACATATCTTTTTTCCCACATAAGTACCAAGTACATTGAGACATTTGTCCTATCGCTTAATAAGCTTCAAAAAGCCCTCCTGGAAAAAATCAGGGCTTTGCATATGGAAGAAACGTTTAACGGCTTGTTTCACATCAGTATTGCTTCCGAAGCGCCTTCCCCCGAGATTTTTCTTCAAATCCGGAAACAGATGGAAGTCGCATGGTGCGACAAGATCAGAACTGTATGGCGGATGGTGTAGACGCTCCCAACCAAGAGTTGCAATATGGTTTTGTGTTGCCGTCGCCGAATGTAGTCTGGCATTGTCATCCAACAGCAGAACGCCAGATGTGAGAAGTCCAGCCCGGTTTTTCCGAATCGCCTCTTTCAATTTCGACAGAGTGTCACAGTAGCGCATAGCATTGATGGTTCCAACCTCCAAAAAGTCCAGCAACAAAACTCCTTGGGCGTTCCAGAAAACTGTGAGGAGCACTTTACCTGCATAGGGAGTTGTCTTGAACTTCTTTCGGACAGGTGATGAGGGTGTTTCCACTCCATAGATGCGGCCTTCGATTCTGGCGTGAAATGGTGGACTCACGTTTCATATCCCGTCACAATCCAAAACAGAAAGTCATTGCCTCTACCCAATGGTGTAACGGTGACTTGTGCGTTTTCCTGCTGTGCCGCCTTTCGCCCATAGCCGTTCAACGCTTCTTCCATATACAAAGCCCTGATTTTTTTCCTGGAGGGCTTTTTGAAGCTTATTAAGCGATATGACAAATGTCTCAATGTACTTGGTACCTATGTGGAAAAATAAAGGTATGTCATATCTTTAACGTCTCATTCTATTTTTTGACTTTCATACACAACACTGACCACAGGCGACAGGGGAAACTTGTTTTTCAACTTACCCTCGTATATATATATATATATAATGTTATGAAAAGTTCTGTTTTAAAATTATTTGATTTTATGTTATGAATATAAAATTTTATGCAAAAGTCAAAATCAGTCTTTATGTATACACTTTTAAATATGAGCTAATAAAATTGACTTTGTTTAATAATGGCAAATATTTGAAAGGATGATCTCAAATTTTACTAATATTTCCTTCTATATTCTGCCATTAGTTCTTTATTTTGACAATGAATATTTGTCTATGGTGCTAGTGAGAAGTCTTATATCTAACTTGCACACATTATTTGACCTTGGTGTAAATCATTACAAAAAACACAGATACATCATAAATCAAATTTTTTTTTTTTTTTTGCAGCAACCTACAGCCATTTGTGACTTGTTAAAATTTTTAATTAAAGGTGCTTATATAACAGGAAAAGAAAAGCATTTTATATTGCATATATTATTTTCTACTCATCAAATATTTTTTAAAACTACATTCTTTTACATAATATTTTTACTATTGGATATTTTAAAATACTTCATTCTTTATTGTTAGTTTCTATCTAATTCAAAATTGTTTGTAATTTATTTTGATGGGATAAAATATACCTATTTCACTTTAATAGTATTTTAAATTCACATTTTTTTAAACCTTTATGCTTAATATTTATCATCAGATGTATTAATATGTATTTGATAAACAGTCATTTTCTTACTATTTTAATCAGCTGTCCTCATTTTTAAACTTACAACATATGTGTGAAGAAATACATTTCGGAATTGCTTATTTTTAATGATAAATGTATATCAAGTGTAATCTAAATATCAAACTAATAAAAAATGTATGCAATGTTTATTATTCATTCTTGATATTTTGCTAGTTAGGGCTACTTATTTGGGGAATAAACTTGAATTATATTCCATTGGTCCTTATATTTAAATAAACCATACAAAAAATATTTAAACATAAAAATTTAGCTAATTAGGATTAAGCAAAATGAACATTTTTGGCAAATCTACAAATGCTCTTCTATAGACTTCATACAATTTTAAATAATACATTTTTTTTAACCACAGTACAAAATGTTGATTAAGAAGTTAGTAAATTTTCTTTCTCATTTAATGCTTCTTTTTAATATCATTAATCAGTTTAAAATATGATTAATGGTTTATTATTACGATTCATTTAATTAGCACTAATATTTTCTTTTTATAGTCCGCGTTTATGTATAAAATATTCTTTGATATTACTATTATTTGATTGATCAGTGTTATATACTGTAATTACTATCTCTTAATCTAGTTTAATGTCACCTTACTGTTATTGATATTTCATTTATTATGTCTCTCGATATTTTCCCATATATTCCCTCAGTGTAATTACTAAATGTAAAAGCATTTGCTATGAAATTTGAAACCTTCCTTTTTGTGTGGAAAAAAAATGCATCTTGGATTTTTTAAAAAAAGCTGTTGTCATATTTATTTCTAATTTTCCCTTCAAAAAAATTTATTATTTTTAATTTAAAATTGGTTAATAAAAAATAAAAACAATGTTTTTATGAATACACAAGCAGGTTCAATTACTTAACTTTTCATCTTGAAGCTAAAATTATGTAGAAAATATTTTGTCTTTAGTTCAAAGAAGGCATTTATAATATTTGAGATTGAGAAATTTTTTAAATTTCTTTTATATTGAAATAAGACATGAATAAGTTTATGTGTATATATTTTTGGTGATTAAAAATTTTGATCACTATTTTTATAAACAAAATGAAACAATTTTTAGTAGTAGTTTTTAATAATCAAAATTGAAAATTTTTTCTAAGGGTTATAATAATAAATCATTATCTAAATAATTTTGTGAAGTATAAACCATATTGTTTTAAAATATATTAATTACATGTAAATTTAATAACATTTGTATTAAAAAGGATAGCTAATAAGTTACACTTTACTGTAAATTAAGAAAAAGACTTTTGAATGTCTAATTTTATATATACTGTACTAATTTTATACAGATTAAGAATTTTAGTAATTTTTAAAAGTACTTTCTAAGTAGTAATAAATTAGTAAAGGAGAAAGAAAAATTAAGTCATGTGATTGATACTCTTCTAAATTTTAGTGAAGAAATACCATTTAAGAATTGAAAAGCTTCTCTATTTATAGTTGATAAATTCCCTTGTTTTTCACACTCATAACTCAATTTTGTACAGGAATTCCCTTTTGAAGAAAACTAATGTACAGAATTGTTGAAATAAGTTGTAGGAACTAAACACATATTTAATAATTAAAAAAAGCCCTTGGGAATGATTAGTATGAAGCTATGTCTTTATTTAATTTGAATACAATTTATAGCTTTCAACTGGATAATTTAAATGCAATCGTGTTTATTGACAGAAAAATGTTACATCACTCAAAAACTCAATATTTTCCTGAATACTCTAGTTTTCTTTCATATAAATTTTGTTCCAGGAATGGCATTTTAAAAGCCAATGATGGTTGAACTATTTAAGCTTTATTTTTAAAGCAAACATAATAAGGAATTCAAATAGATATGCTTTCAAATAATTTTTGAATAGTGAGAGGAAAACTAGAAGGAATGGGTAACATAGAAATGACTTTCCAATTATAATTCTATATTTTTTATACTGATATTTTTTTTGTGATGTATTAAAATACAAACCCAGGACTTAAAAATTGTGTGGTATTGTTGTTTAATTTTCTAAAAGTGTAAAATCTAATTTGGGTTAAAGAATAAAAACTTATAAACAATAAGTATGATTTCTTGTAACTATGAATAATAATGATTTCTTTAATGTGATTGTTTAACTTTTACCATAAATTTAAAATCAGAATTTGTAAGTAATGTTTTTTTATTTACTTAAAATCACTTTTTAAAATCTAGTGCTAATCTTTCATTAGCTTTTTTACTTTGAAAGTCAAGCAAACAGCTGAATTATTAGCGTTCGAACCTTTAAATTGTTAGTATGAGTCATCTTAACCTTAGTGTGCAAAATATATACCAAAACACTTACTGTGAATAAAATTTTGGAAAATATCTTGCAACTTAGTAATTTTATTTTACTGATCTTGTCATTTAGTGAAATATTAATTTATTTTTGGAGTCCAACATATAACCTCTGAGTTGCTACTTTTACATTATTTTAAACACAAACAAAATGGTCGCTTATATTTCATGATAAAAATTATGTAATATTCTGGTATTCCTTATTACAACTTAAATAATGCTTTATTTTTTAAATTTATTTTTCATCAAACATCAGTGAGATACACATTTAGAAATTTCTCCAAGTGCTGTAAGTTTTGTTATATCAATGATTAATCCTAATAAGACTAGAAATATTTAATGAAGTTGCGTTTTTTTAATCAAAATGTTTTTTTCAAATTAATTAAACACATTAACTATTAGTTCAATAAATAAGTACAATTAGTTATTATTTTAATGTGTATTTTATTAGAAAATTTTTATCTGTTTTGCTATTATATCAATAAATAAGTGTTAAATTTTTAAAATTTTAAATTTTCACCAAATTTTCTAATCCAAAATATCTTTATTTCTTAAATATGCAAATTAGTGCTGGATGATTTAACAAACTGTTATTTCTTATAAGTCTAATCATTCTCTATTTTATTTAAATTTTTACTGCAATTCTGTCTGAAATTATTTGACAGAATATCCTTCAATGATAAATTGAAGTATTTATGCTTCACTTAAAATTTTTTTTTACCATTTATTAAATTAAACTATTCCTTGGAAATATTTTGGATTATTATTTAATCAATTTTAATTATTATATTTGAGAGTCACACATTATTCTATTTGTATTTAATAGTTCTGAAGTTCCAGCTTTTTATTATTTAAATCTTAGCATTATATGCAAATGTTACTTAAATATTAATTCTTATGAAAAATTTTAACTTCATACTAAAATAAAACGTGTAGTTAACAAATTCAGTAAAAGGAAAAGTGTCTGGGTGTTAATTGTGTGCAGGTTGCTTTTCTGAACTGTGTGTGATGTAGGTAATCTGTATGTATACTTTTTGTGACTTTATGTGATGAGTTGGTAACGAATCGTTTTATGTCATATGTTGTTTTTCTTTTATATGTATTTATTCAGAAATATATATATATCTTCCTTCTCTGTTTTGTGTTTGCTCATTCTAAATTGAAAATTACACAAACATAATCTAAAGTTTTTAAAGTGAAATTAGAAAATGGAACTAGGGAAGACTTTTGTTCGAAAATAAATAACATGGAATTTTCATTTGTTGATAGGTGATGCATATGTGAGTTAATGACTAGCCTAGCCTTATAATATTAAATGATTTTTAAAAACAAAGCTTTTTTAATTCAAGCATTGTGAAAAAATAACGGAAAATTAGTATTAAATTTCTATTTGTTTTATAATAAGAAAAATTATTTATTATATTGTAAAATTCAATAATATATTTGTAAAATCCTTCTAGTGTGAAGATAATATTTTTAAAATAATTGAAATTAAAACATTGCCTTGTTTAAAAAAATGTACATTATTTTTTAATACATTGCACCAGATGAGATTGATTACAGCATTGCTTTCACACATATGTCGCTAAAAAAAAGATTAAATGAAAAAAATATCTTTTACCTGATTCAACAGAAAGAGGCATGCTTTATATATGTGTGTTTATATATATATAACTTTATTTTAATTTTAATCAAGATTTCAAGTTAGCCATTTCATTTAGCATTTTTAAGCCACTCTTATTTGTTTTTTATTGAAAAATCTACTTATAACATTCTTCTGTTTGTTTGCCGATTTTTTTAATTGATAGCAGATGCTCGAAATGAATTAACACTTCTCAGCGTGACGATCCTTAGGTAACTTAATATAAATGTTATGACTCATTTCAAATTTTGATTACTGCTCTTGTAATTAAACTAAGAAATAAATTAACTCTGCATTGTTCTTCGTATGAAATTGCTTATTTGGGATATAATTAATTTAAGCGTTTTAACATTTCTTTCTGGAATCTTCTTTGCTTCAAGAAAGAAGTTTTTAGAAGTAAAAAGATATATATTTACACCATCGGAATTCCCTTTCTCTTTATACGTTCCTAATATTTATTATTATTCGAATTTTGGTATAAAGTATTGTTTTTGGCTTAGCTAGCGAATGTGCTTACTGTGTTCTCAATATTTAATTATTTTCAAACATTCTATAACTCTTACAGTTTGATTTTAGCTGAGCCATATGTGAAGCATTTTAAAGCACAAACGTCGTTTTGAGTAAAGATAAATAGAAACTATTTTCCAAATCAGAATTTTTACGTAAAAATTATTTCCATTGTAAGCTATAACCCACTAGTTTATCACACACTTTCATTATATATATGAAATCCTAATTTGTTTTGTCCACAGAATTTTCTAATTTACATTGCTTTAATTTCGTGAGATATCTTGGATGTGCTTTGTTGTACAGTGACTGATAGTCGTAACAGCTGAAGGTCCATGTAAAGTCTTTAATATTTGCCTTCTGGAAGTATTTTATCGATAGCCATATTTATATGGCGTTAAGGAAAAAAGCGATAATCATCCCAAGAATAATTCGAAATGATAGGCGTGCAAAAAGTCAAACACAAAGTCCATTTCTCGTTGCTAATTAGTTACTGGAATTGAATCTAAGGCCTTCCACACAGGAGACAACTGTCCCACCACTATTCTACAGTCAGTCAACTGATGATATTTATCAAATGTACTATAAAATTGTTTAGTGCCAAATTGAAAGTGTACATAATAAATTGTCTGGTGCACGGGTTACAACAATACTAGATTATGTATTGCATAATTTTAAAATTTTTGATTTCAGAAAACTTAAAATAGTGCGTAGAGACCTTTTTTGTTTGGATAGCTTGATGAATATACCTTGTATAAGGGAAACTTAATTTAAAAACAAATTAGAAATGCATTATTTTATGAAAATGACATTAATAAATAATAATTCTAATTAATTATTCTTTTTAATGAAACGACAAACAAATCTCTTGATTTTCTTTTTTGTATTTTCTCAGTCAATTCTAATTATTATGGTAGTAATCACGTCGTAACTCAAACATTTTTCATAATATGTAACGATTATTCGAAGATATTTTGGTTACTAAAACATGGACCAATTTCATTAATTCAATGAACACTTAAATTGAAAATAACGGATTTATGAAGATAAATCAATTCCTACTTATATACAAAACAATGCAAATTCAGGAAAAACATAACTTTAATTTTGAAGTGTGCTAGGGAACTTTGAAAAGGAATATTTCAGCAAGACAAAGCTCTGGGAATGGCAGTTGAGTCTGGGGGTCATCTGTTTGGTCATGCTTCTAAATGACGAACAGCCACCCACTTTCAACGCTATGATGACGCACACTGGGTGCCGTCACCTCCACACCTGTAGTGCTGAAAAGATGGAAATCCAAATATTCAGGTTCACAATTTGCCCTTTCTTATTATTTCATTGATAATACACTTTCCATAAACAGCAATCAACTGGGTCAGTAAGAAACGTAAAATTGCCTTGAGGACGACTAAAAACGAGAGAACAGTTGATGTATGTCGATTTTAGGATCCGTCAATAGAATAGCTAACCGCAATTTTCAATAAATTTCTTACTAAGCTGCTGTTTTTATTTTATTTTATTTTAAAGTACCTGACATAAATATGTGTAAAAATTCAATTGACAAATCTGTTTGTTCTTAAAATCTAAAATTCATAAAACAGAAAAATAAGTTTTAGATTTTTAAACTTTTTTTAAACCAAACGGCTTTTTTATGAAGTTTATTAGAAAAAATGGTTTGTGCTAACGGCCGTATTCACCGTCAACCTCGACCGCTAAGTACGAGAGAAACCCTAGGTCTAAGCTGAAACGTTATTTATGGACCGAACCTTCCAATGCAGGAAGGTTGAAGCAGACTACGCACATGTGCATTCCCTATATGCGATAAGTGATCATGCACATTTCTTTTCAACTATTGAATACTTTTTAATGTTTACTATTTGCGAAACAAATTTCAAGTGTGTGGTAATTTAGGGATAATTATTTGTAGCAATAACGATAATTATAATGCAATTTTCTTTATTTGAAGGGATGCCAAAATTTTTACTTTTGAACTTATAAAGATTGTAAAAATTTAAAGATATTTTAAAAATGCTTTCATCACACCTTTTCTAAGAAAAATAATTTTTCAATAATTCTGGATTTTATTTGTCAAATGCTATGAATTTAGGAATATGTACTTTACTTTTGTAGATACAGTATACACATATTTAACGTATACTAATTAATATGCAACTTCATTCCACATCTCTATAATTATTACATAATTTTTACACCAAAATATTCTTAACTTTTTAAAGAATTACAGTTTTTCTGTGTTTTTATCTCGTGAGATTTAATTATTTTGAAATTTATGAATTTAACATCTACTCATATATTTTATTCTATTTTGTGTACATTGAAGTTACTCTTGCTAACTTTATCTTATACTAAACAAATAATGAAATTATTCCTTTTTCTATATTTATTAATATTAGTAGAGATAAATAAATAATGCAACTGTGAATACTTTAAGAGTTTTATTAGATATATCAAAAATAATTTCTCATTTTTAACTAAATGCCTTATTTTGCACGAGTTGCTGTTATATATTTTGAGTGATTCTGTAAAAGTATTTGGTTTTATTATTCATTGTAAAAAAAATGGAGCAAAGATTAATTTAAATTATAAGTTTTGCATTTTAAAAAATATGATAGACTTTCTGTACTATTTTGAAAGATTAAAAAAATAGTTTTAATTGAATTTTATATTTGTATAATATATGCAAATTTAGATTTTATGAAAAAATAGTGTTTATTGAATTTGATTTATTGCATTACAAACTATTCTTAAGTTACATCTAAGACCATATTTGAAATAATTCTTACATGTAATTTTAAAAGATACTGTATTTTAATGTTCATTTAACCAAGAATAATACAAAGTATTTGGTATGCAAAATTATTTCGTGTAAAAAATTTAAAGGGTATAAAATATAGTAAAATAATACAAGGCAATTATTTTAATAGAAAAATACATATAAAATTTAATTGTATTAGAAAAATTAGTTCTTGTTGAGAGTAATAGTTAGAAAAGTAAATCAAAGTTTGTGCACTATAAAATATATCAATCCAGAATTATATTAGTGTTGAGATTTAAAATAGATAATAGGGTAAAAAATGAGGAATAAATTTTCTAATTCTGTAATCATGTCTATAATATGTGAAATAAATATTTAAAAAGAAAAAATTTCGAAATGCAAATGATTTCGTCAACATTTTTACCAATTACGAAAGTAATTTGGTACTATTCTGCACATGAAATTTTCGTAAGTATTTAATCACTTGACTAATTTGACAAATGGGCGATCACATTTGACTCGATCACATTCAAATACTATCGCTATCAGGTTAACGGTGAATACCACTTTCTAATTCTTCGGTTCAGGTTGCTACTTTATGGTGTTTGAACTCAAGGTTAACCTCGTGGTCAAGGTTAATACGGGGTAAGAAACATATAAAGTTTATGCTTAAAAACAATTCTTACTTTCATCTTATTGATAAAAAATCAGACAAAATAATTAATTTTTTGCTTCAAAACTATATTTGAATAAATTAAGAATACATTTTCACTTTTTTGATGTTAGAAAGAATGTCTTGTTTTCTCAAAAAACACCTCAATCTATAAGCCATTCATCTGCCTGTCCGAGCTACATCATTTTCATCTTGTTTGATAAGTAGAATTTTTATTTTGTTCCATTCATTACGTACTCAATTATTTTATTTAATATTTCTTACGTGTAAGTCCAGACTCAAAATATGTTGAAATGAAAAATTCGGGAAGCAGTGGCTTTCTTTTTTGAAGTTTCTGGATGACACAACTTCATTCTAGTAATCAATTAAATGCTCTTGATTTTCTTCAGTCACTATGCTTCTTTAACTAAGCCTAGGTGTCAAGAGAATTTAGATAACGTTATTTTTACAACATAAGCAAAGATTGACAAGTGCATTACACTCAGATTGTCAATTTCTTTGAGGCAACTCCAAGTCATGCTTTACCTTTGCAAAAGTACTTTTGCTATTTGCACTTGAAGCTATTAACTATACCTTTGGTACTAGGGCTGTAAGACAACTGTTGGATTAACTGAAAATTTTCCACACAAATTGCTTAAAAAAATTCGGTATTTCAACTCCAGTAGTAAATTGTTATTAAAATTCAAATACCTACTATTCCCCCCAAAAAATAATTCATGTTTCACAACCATAAAATAAAAAAATTGACTAAAAGAAACAAGATGCACGAAAATGAGTTCACAATTTTTTTCTAAATTTTAGTTTGTATAAATGGGAATTAAGTACATCATTTTATCTATGGACAACCGCTAGATTGTGTTCGTAATAAATAGTCTTGAGTGTTTGTAAACAAGAGGTTCGTAAAAACATGCGTCTTTTGTATTTTCATTTCAATCCTAGCTCCTGGATATGGACCAAAATGATTCAATGAACTCAAACCTCTCCACAATTTTATACATTGTAATAAAAGGATTTTGCTCTTGCATGGCGTTGAAAGTTTAGTTATGAAAGAATGGACGCCCAAAATGTGGTTTATCAGAGAGGTATCAAAATTTTTTTTACCATTTTGAAAATTTTATATCAACTTCAACATGTTACATTAGAAATTGTATTTTCAACAAAAGCTATGATAAATTTCTAAATGCTTTTATTGCATTCCTTCCTTGTTTGAATTTGTACGAAATTCAGTGATACAAATGAACTTTATTATAAACATGGATAAATGATCGTGTTGCATTTAAAACTATTAAGAATAATTTTTTAGTTTATTTGTTCCGTCAGAAAGTACACAGTCAATAATAAATGAAACTAAAAAATGCTGAATTAGAGTCAAATGAACAGCAGATACTTGTACACCATTTTAATATTTATTTACAAATTCTGAAAAGATGTAAAATCATAACTTAATGCATGGTAAAACAGAATTATATATCACATTATACAAATTAAAAATTAATACATTAAGGCTTAATAAAGTGAAAGACCAATATGGAATGTGAGACTCTGACAAAAAAAACTTTTATTTTCTCAAAATATGCAAATAAAATCTATAATTACAGCATACAGAAATAGTTTTTATATAATAATCTGATTTTTAGAAAAACAAAATATTCTATAAGCACAACTAAACAAAATAAGAAATGCACAACCTTTGTAAATTAATTAACTTCAAAGAATATTTGAAAAATGTACAATAATTTTTATTTTAAACTTATTTTCCAAAAAAATTAATACATATACTATACATACATATATAATCACATAGCAATATATTAGCTTTACAATACACACAATAAATATAACACAGTTATTAGGTTAACCATTCAAGGGGACTGAGAAAAGATTAAAAGAAAAAAAATCAAAACACATCAAAGTACTTCTAATGAGATGATTTGTTTTAATTTCAAAATATTAACCATATTTTCTTATTTAGCATTATATATATATACATATATATATATATACATATATATATATATATATATACATATATATATATATATATATATATATATATATACATATATATATATATACATATATATATATATACACACACACAATTATGTAATGTTATTTATACCTACATTACACACATATCAACAGTGTTAAAATTTAATGTTGTAATTTCAACTATTTTAATGAATTTATTCCATGCATGTTTTTAATATATTTATCTTCATATACAATTAGAAGTTGGGAATAAAAAATTACAAACAACTACGGCAAATACAAACTGAATTTAGAAAAAGTACATAACAAAATAAATCTTGAAAAAATATCAAGTTTAAAAAAAAAAAATCAACTTCTTGTTACTAAAAAATTTAACTTCTTATCCTTAAAGAGCTTACAAAGACATCATTGAAGCATTAGAATAAGTTTTAAATTTTTACAATATTATTAAAAGGAAATACTGTATCTATAATAAGCACCACATTTTACGTCCAAAAAAATATAAAATAAAAACAAGTTTTTTTAATTATTATTAAAAATTGTAAGAATCATTAAATAATCTTCTAAAATTAGGAAATTTTTTTGAAGAATCAGAAGAGTTTACATGTTTATTAATTTACAGAAATTTATTTAGTAAGCAAATTAGAAATGCAGACCTAACATTAAAATTAAGTTAAATTTTTAAATGATAAATGAGCTTTAATTAAACATCATAGAAGGATATTATTTTCATAATTTTTCAAAGAAATTCTAATACATGTCAATTATTAAAATATATGCTATAATAATTTATCATTTACTCTTGGAACTTTTAGCTGAATGTAATCAAATATTTAAATTCTATTTTATTAAGTATTTTATACTTAATAAAATGAAAATTATCAGCTTCAAAAGAATTTGTTCAAATTTTGGACTAAAATCTTTTAAAAGAAAAATTCTTTTCAAATATAACTTGAGAACAGTTAAAATAAAAATATAATTAAACTAATGATTTCAGAAATAAATAGAGAATGATAACTAGTAAAAATAATGAAATTCCATATTCATTTTGCTAGAAATATTTGCTCAACAGAGCATTAATTAGCAGAATTATTGCACCAAATCTAGCCAACAAAATACAAATTCTAAAATATTCCAAAAATGATACTGGACACACACATATTTTTGTTTCACAGAGAAATGGTCTGATTACCATCCAAACATTCATCAAAAATATTTTTTAAACATAAGAGTGTTTATTATACTCCACTGACTATTTATGCTAATACAAACAAAATCTTGACATGTGCAGCACTCAAATATAAAACTATAACAGAAGTTACAAAACATATTTGCAAATGGTAACTAATGTCATATGGATAAAAAAATATACTATATCACAGAACTTAAAAACTTATATAGCTTCATAGTTCAAGCGAATATCTATTTCTTCAAAGTCAAGTTATTAAAATCATCTTCACATTGTACTCTCACAATTATAAACTTTTATATTAATAAAAAATAATAATCAAAAGAAAGTTATATTACAATAATTATATTTATGAAGTACATCAACACAAACATCTGAATAACTTATTTCCTGCAAGAAGTCTGCACAAAAAATCAAATATGTAATAAAATAATACATCTATTATTCTGTAAAGTCAAATTTGCATTGATACTAACAATACATTAGTTAACTGAATAACTTATAGTTAATGTTCAATATTAAAAGATTTTGGCCATTATTATTGTTGATTTAGTTAGCAATTTGTGTTAAAGATATGATTTACAAACATTTAAAAATTAGATGCAGATGAAGAACTGTCAGTTTGAGAAGACTGAGAGCTGGTTGGTGAATTAGGAAATGTAGAATTTTTATCAAAGTTGAGAATTTTACGGTGGCATTGTCTAACATACTGCTGTTGTCTAAGGTACATTTTCAACATTCCTTTCACTACAACAAATGTCACTCCACCCTATAAAACAAACATTTAATATTTATTAAAGTCGTAAAAGCAAACGGCTTATATTTTAATGTTAAATCAAATGACATAATATATATGGAATATATTTTTTAATACAAAAAATCTCCAATAAATATTACATACTTTTCTTTTGTGTCTCAAAACTGTTTATTTAATATGCACGTGATCGAATTTTTTAGTAACAAATATCTTAAAATTAAAAAAAAAAACATTCAAATAGATTTCTAAATTTATGGACATTTCTCTTCGTAGAAAGTGCAACATAAATATTCAGTCATAAAAGTATGCACATGAAGAAATACACGACTGAATAAATTATGTAGATGATCTGAAATGGAAATTAAAGTCATGTGATTATTGATTAGGTCATGACCACCTGTTTGGAGCTCTATATTAAATATGCTTTATAGCTCACATTGAAGAGAGGAACACAAACAAATACTTAGTTGATCTTTGTGATTATAGTAAAGAAATTATTCCTGTTACGTTTGTAACCAACATGTTCTACGTTCAAGGCAGTTGGATTAAAAGATGCCTGGATTGACATCAAAGATAATTCCTGTAATGCCATGATTTTAAAGAGTAAAATTGGAAAATTACTTTTTGTTTACTAAAAAGTATATCTTACATCTTATTCATGGCAGGGTAGTCTTACTGTCACACTGTTGCTGCAATGTACAGTATGATAGTAAGACTACCAAGCATAGAATTCAGATCAAACGGGTAGAAAGATTAAATATTGATGATCATTTAGAACCAAGGTTCATCTAGATTTATAACAGAACAGCTAGATTGCAAGGATCCAATCTCATAATTAATTTTTCTTCATATTCTGTAAAATGTGTCTAGCTCAGTGGTCCGAAACCTGCAGCTATAGTTTTTTCCAAAATGTTTAGTCCAGGAACAGAATATTACATATTATTTTGTCTTGTAAGAGATGAGTAAAAAGTGGCACATAACAAAAAATCCAATTTAGAAAGAGCTTTTACAACTAAACACCAATTATTTAGTATCAAATATCCAGTTGGTGATGTAAGAAAGAAAGCAGTCCAAGAATTCCAGAGGAGACAAGAATGATTAACTTCTGTTTTTTATAACTGGGTGCAATCTTCTAACAATGTTAACACTGCAACTTTTGTAGTTAGACAGGAGATTGCTCTGAGAAGAAAGCCATACATGGATGGAGACTAAATAAAGCCATATAACTATAACTCATTTTTAAATGAAATAATTGTGTGTGAGTTTAAAAGCAATTGAAATTCATATAAAATATATAAACTGAATTACAATGGTATATACATTTATTAATTAGATTTGAAAATTACATTTTATGCAAACTAAAGGTTAATATAGAGTAAAATATGGCATTTTTCATTATTAGCATAAGACTTTTTGTTATTTAAGTCTTTTCTTAAATTTGTGGTTACAAAAACTTTATTTATTTATAGTTCACACTGTTTATAGTTTTAACCTACTTCCTTCAATCATACAGAAACAAAACATTTGTGCCAAATGCTTAATATGACAAAATAATACAATTTAAATGAACATAGTTCTACAATTGAAAATATTTGGATGATATAAAATACTTTGTCCATATTTACAAAATTAAAAAAAAAAACTAATATTATTATCTTTTAACAAAACATTTTAAAGAAACTATCTTTTGAATGTCCCAAATTAATAATTGTGTAAAAATACTCAAAATTAAATTTATGATATATTTCAAAGATATACATTTAATATTATATAACACTAACTGATAGAATTCATTATCATGCACATGAGTAAAAATAAACTTAATTTTGGTTTCTAGTACATTACATTTATTTAACTTATATAAACATACTTTCTTTTAACTTAAATGAGTCTTAAAGGGGTTTATTAACTATAAAAATGTACATAATTAACAATAACAAGTTCTTGAACTTCATAACACAATTATTTGCTAATTAAAAAGGAATTACAATACTGAAACACAGCAATAAAAGAAACACAAATAAATCTTTATTTATTACATATAATACATAATTTTTTAAAACAATTTTTGGGACAGAATATTAGTTTCCCTTGAAATAAAAGATAGTGTTTAAACTGAAAAATGATTTATAATACTTACCTTCTTGAAAAATATGGTAATTTTTTTCAAATTTACAACACACTTAACATTAATTAATGTCAGAATGATATTTAAGTACGGATGAATAAATGTGAATAACCAAAATTAAATTATGCTTAAAATTTTATATAGACTATTACAACTAAAAATATATGAATATTTTAGTATATTTAGAAAGTTTGCTTTTTAAATAAGTTGCTCGCATCTTGATTATTATAATAGTATCTACAAGCAAACCAATCATGATTGTAAATAAGTACTGACTCCAAATTTAAAATATTCTATAATACTATCATTGAGATTTATTTTTCAGTATGATTAATGAAATCACTACTTAACCATTTTTTAATAAATTTGAAATATTTAATAACAAAGTGTGACATTGATCATAAAACAGTTAATTTTCCTAATTTACAATTAAACGTATTTAAAGTACAATATTCGTATTTAATCACATATTCTTTCAAACAAGAAAATCATTGATTTAAAACATAAAAAAGTAGTAATAATTTCATATAAAATTAGAAAACAGAAAAGAATTTAATTCTATTTTAAATTATTTTATTATACATACTATATATATATATCTCACTACATATACAGAACTCAGATATAGATTCCTTGAAACATTATTTACAGAACATGTATAATATAAAATTTTTTTGATTCTTTTCATCTATCTATTTTGAATAAATTTATATAAATGAGCTGCTGTTGCAACTACTATCAATAAATGCTCATATATTATGTTACGGGAGACATAATTTTATTTATATTTAAGAAAATGCACTGTTAATTTAGATTTTAAAGATCAAATAGAAAACTTAGCAGCAATGTAATTTAAATTTGGTATCCTTCTATGGTAATTTTTTTTACCTAATAATTCCAGCTGAGTTCTACTAAATATACAGAGTAAAGTAAATTACAAGCTAAAATCCACAAATTATTGAACTGAAGTTCAAACAGCTAATTATTTAATTCATATTTTTTCACTATACAACATATTTAATTCATTATACAACATAAAATAGTAAGATCAAGAACGAAAATTCATTACAATGATACATTAAGTTTTACTTAAATAAATGGATGAGAAAAATTAATAGTATAGAAAATATTTGAAGAAACATTTATAATTTATTTGTCTAGTCAATTTTTACAAAACTAATATGTATTTGTATATTTCTGGAAGACAAGAGGTATTAGTAAAGACAAACTGTTAATCATTACTTAAAAATTCAAATATATGACTGATATAAAAAAAATTAAACCTAGCTAAAATTATCATATTAAATGCAACTGTTACACTCACAATCACATAAAATTTAAAACATTTTAATCTATAAAATATAAAATTTTTAATGTAACTTACAAGGAGAGTTCTCTGAGGATTATGTGGGATATGATTAAAGAAAACTTTTCCAAAAATTGTTGCCATTGTTGGAAGCAGCAGTGCACCACATAAAACACGCGTAGCTGAGACAGGATCAGAGAAAGGAGGAACATCTGGAGGGGGTCGATCAGTTACACTCTGCAACTCAGAGGAGCGACCTAGCAATTTATTTAAACTAGGTAGTCTATTCCAGTATCTTCGCCATACTTTCAAAATGTAATCTTCCCACCTGACCATTTTTCCAAGAATTAACATAATAGGAATAGTGGGAAGACCAATCAGTAGCACTAGTGGGTCTGCTTGCTCCATAGTAGTGAGGCCTTGTTTATGACCTAATATCTGTAAAAATAAGTATACGAAAATTATCAATCTTTGATTATGTATTAATAAATCATGCATTATGATACTATTTCTCCTCTAAGGATAAATAATAATGAATTGAATTTATAAGAAAACCAATAAGAAGGAATAGTGTTAAATTTGATAGAAAAATGAATCTACATTAAATTCATTCTAAATTTGTGTATGCACAATCACTACAAATAAAATAGTTACAAAAACCATGGATTTTGAGATAGTTTTCATATTTAAAGAAAATAATTATTTTTAAAAATTATATACACTACTTTACATTTTCATTATGCTTAAATATAAGAAAATACTTTTCTTAAGTATCTTAAAGCTTTGTATATATGCAAGGTAAGAAAACAGGCCTTGGTTATCCCTTTGTGTTTCAGTGTTCCAGTTGATAGAACATCAAAACTTTGTATCAAACATTTACTTTTAGCTATAAATGGATCAAATGGGCTTAATATGTTCTTTAAACTGTCTTTATAGATAACAGCTGGCAACGCACACAAGACAATTAATAATTTTCAATTTTAGCAGATTATTCAAATCCCTGGATTTTGAAGAAATTTATCCTAATTTTTCTTATGACACAAAAATAATTTTTTGAAAAGAAATTTTTGTGTTACTTTGTTGACTGTACTTTGAACTATTTATTCTATATTACTTTGCACCCTTGGTCATGCTTAATCTGCTATAAAGGCTATATATATGCTTAATCTGCGAAAAAAAAATGCATTATAATGGATTGTTTTTTCGTTCATATGCCAAAGAATTTACATGTTTACATGCTTCACTGCAATCCTTGCTTAGCCGCACTTTTCAGAGTTCTTGTGCGCAGTGTTCCATGTGATGGAATAACCATAAAATTGAGATGCTAAGTACAATCTTTACAAAATTTTTACTTTATAATCTTTTAGGCCTAAATTGACTGCTTACAATTTTTTCATTAATGCCAGAAAGAGTTATTACGTGTATTTGACTATAAACAGGATTATTATTTAAAGTACATTTTGTCCATTTAATCAATTCAACTATTTCTGTTACTAATTCAATTTAAACTTCGATTTCATCAACATAATTATTTAAAGATAATTTTATAATATTACTTGGGAAAGCAACTATGCAGAAATAAAATTTTCATTCATAAAGTGACTTTAAAAAAATGGTTTTGAAATTTTAAAACTAGATTAAATAAGGAAAAAATCAACATGGAATTCTTATTGCATTAGTTAGCACTCTCAAAATTAATTATGGGAGAAAAGACATTAAACCAAGATCTGAAGGAATCAACAGTTTAAAATACAGCTTTTCTGTAAAATTATTTTGTGCAATACAATAAACAAATAGGATGTTCACTACAAGCATTGCATTAAAAATAGAGTAAAATAAATATATCATATAAATGGTTTCTTATAAATCTTAATTTTTTTATAATTAGGTAAATTAAATAAAATTTATTTTTATTTAATTTACCTATTTTTATGTATTTATTATTAATGAACCTATTTTTATTTTAACTTACGTATTATAAATGAATAAATAAAATTTATTTATTTAGTCATTAATAAATAAAAAATGTATGTTATTGTATAAAAAATTTAGGTAACTTTTCCATATAAATAAAATTTATTTATTTGTACGGAAAAGTAAGAAAGGAATAATCACTGATACATAATAAACTGAAGTCATTATATATATTATGCCAACAAATGATGATTATAATTAAAGTATTTTCCTGTATATAATACACACATAATAAGTTAAAAAAGTTTCGAATTTCGTTGTGCGTATTATGTTATGTGTGTAGCCACAGATAATCTGATAAAAACATTTTTCATCAAAAAAGCTTACAATATAAAAAAATGACATTTATGTTTCATAAAATAATTAACAGATAGCACCATGACTCGACTAACATACTTCACCTATAATCAGCTTTGTCCAATTGCGTTCAAGAAAGAATTTGATTTATCCTAAAGATAAGATAGTTGTAAAAACAGGTACTATCATCATTTCGAATTTTGTTTTGGCCTGAGTTACTTTGTTCTGAAATTATTCAAATTCTTATATCATCCTGTAGAAGCAAAAACTTTTAAGTTACACAGCATATTTTAAATTAAAAGCTGTAGAGAAGGCAAATAAAAAAAATTATGACAAATGTATTAAAGTAAGATGAAAACAAAGTACGAACAGCAGATAAGAATGTATCTAATGCAGAATTTGAAAATAAAATCCATTTATTTCAATTAATTATATATGACACAAATTTTTCTAGCTTCTTGGAATTATCGCTCTTGTGTTTTCATCTCAGTGGCACTCTTTGCAATGAGATGGATTCAAACAAATCTTTTTCAAAATAAACGTTTTTTACTGCACAATTTATTATATTTTTTATCATATTGTATATATATATATATATATATATATATATATATATATATATATATATATATATATATATATATTTTATATGAAACCCGCATTACCAGCAGCATATATTTTCAACTATTTGCTGAAAAAATTGCTGTGGGTTATGTACAGGAAAATAAAGTACATTTGTTGTTGTTGTTGCTTATCCTCCATGTCTAACGGAGTCAGACTAGATCCACGAGTAAAAGTACATTTAAAAAGCATTAAATAGATGTGAATATTTCTAATTATAGAGATAACTTGGAAATAAAAAGTAGTTTGCATAAAATAGACACCAGGTAAATGAAAAATTGCAATCCATCTTAAAATAAATATTATAGAACATTAAATATCATTATATTTAAATTTTTGATGATTATTTCTTTTAAAAATGTGTTTAATAAATATCAAGAACCAAACAAACTCCCAACCAAATAAGCAATGTGAAAGTAAATTAAAGCTAAGACTAATGCTCATTTTTCTGTCATTGAGGTCATAGCGTATTGTTGAATACAAACTATACTATATCATCAGCAATTAATGTGCATCAAAAAATGGCAGGATTTAAGAGGTATTATAAGTACACATTAACCACTTAACAGCATCTTTTTTCTGACAAATTGGGTAAAAAAATAAGCATATTTTTCAGAAACAAATTTCTGTTTAAATCGATTATAAGAATTCAAATCAAGAGTGAAAACTATTGCAATTATTGATTTTATGAAATAATTTTAATTTTTATTTGGAGCAATAACAATTGAATTTTTACTTAAAGTTGGCCAGGTGAAATAAGAGAACTGGAAAAAACAATTTACAAGAATTGAATTCAGAAAAGAAAATGTACAAATGTACGTACATCTAATATCTTTTTAAAATTAAGTTTTTGTATGGTAAATTTTAAAACAAGGTGATAAGCATAGTCCAACATCACAATCGGGACAAAAATATCTTGTTTCCTTGCTCATCAGTTTTCCAGAATCATTTCTTTTCGAGCAACACACGAAGCACTGCCTTGTCGGTCGGTCTCAACTTCTTTTCACTGGGAGCAATCACTTCTAAAAAGTATCTTTCAGTCAATCGTAAGGGATTGGGCAAAATTCCTGGTCGTCCTTTTTTATCATTTACTGTCCCATGTCTTTTAATAAGACGATCTATTATATCAAGTCTAAAACTGAGATGCAAGTACTTTCCTTCATGCTTCTGGTGTAAAATAAAAGCATTCCACAACGATATACCCAAAAGGAGGAAGAATATTTTTTTATAATATTTCTTTCATCTCTTCTTTGTGACTGGGTAATCTGAGAGATGTTGATCTGTCTACACCTCCTATGGTATTATTATATTCCATCACTACTTTTGGTTTCTTCCTTGCCTCATCCTTGTGAGATGGTACTTCAATCATTACAGGATTGCATATTATAGATAATAAAGATACAGGTTTCTTATCCATCCATTTGATTAGGCAGACCTTTCCTCTCTGGTACTCACAGATTTTGCCTTCCTTTAGTTTTTTTGACTGCAATTCTTTTGGAACGTCTATTCTGGTAAGTTTGAGGTGCCATACATTTCTGTTTGATTGTTGAGAAGGATATCTGCAAGTTCTGGTGATGTGTAATAATTGTTAGGCATCTACTGAGCAACCAGAACCATCTGTTAGAAACATTGTATACTAGAGAAAGAAAAAATTCAGGCAAATAATTGCAATAAAGTAAAAAAAAATCAGTCACATGAGCGGCGCTCGGGCAAAACAGGAAAGGCTCCATTTCAAGTACCCGAACGGTACTGGAAACGGTTCGGTTCCAGTTCGGGCAAAACTGGGAAGTGGTTAAATAAGCACTAATAGCTGCTATTATAATATTAATTATCATATGAGAAATTTTATTTAACCAAGAATCACTTACTTTTATGTTTAAGATGCAAAGTATCAGTTTCGTAAATTAGCAATTACATTTTAAACAGTGAAGAAAAGGTAAAATATTAAGTAGTTTTAATTGTTTTAAATTTCAATTTCAAAATATAGGTATTTTTTTTAACTTGACAGAGTAATTTTTTTAAAAATAATATAACAAATCAAATTTTTTTTCCATTTATTTTTATGATATACTGTTGTTTTATCGTTTCTGTTTATATAATTAAAAAAATGCATAATAGCAAAACATTATATTTAACATTAATTAAAAAATAGATTGTAATTAGTATTAAAACTAGCAAAAATATTTTGAAAATTATTTTGGATAGAAATTTATATTCTATATACAATTTACAGTTAACAATATTGCCAATTCTAATAATTTATTATTTGCCAAAGGCTTACTGTTTATCTTTTTATTAAAAATTACATACTTGACCCAATTAAAAAAACCTTTATAAGCTCATAAGTGTTAAAATTTTCAAAAATAAATTTTGCTGAAAATGAACAGATTGCATATTGATTATTTGAATTGCTTAAATAATTTTAAAATAAATTCATTAATTTAGGATTTTTATAAATTTTAAAGGGAAACGTCAATTTTTACGTGAGAATTTTACATAAAAATAGTTTAAAATTAATGCTATTGATTCCCATAGAAATATTATTTAATGTTTTTTCCCCATTAATACTTCAATGCAGTCTTTAAGACACAAGTTTAACAAACACTTTTTTATATTCTTAAACATTAAAAAAATTTTTTTTAAATTTGTTTATTTTTTTTTAATCAAACATAAAAAAATTTTCTTAATTGTATAGTATAAACTTCTATATTTGATGAATAAAAAATATATAAATGAGATTTTTTAAGCAGAAGTTATCAAGCAGATGTACATGATGTGAAAAATAGTTCAATTGGATTGAGTGCAAATATTAAATTATGTTACGATAAATTATTTTAGGGAATTAATTACTTATTGAACTAAAATCTTATTTTTACACACATTTTTAATGAGAATGTTTCATTTTGTAACTTACACTTTTTAAAGTGAGTGCTTAATCAAAAGTATTATTTCACAAAAAACTAAGTCAATTATGTAAATTTGGCATACAAAAAATATATAATAAAATAAGTGCAAATAATTAAAATAAAATTACATCAGATGTTTTTCTGAAATGTAAAATTTTTATTATGTAACTAAACTTCATGTACAAATTATTATGTTGTTAATTTGCAATGTTTTTTTTATTTCAATCAGTAATGAAATGAACTCAAGGAGTAATTAACAGCAACAATTTGGACAAATATAGATTTTATGTACAAAATCTAATTTAAATGAGTAATATTTGTCTACATATTCTTAGAGTAATTTTAACATTTTCATTATCATCATTGTATTAATATAATTTTTTATAAAGTTTTACGATTGAAATGATTTTCTTATTTAAATCAAAACAAAGAATAAGAATGTAATCTTGATTTTTACAGTTAAATGATATTGAAATTCTGAACTAAAATTAAATTGTAGTTTTATATTTATTTAATAATGTCTTAGTGGAAACTAGTTAGTCTTTTTCTTAAATAAAATTACATTTTAAAAATTATAACCTTTAACTGGTACATTAGCTTCCAATTTGTAAATGTTTTTTTATTCTACAATTTAATTAAGCTATGAAATTTTTGTTCCAAAAATTATTTAATTACTTGTATTACTAACAAGTTATTGCTTTATAATTTTATAGACAGAAATACCAAATCCATATAATAAAAATATTTTATAATCTCTAATTATTAATAAAATCATGGTACATTGCTTTTGACATTATCGATCACTAAAATCTGATAATCTGATAAATTTCAAACAATAAAGTCAAAAGTTGATGTGATGAAAAACGATTAAATGATACAAAATAAAGATGTTTTGTATTTTTAAAACAAGAAATACAAATTCTCAAATAAAAACAGTTGTTTACTATGAACAACTGTGAAAATATTTTATAAAAAAATTTATTTTAGAGCAAATAGAAAAGAAATATGAAGTTAAAGTATTCTTGAAAATTACCCTGACTATAAGGAAATTAAAAAAAGGCTCTAAAAGGTATAAAATTGTTTATCTATAAAAAAGCTCAAGCATATATAAGCAATTTTTCAATCACAATTTCTAATCAGAGACAGTCAATTGTAATCCAAGTGGTTTTGAAAAATGTTGTCTTGTAAATAATATATACTTTTAATCAACAAACATTGCCAAATTAAATAAAAGTGTTTTTATCAATGATTTTCATGCTATACAGATTTAGCAAAGGTTGTTTTTAAGTTTAAGTGGCATGGTGTTTAATATCAGCCCATCAAAATGAGAAATTTTAATGATGCATGACACATAATGAAATATAATTACCTTACAATTACATGTCATAAACAAGCACCTATATTAAGTATGTTTTCTTTCTGCAATTTTCAGCCAAACATGTTTGAAATTACTTGTAGAGTTACCATGTCAGAAATGTGACTTGAGAAAGAAAAAAGGAACAAAAATAACTAAGTTCTTTAAAAGGAATTTCTATACATCAAGACAAGTTCATCTTAACATTATTCTGCCAATTTCCCCCCAAACTTTTCTATTTTATAAAATAATTTTCTCCATGAAAATTTATAACTTTCCATTTAAATTTGCAAATGTGAACTTCACAAGAATGTCTTTTCTATTAAATAATATCTGGCAGAATTTCTAACAAACTATAATATAGATTGTTTACGTTATCAGACTGGTCATAATTTAAATATACCAGGAATTGATTAATTAAAATAGATTATTGAAATATTTTAATCTACAATAACAGCTTTCAAATAAATACAATAAAAATCAGCTTAAATAATTAAAAGTTTGTGTTTTGTATTATATTCAAACTTAACTCCATGGCACGACAGCCCATGTGCGCCAAGGTCTACAGTGCCCAAAACTGTTTTCATGACCGAGGGCCCTGAGGTGTGAAGCATATGTCCCAGTTAGGTGGTCAGCCTAACGTAAGACCCCCAGTGTTTAGTTCCCAAACATGCTTGGTACTCAGTTTATCGACCCACTGAAGGGATGAAAGGCTGAGTCAACCTTGCCCAGCCCGAGGATCGAACCTCGGACCTGTGTCATGGGAGCGTGAAATGCTGCCGCTAAGCCATTGGGCTTCGTATTATATTTGTATTATAAAATTGCATTACATTTGTTGAAGGTAAAAAAAATTGTACACATTGAGGAAGAAAAAAATCAATCAAAATGAGAAATTATCTGTAACAATGAGTACTTTATAGTAAAGTTTAATAAAATGATATTTACTATTTATATCATTGAAAATTATGTTTTACATTATATGTGTTGAAGGCAAAATTGAATTGTATGCATTGAAGGGGGGAACCAAACAAAAATAAAAAAATTAATTTAACTTCAATATGAGGTATTAGCCTGCTTATACTGACATTCTTTCTTCATAAGGTATTTCTTGTTTAGAATTACTCATGCACCAAAACAAAACATAGAAATCATAATACAAAATTAGAATTATTTTCACAGCTTACTTGCATAACAGTAACTGCTCCATATGTTACAGCAGTCCAATACATAGATCCAACTACAATGCCTGCAGTAGCAAGTGGGCAAACCTTATAGATCAGTCTATCTGCTACATCCAGCACAAACACAAAACGGCCTGGAAAACAAAAATATTAGAAAAAAATTATTTTAGAATGTTTAGTTAATTTTCAAAAATTTTTAATTAACTATTATAACTGAATCACTTCTTTAATATTCATTAACCTTAAGTTATATAAGATAAAATCTAAATCATTGGTTTGATCTTTAAATCAGTGCATAAAGGAAATTTTAATGAAATTTTGTTTCCCAAATTTTCCATAACACAAATATATTCTCTTATCACATCTAGAAGATAAAATTCAGAGATGAATATTTTATTTAATGTGTGCCACACATATAGGTTAAAATATTTCAGAACTGCAGTTATGGAATTTTTGAAATTTTTTTTGGCATGATTATGTAATTTAAAAATGGAAATAACTATATTTCTCTGATCATGTTTTCAGTTTAACTTAGCAGAGAGATTGTCTTTTAAGTACACACATATTTTTTTTTCAACATATACTTTAAATGTTATTATATTTTTCCTATATTTAACACAATTTTTCCTATTTGAAAGGCTCTCTTTTACTCCTTTTACAATACTTTTTATACAATATGAAACCAGGAGGCTTAGTGGAAGTGCTAAATGCTATGAAGGCACTGTTACAAGGTTTGGTCCCTGGACTGGGCAAGGTCCATTCAGCCTTTCATCCCTTTTGCGGATAGGTAAACTGAGTACCAAGCATGTTTCGGAACTAAACACTGGAGGTTATACATTAGGGTGACCACCTAACTGGGACATATGCTTTGTACCCCAGGGCCCTCAATCAGGAAAACAAATATGGGCATTGCAGGCCTTGGTCCACTTGGGCTGCTGTGCCACAGATTAAGGTTTATTTTAGAATAACTTTAATGCTTAACTTAATTAATGCATCATATTCAACATTTTTGTCATTCTGTGGTCATCTTTTGCACATGAGGGCTGGGATCAGTAGTTTATAGTAGATTCTGAACCACTATAAACAACCTAGCTTTAGGGGGAATCAAACTTGTGAACTATTGAAGTGAAGAACAGATTGTTAATTATTCAATTACCAGCTTGACTTATACTTTCTCCAGAACAAATTAAAATCAGACATTTTTGATGGTTGCATTAGAAAGAGTAGACAAATTTCTAGGAATCTAATATAATAGAATAAATTTTTTTATGGTAATAGGAGAAAGCAACTGCACTATAACTTGAAATAACATTAAAATTCTCCTAATTTTATAAACAGTGAATAATACTTAGCATTGAATATTACTCGTCATTTATTTAGAACTTGTCATTTTTATTTAAATTCTGGCACCACAGTTTAAAGAAAATATTACTATATACTGCACTATAACTTGAAATAACATTAAAATTCTCCTAATTTTATAAACAGTGAATAATACTTAGCATTGAATATTACTCGTCATTTATTTAGAACTTGTCATTTTTATTTAAATTCTGGCACCACAGTTTAAAGAAAATATTAATTTACATACAATAGGCTAAAATATACTCATTGTATTAATTTTAACTACTCTGATGAAAAAAAAATTGAACTCTATAATATTCTAGTTTGTAAGTATCATTAAATAACATGTTATCCAATTTTATATAAAAAGGTAAACATTTCTCAAATGATTGAGTAACTGTCACTGCTTATAACTACAAATTGAAATAATATTTTCCTCAGTGGTGCAGTGAAGGAGGGAAGCAAATGTGTCTACCAAGTTCTTGGCACTGCTTGAAGAGGAGTGTTAAAATAATAAAGACAAAACTAAAAAATTTTCAGAAAAAATTATATTTTATTTTCATTAAAATATAAATGTTATTTGGGGATATTTTTAATTTAATGATTATTGTGTTATGTTGATAAATAAACCATAAAGCCTGGGAAGAATCAAATGGTTGTTAGTGAAGGACAATAGGGAGAAAGGCTGGAGAAGCATGCCACAAACAGAAATCTGTAGTTGTTATATATGGCTTTATTGGAAAAATCAATCCAAAATACAAAATAGCTCAAGTATCACAAAAGAAAAAATATAGTAATACAAACAAACCTTTAAATCCATAATCAGAACAAAATAACATGTTAAATGGAAATAAGAATTTAAAAATTTTAAACTAAAAAATTAAAAAGGATAAGGGCACAAGAGGTGCAATCTTTAAAAGAAGCTCATGAAAGTTCTAGCATTCCAACACAGTTTGTAAATCTCATTCTGTTTTTGAGAATCTTTATCTAATTTTGGACATACAAGAAGATGTTTGCATTCAAAGTGCCTGAATTAAAAGTTGGCATACACCAGATGAAAGGATGTCAACTTTATTTATAGATATAAACAAAAATCTTCCAACTTTTATAATTTTATATTAATAAGTTAACACAGTTTGATTCCCATTAAAAATTATATTCTTTCAATGGTGTTTTTGATTATTTTTTATGTACTATACATTGCTCAAATTTGTAGTGCTCTATTATTTTTAAACAAAAATCTTGTGTAAATGGCGAAAATATCAAACTTTTTCTGATAAAATTTCTGAAATATATTAATTATTTCCATTTTTATGTATCTGAGGTGTTTTCAAAGTTATTTATGAGTTCTAATTATTTTTAAAGATAGTATAAGTCATGTTACAAGCATATGAAAAATTATAATATTGATTAAGCAAATAAATCTTTTCTATTCAAAATAAAAAATATATAATATTATTTGTAATTAATTAATTATTTAAAAATTAAAAAGGAAAAGTATTTTGTAGAAATTTTCATGTTCTACAATATTATTTGACATGATATTCATTTTCTTACAGATTAAATAATTTTAATTAGCAACCAATTTTTTTTATAATATTTTATATTTTCTTTTATAAATAAAAAATGAGAAATTTTAATGCCATTTTAATTAAAATAAAATAGTAAAAAAATCACCTCCTAAAAAAGAAAATTTCATAATTCTGAAATATAATTAATAAAGATTTCTTAGAAAATAATTAAAACAGCAATAAAAAATTCTCTTTAGAGATCCTTTGTATTTGTATCTTTAATAATCTACAGCAAATGGATACAATCTAAAAAAATTGTTACAAATAAAATGAATGAATGAGAGTACAATATTTCATGTCACATTTCTTAAATTTGATTTCATAATTATATTATTATAAATATATAAGTTATGTCATTTTTCACTCAGCAGTTTTGATTAGACAACATAAAATTATGAGGATGGAATTATAATATTTTAAATTTCATTAGATGAATAAGTTAAATTTCTGAGATTACCCTTTTATTGAACATTTAAATTGGTAGCTTCTTAAAATTACCATATTGTACATTTTCAATACAATCCTAGAAAAAAAAATAAGGTACTAGTAGGTATTTAAATATATAATTACATTCATTAGCTTGGGGCTTCAGTGTGTCAAAATTTATAAAATTTCATTTTAAAGAAAACAAGGTCATATAAAGAATTCTAATGACTTCAACTTTAAATTTCTTCACTGACTGATAAAATAAAATATACTTGAATTTCTTTTTTATCAAGCAGAGAAAGAACCCAATAAGAATGAAAAAAGAAAAATTTCAGCTCTGATTAAATTACTTTAAAATATCAATTTTGATATCATTATTTATGAAAAAGCATTTCCTTATATTATTTAAATGCATTGATTATATCAGAAAAAATACTACATTAACTTTTAATATACAGAAGTGTAAATAAAGGAAAAATTAGTACTAAGAAAATTTCTCTGTGAAATTATTGAGTATCGCTTGAAAGTAAAGATAGATTTCATGTTATCGCAAACTTTATTGTAGTCACTTCATTTAGTGACGCTTATACTTGTATGAAAATTTTCACTGAAAACTGTTTTTTATTTAGCATTTTTTATACAGCACTGCAACTTTCTGAAATCAAAGTGAGACACAATGGTGAGAACTGAAAAGTATTTACCATATTTTCCTGAAAATAATCCATGGATTATGTGTTAAAAAAATTTTAATTTTGTTGTGGATATTATATTGCACCATAGATAATTTTATAAAAGACCTTCCCCATCAGAAAAGCTTACAATAAAGTTTTGAAATGCTGTTAATGTTTTATAAAATAAATAAAAGATGGCATTATGGCTTGGCTGACTTATTTCAGCTATAATCAGTTTTGTTCAATTATATTCAAGAACGAATTAAGTTCCTCAGACAGATATTACGCTGCTATTGGCTGTCATCATCCTGAAAATATTCAAGCTCGTATATAATTATATGGAAGCAAAAGCATATAAATTACACAGCATATTTTAAACTGAAAGATATAGAGAAGGCAAATAAATCATGGTGACAAATGTGTCAATGTAAACAAAGCATGTGCAGTACAAAAAAATATATCCAATATATTTAAGATATTTCCTTTTTTATTTAATTATTGATGTTTTTCATTTTTAATTTTATTTCATTTTTTATTTTATATTTCATTTTTTATTTTCATTTTTATATTTCATTTTTAAATATATTATTTTTTAAATATATTTCATTATATTTCATTTTTATTCAATATATATTCAATATATTTCATTTTTAAAATTATGTCTAATCTCATCTTAAAAGTTATAATTAAAAACTTAAAATTGATAAGTTTTACAAGAATCTTTTTGCAATTATCGCTGTTGAAATTAATAATCAATCTGGTGATTTCATATTGTTTATTGGACTTTGTGATAAGGTAGATGTAATGTTTTTATAAATAAATGTCTTTTCTGTATAATTTATTATATTGTTTATCATACTGCACATTTTTTATTTTATGAGACATCACACTATCAGCAGTATATATTTCCGACTATTAGTCAAAAAATTGCAACAGATTCTAAGATGATGTGGATTGCGCATAATGTTTTTTTCCTTTTAATCTAGAGGATAATATACCACTATGAGGAAAATACAGAACCATTAAATTCAAGGAAATTACAGTTTCCTTTTTCTTGTTACTGTTTACGCAATTAGTATATCATTACTTCCCAAATATCACTAGCCAACTATCACAAATTTTCATTTTTTATTAATAGCATTAGCCTTATTTTATTGAAAACAATGACTTTATAGGAAAATTTTGACACTAAAAGAAAAGCTTTATTTTCTTCCTACCACATATTCTTTACAGTTTGCTTTTTAACCATTTTTAGCTAATATAAAATTATTAACCTGCATGCATAGCTTTGAATCAAATTACTTAAAGTTTAAGCTTTTTTGCAGTAATTTTTATTGGACTTATAATTTTGTTGTCTTTATATTATCAATTTATGCTGAAAAATTCTATTTTATATAATTGAGTACATATAAAATATTTCTTGATTAATTTTTATTAGTTATTTCAATTTATACTATAAAAACGAGTTTTAACTTTAAAAAAATCATTCTAGAGAAATATAATGTAATCAGGCACATGATTATTATACACTGTAAAAAATTAGAAATACCTTTGAATGTCATAAATTTATTGAATGAAAAGAAAAATATACACAATTGCATAAAACATTATCCTCAAAAAAATTCAGAAAAAAATGACATCGTATTTTAATAAAGAAACCCATTTCAAAACTTTAAGAAATAATTTTATTAAACATTAAAAGTAAGTACAAATTTTTCATTTGTAAAATGACCAGATGAGAAAACTTCTCGAAGTAAAATACGAGATATGAATGGTAAAATTTCCGTTTTTATCTGAATACTTGTAATACTTGGTTTGGTTTGATACTCAATTATCATTTTTAGGATAAATAGGGCTATTTAGATCGGGACCTACAGTTTAAAATCTAATTGTAGGCAATAATTTGTATCAATGAAAAATACTATAAATTTACATTACTTTTGGTTGTGAATAATAAAATTATGATTTCCTTAAAAAATGTATAAATAGATAATTTGTTTTAATGACACTAAACCTTAAATTCCATTAAAGCTTTTTACCTTCATGATTTCCTACAATGGCAATGTTTATCCAAATATGAGAATCACATTTTAAATAATCCTTATTATTTCAATATCAACTGTGAAAGTTTGTTCAGTAAATTAAAATTAATTTGGACACATTTACAATCAATTATGGTACAAAATCGTCTCAGCAACTTAGTATTTTTAAACATAGAACAAGAAAAACTTGAAGTGATTAACTCTGATGAAGTAAAGGAACAATTTGTTTCAACAAAGACAACGAAAATATATGCAGTATAATTAACATACCAGATTATTATTCTTGTTAATAAGTACATCTACTTATTTTGTAATAAATATTAACAGGTTACCATTGCCAAAAAGTTGTTTTTTAAATTAATTCCAAAATGATGTAAATCCAATTAATTCACAGTTACATTTCTGAATCCCATTCCAGTTTTGATTTTTTAAATTAAATTTAATAATTTTTAAACTTTATAATCACTGAGAATTTTTTAATAACAACGTATATTGAATAAAAATAATCTTTACAGCAGAATTGTTTATTTTGAAAAAATGTAGAAATCTATTAGTCACAGCAGCTCTAAATTAGTAAAGCTTTGCACCAAGTAATTTTTAAAATGTTAAAAAAAATGCTTAGTACAATTAATTGGCTCAAACAGAAATTCTACAGAAAATATGTGTAAAAAGTATTTCAATTTTACAAACTTCAGTAAAGCTTCATACTTCTGTAACAAGCGACAACTTAGATATCAAATCATCAATTTAAAGTATAAAATTTCATGTATCAATATTTTACACTGATATTTCATAATAATAAAAAAAAACCTTTAGCAGTAATAACAATGACTTAATTAAGTTATTTTTTATTTTTGTTTCAACATGTTATAATTGCTTTAATCATTCATCTAAACATTTTAGATTTAAGTTTCTAAATGTTTCAGAAAGTTGGATTATGAATTAAAATATTTTGGTAACAGTATGTTAAACAGAAAGCTTACCAAAAGGAGGAAATACAAGGATGTATTCAGCATTACACTGAGGACAAGAAACACTAGTTAAACTGTTCCCTTTTTGTTTTTCATCAATCCAGCGCTGCAAACATGTTTGGTGGACCCATTTTGTGGTACCTCGGCACTTGCAAGGTTGAACCCATTCTGCATCTTTATCATCTTCAGTACTTCCAAAACAAACCCAGCAATTTATTCTACTATAATTACAAATTTAATAAGTAAAATTAAACAATTAGTTAAATAATATAGTCTATTAAATAAAAAGTCTGATTAGATTTTCATACAAAATTACAGATAGTTAATTTAAAATTACACAATTTTCATCTCATTTTTTGGCAGAGAATACATATTTGACCTTTCAAGAATTATTCAATAAAATGATTATTTGAAAAGTATTGATCATAGGTATGTTTTAACATATACTCCTCAAAATAAAAACCTAACTCCCTTTTTAAGTAATATTAAACTGTACACAATCTTCTTTTGAATTTGTATATATAAGTACTGATATTAAGATCTTTAAATGTCATAATTTTTAAGCATCTTAATATCAATTGTTAGAAACATTTAAATACTTTCTTTACCATCTAAGTAAATATATGAATTTCAATAATTTGATTTAAATAAGACATCCAAGTAACACTTATTTTGAGTCAGGTATTATTTGAAAACACTTCATTGCCAAGAGCAAAATGATGTGCCAAATGTAGATATTTTAATATGAGGAATTTCGAAATGTGCATTAATTGTGATTCTATGGCAACTTCTAATACACATGGAAGTTGAGAACTCTTACATTTAGCAACATTTAATTTATTAATATTAATGTTAAGTTTTTTAAAAATTGAGTTGTAAATTTGAAAATTTTGATTTTTAATTATTTTAATTTGAAGTCAAAAATATTCAATGGAATTTGGAAGTACAAATATTTTATTTTAAATTAAAAATTATATTTGTGTGTGGTGAGTGTTAATGAAAATGATGTTTTTAAAATTGGAGCTTCAAGGTAGTGACTTGCAACGAAAATGACACAACCTATACTGTGTTACTTTCATAACATTTTATTTATGGGTAATATGTAAAAATATAATGAGTTATTAAATTTTTAGAAATGTGCTGTAAGTATATGTATACATAAATATCATGATAATTAAGCCCTTGCCATTGAATGAATTAAGAATAGATATCCAAATTAACATATCATATGGTTTAAAAACCTGTGAGTTGAGAGTAAGAATACCAGTGGTTATGAGAAGAGGTGAACTACACATTTACTCAATCATAGATTATACAGTAGTGAAGAAAATTGGGAATGTCCAAGGAGCTTTTGTGGTATTGATTTCTTTAAAAGTTCAAAATAGGATTAATATCAACTGCATTAAGTTTCAAAATATGTCAAGGATTTGGAAATCATGCTCTAAATGAACATACTGCAAGACACCTTTTCAAAAAATTTAGCTAGAGATTGAGACCATTGAAGTAGATTTATGCTAAGCATTGAGACATTTTTTGTATAAAATTCAGAATTTTTATAATAAAGGAATTGTAAAGCCAGAGACAAGTTAGCAGAAGAAGCTTTAGGCTGATAAAGGTTACTTTGAAGACAGGTAATAATTTCTGTAAATAATTTTCTTTTTGACCATTAAGAATAAGAATTATAATTTGGTAAAAATCCTATCAGCCAGTATGTGTTGGGTGCAATATCCAATCTTCATGCTATGTACAGCATCACTATCTTGCAAATCTAAATTACTTCACTTCATGTAATATACATTACTTCTTTCAAATTCGAAAAGTGCTCAAACTTAAATCCTAAATAATTCCATTTCTTGGTATTTTTAATTTCAAATCTTGATATTATGAATATTTGATTATAATTATTCACTAAGGAAATATTACAAAACTAATCATTAAAGTTAATTCTTTATCTTTAGCAAAAGCACTTAAACACAGTTCATTGATTAATGTATAAGGAACACACAGCCCAAAAACAATATGAACATTGGAGCACAGAAAGAATATATGAAATGAGTCAACATATCAAATAGATAGGAGATTTAGAATTCGCCTAAGACCGGGGAACTGTACAATGGGTACAATGCGCCAAGCGGGTGAAAAAGTTCGGCAAACGAGCTTAACAGTTTGGAATGTGTATGCATGACGTGATTTTTGTTTTATGACACAAGGTGATCATATGACATGCGTGGAGTTTGTTTTGTGTGTAACCCTTGGAGCATTCAATGAGTAAGTTTATTTGTTTAGAATTTAAGAATTTGTCATGTTAATGTTCTCTTTATTGGACTTAAAATTTTTTTGAAGCTAAATTAATTCAAATTTTTGCTTTGTAGGCCATTAAAAGATCTGTGCAGAATACTAATCATGTGCCTGGCCAGTTTGATTCATACATCACAGAGCATGCATGGCAGAGAAAAGATAAAGAAAATACAGTAGAAGATTTCTTTAAACCATTTATTCTCCAGCCAAGGGCGATGATTGTGAAAGCAGTGAAGATTAGGCTAGTTATTTTGTTTTAGATTAAAATTTTATTCAGAGTGGTAATTAGAAACTCTAGTATTTATAAAAATGTATGTTTAAATAAGTAAATACATCTTTAAGTAAGCTTTATTGTGTGCTTCACATTAGTGTTAGATTGTGCCGTACTGAAATTTTTTTAAGATGGGCATCACTGCCCGATTAATTAAAATTTGAGTTTTAATAAAAAATGCAAATTGTTAAGGTTAGAAATTTAGCTTTATTGCTCAGTTATCATGGTGTAAACTACACTGTTTTTTTAATGTTATAAATTACATCTGAGTCTATACTCTAAAAGTTTTAAAAGGAAATTTCGGACAGTAATCAGATTCTTTAGTGAAGTTCATGGTTGAATAATTTACTTTCACTCATGTCGCTGGGTAAATGCTCTTGTCTTTTTTCAGTTGCGGTAATTTTTTTTTTTTTTTTTTTTGTAAATGAAAGAGACCTTAATGTCAAAATGATCAAGATATCAGATTTTCAGCCACATTATTCTGAGCATCAATTAAACAAATACATTGCAACTCAAATATTGATTTCATGAGGTTATCCAAGCCATGATCACTTTCTGCAGAAACACTGTACAAAGCTATTGATTGTATTTTGATGCATAGGCTGTAACATGAGAAAATTATATTAAATAGAAGAAATCATACACAAATTGCTGAAAAAATATGGGATTTTAACTACAGTACAGTTAATTATCTACAATTTACAGGATTAATGATTCTCAAGAACAAACATTGATCCAAGTTTCTCAATCATAAAGCATAAAAAATACATGAAAATAAATTTGCAAAAAAAGATTTTAAAAAACTTCAGTTTATACATGGGAATTAAAATTGTCACTATGTCTATGGGACTACCCTCTAGTACGTAAATCATCAATGTTTGTGAAAACAAGGGTCCACTGCATTCAAAATCATAATATTTGTAATTCAAAATTGTGTGATTTCAATTCAAGCTTGAATTTGGGAGAAAATTAAATTAGTTTGTCACTCAATGGTTATATTTGATACACAGTCTAATTAGATAAGCACCTATGGCATGAATTCCAAATTACTAAAAACAATTTCGATGCCTGATTTGAACCCATAAAATGTTGAACAGAAAGGCAGAGTGCTTAATATTTGGCTGCCAGCTTATTTATAAAAATAAGATGTAGCAATTACATTATTGCCATCAGATTGTAACACGTGTATTAATAAGGAATATTTCAATAACTATTTATTTGATGAAGACACATGCAACAATATAAATAAAACAATATTGCGGATGATCTGGCAGCTTAGCATGTAATTATCAAAAATCATGCCAAGTAATAGATTCAAACTGAATTCTATTCTTACTTTATTCATAATCATACTAAAGGCTCAAAAGTACTAATTATTTTACATGAAGAATGTCAGTTATTTGAATAATAATAGCAACCATGGTAAGTAATAATGATTTCAAAAAACAGAAAGATTAAATACCAGAAGGCTGCATGGTAATAAAATGTGCCAAACTTATTTACTGCATCAGAAAGTTTTCATGGTATTGCATGGTGTAATGTGATTGTGCACATGTGCAAAATTTGTTTGGTAGTAACCTTTAAAGCATTTAATTAATGCTTCGTTTTCATTTGATTTACAATGCAAGTATATGAAGTAGTTAATTAAATATTTGTTTAAATTTTAAAATTTATTTTGATAGAAAGTTAAATTTGAATATAAGTTAAAAATTTGTTGAATGTAAGTTTATTTTAAGTGTATGAGTCAATAAGTTTCAAACTGTTTCATAATAAAATTTGAGTTTTAGTATTTGTGTTTAGCTAGCAATAGAAAAGTATAGATATAAATTGAATTTGTCTTTTTTTAAAAAAAAAAAAAATTCTCCAAGTGATGATTAGGTTAGTATTTATACCTTATTTGATATTCAATTAAAATTGCTGTAGTATGTAACAATTTATGTATTGAGTAAAATGACTGGCATGAATTTAGGGGTTTCCCGTGAATCATAATCTTTAAATTCAAATTTTCATCACAATGCATGTTGATAGAATAATTATAACTATTTTTCTTTATAGAATTGTATGTTATTTCCAATATAAATTTAGCTTTACAGCCCGATTCTCACCAACATTGTGTTTGCATTAATATTTTCTTCAGATGGCACTGCCTATTTAATTAAATTCTGAGCTTTCATATAAATGTATGTTATGTTTTTGATTTAGTTTCATTGATTGGTTCTCTCTGGCACTAGACTGCACTTTCACTGATTTTTTTAAGGGGGACATCTTTGTCTAATTAATTATATAAAATCAGAGTTTTCATAAAAATTAATTTTATTAACATTATAGATTTAGCTTTATTGCTCAGTTGTCTTTGTGGAAGATTATGCTACAATGACGTTTTTTAAGGTGGACACTACTGACCAGGTAATTCAAATCTGAATTTTCATATAAAGAAAATTTTTGTTATTTACGTCACTTATTCAGCTTAGTTGCCTGGTTGACTCTCATTGTAGACTGTATGATTTTTAGTTTATATTTGTTTTTTACTATGACATCTTTGTGAAATTAATTTCTAGTTATTAGTATTTTAATACTCTTGCAGTAAGTAATTAAAATAAAAATTGACATTTGAAAAAAAATGAAATAAAAAAAAATTGACATTTGAAATTTAAAAATTGTGAGATCATGTAATGTTTAAAGTTTGATTATGATCATGGTTTTAAAAACCAGATGTTGCATGACATGGCCTAATTTAGATATACTTGGGCAGTGTTTGGCATGAAAACTAGAAATCACATCAAACTGTGCAGGCTCCTAGGATTTTACCAACAGAAATTTAGAGAATGAGGCATAGATGACGTACAATACAGGACGCGAAATTCTGAGTTTGGTGTTTTTTGGCAGATTTTTTATGCATCTAGCAACATGATTTATAATATGTCATAGATATGAAGATCTATAAGAATTATGCAGAAAATTCTTTTATTGCAACCCCAGTATTTACATCATGCAAATCACAAAACATCAACTTGGCAACATTTCTTCATTGCCAAAAAATTCAGAATTTTGCATCCTGGACTATACAGCATCTGTGCCAAAAAAGGCAAGTCAGAAGCATATTAATTTTTTATATTTACGTTTTCAAGTTAAATCCATAATTAGTATAAAAATGATAAAATTTTACCTCATTTACAAAGAGTAGAAAATTTTAACTTGGCATTAAAATTTTTTCGAAGAATTTAAATAAATACTTAAGTTAAATCGCGATCAAAAAATTTGGGAGACGTGTGCCTGACAGGCAAGCTACAATAATTTGAAGGAATCAGGCAATATTGCTACAAACAAAATTAAAATTTTTAAAGTGAAATTTTAATGGATTAATAAGATTTATGCATTCTTATTGATACACTAACTTTATATATTACTTTATTTTTAAGAGAAGACAATATGATGTTTTTTAGGAAACAGATTATAAATTCTTCTGTTCAAAAGAGCATTAAGAATTCAACTGATTTTGTTACAGATAATATTTCATACCCATCATTCTGAGATGCCTCATCAACTACTGAGGCTGTTGCTTCTTCTGTTGTCGGAAAAGATGGTAAAATTTCGTTTTCTTCAGTCATATTTTGAGAAGATCAATAATTTCAGTGAGAATAAATAAAGGATAAAGTAATATTTAAAAATAATATACTATAGTGTTATTTCATATCTTCAGAAGAAATCGTTCTGAGCTTAAAAATATTTAGACAAAAATATTTACTATTTATTTGGCATTACATCACACTTTCCTTTCCTTCCCCTGTTCATAAGTTTTATTGCCAGATATCATAGTTTTCAAAATATAGAAATTTAAAACTGTTAAACTAACATAGGATAGTTCGTAAATATTCAGAATGCAAGAAACATACAATAAAGTTATTCTTTACGATAATAAAATTAAATTCGATAGTATTTAACTCAATTAAGTTTACTGATCCTTTAAATAGGATTTAAATTTATTAAATATATACATATGGAAAAATTTACATTATTAATCATAAAATAGAAAATCCAAAGTATCATTTATGTCAAACAAATTTCTTTTTAACTATCTAACACAATTAAAAAAAATCCAAAGAAATTTTCTTACTGTAAAATCAATATTACGAAAAATCAATATTGCATTTGGCAACGGGTTTGCGCAGAAGTAAAAACAAAAATGTTCCTATCGTTTGGTTTCGGTGCTGCTGCAGTGCGCATTTACACAGGACGGTCGAACACGGCACTTGTCACGTTCTGTTACCGAGAAGCAAAACAGCTGATATTCAAAATAAATAACTACGCGATCTCGTTAGCCGTCTGATGGGGGATTATAATTTTGGTGTAAATTCGAGCGTCGCAGCTTTATCTCCAGTTGATTTTCAAACAAATTCTTGCAATACATCTTTATTTTTTCCAAGCGAGCCGGTCTCTCATACAATGCAAGATGATCTCCTGCTCGATAAATCTACCGGCAAACAACTGCAGCAGCTGTCTCCTTCAAATGATAGCAACACTAATGGAGATCAAAATGGATCAGATGATTATTCTTTAAGAAATAATAAAAAGAATGAGGATTCCGAGAATGATGATGTTCAGATCGACAAGAAGAGTTTGGACTCTTCTTCTCCTGGAACAACCTCCTCTCCTTTACAGCTTGGTTTTTCGGAATCATCGAATACAATAAATATCACATCTACTGCACCAAGCTTTTGGTCCACGGTTAATACCGATGACTCTTTTGTGCAAGGAATACCAACTATGAATGGAACTTTGCCGTTCCAAAACTTCGCATCTTCAACAAATCCGATTCTAAGCACCAACATGGGACCTCAGTTAAATCTCTCTCAACAACATACACCCCAGAGGCGTGCTATTACCGGTGCTCACAATTTCCCCCAAAATAGGCATCAGCCACAACCTAATTTATTTAAAGCTTATACAAATTGGAGCAGCCCCCATCAAACTGCATGGTCAACACCTCAAACACCAAATACCCTTTCTGCGTGGAATGCAGTGAATATTTCTAATCATAAAAGGTCCGTGCCAAATATGAGTCCCATCTCACCCATGAAGAAGACGCAAACAAATGTTGGTCAACATTCAATGGTAATATCACCGTCCAAATTCCGCCGCAGTACATCAATGCCTGTTGGAAAACCATTTCCTCATGGACTTGGAACAAATTCTAATTATGATATTACTGGTGATGAGAACAGAGATGGAAATGTTATCTTACCTTTTCAGGTAAATTTTTTTTGACTACTTAAGATTTTTATTACTATAAATCTTTTCCCTGTTTAATCTTCCTGCCTGTAATATAATTTAATTCCTATACAAATTTAAACTTTTTTTGTTTTGAAATTTTGTTAAAATTTCTTAGTTATTCTTTTGCCTAAGAATGCAAACTATGTTCATAGTTTTTCTATCTTGAAAATGTATTAATTAGGTATTCTTTTTTTTATGCAAAAAGATTTGCATGTTTATAGAACATATTATGTAAATAATTTACAGTTTTAAAACATTAAATTTTAATTTTTACATTATTTTAAATATTTATATAAAAATGTATTTGTAATTTCAGCAGCACATTTTTTAAAATTATAAAATAATTTTCTCATTAAATTGATATATAAGTTATATTGAAATAAAAATTAAAGAGAATTTTTGTGTTTAGTGCATTTTTTAGTTTTATGTAAAAAATAAAAATATTTAAATGTTATGCATGATAAAATGTAAATGTGTTGGGAAATAAAATATACATTCTAATTCTTAAAAATGGGCAAAATCAACTGAAAAAAAATTTACTTTTTCACATTTTAAATCATAATATTTTTTAGACTTTCATATTATTAATAGTGTTTGATGTGTTAATTGTTGATTATTAATGCTTGTAGTTATGTATTGATAGCATTTATATTTTGTACTCTTTTTTTTATTTCGCCTACAAAGAAAAATATCAAAATTTTTACTTTAAAATGTGTAATATTTATATATTATATTTTTTAAATTAAGGTGTAAGCCTGAAAAAATTTTTTTCTCTTTGTTCCAAACTCTATTTTCTTCATATACTTAACAAACAGAATTTTAAGGTTATGCTATATAATTTTACTCTCAAATAATTAAATATTTGAGATATTTGATGTATTTAAATATGCTTTTTGCTTGAAAGAGAAATTTTTTTTAAATGATAAAATCAAAGATATTAAAATTCATCATGTTAAATTTTGATTGGATTATTAATGATTAATTATTCATATATCTTAAAAATACTTTTTAATACCCATGTTCTTGTAATCATTTGATTTTCTTTTAAATAAGATTCAAATATTTATTCTTTTTAATTATTTAAAATGTTCTAAACTAATATTTGTTAGTTTTTTAGAACATATATTTTCATTTCTTTTTCTTTTTCTTTTTTTTTAAATAGTAAATACTTCAATACTTATTCTGTTTATCTAAATTAATGTCTTAAATTTTTTTTATTTTTCTTCTAATGAATAATATTTGATACTTTGAAATTTTTTAAATCTAATTTATTAAAATTTGATTATATTCATAATTATTTATTTTGTTTTATTTAAAATTGACATTACTTAAAACAATACATTAAGAAGTATATTAATTGACTTTTTAATTAGTCAAGATAATTCTTTATACATGGAACATTCAATTCAATTTTTTTTATTTCAGTGTTCTTATATTTTAATAGTTATTTAAAAATTAGAAAAAATTAAAACTTATGTAATAAAGTTGCAAATTAAGGCTTTAATTAATTTTTTTAATGTTGTTCATCTCATTAAAAACATTCAAAATTATGGAAATGAAACAATAATTTTAAGAACTGTATTATTTTAAGTTAAGATTGTTCATTTTCTAATATTCTCATTAAATTATAACTAATATTCTAAACAAAATAGGAAATAGATAAGAAAATTCAACTTTTTATATACCTTATAATATCATAAGAATTATATTTTTAACATGTTAATATTATACTTTTTCTTTAAAATTACATTATAAGTAATATTTATAATGTAATAAAAAAATCTTTAAAAAAATTTATGTTTAAATCTCATTTTTAAATTTTATGGAAGATTTAGTTTATTTTAATGATGAATTTTAAAGAATTCATTATTAGAATAAACTAAAAATTCTTGGTGATGAGGTAAAAATTCTTAATTCTAAATGTTTTAAAATTTTTTTAATTTTTTGCTTATAATTAAATTTTATGGGTTAATGTATAAAATGTTGTTTGTTTAAAAAAAATAACTTAATAATTTGTAAAGTCAGAAAAGGAAATTAATGTATCTGTATGTAAATATTGGTGAAGTATATTAGGTTTTTCCTCATGTTTTAAGAAGTCCAACAATCATTTAGTTTTGTTGATTTTAATTTTTTAAAATCTGAATGAAAATATATATCACTATATTGGTAGCCACTGAATACTTCACAAAATGTGCCACAATATTATTTTTGCTTGGTTATAATTTCATATAAATAAAATCCAACAAATGTTATTTTAGAATTGTTATAGTTTTACAACTTTTAAATATTGTTGAGACCGATACAGAATTGAGATTTCAGAAGTTATATAATATTACATATTAATTAATATTTTTAAAAATAATTTTTTCTTAATAATAATTTTGAATTAAATAATTACATAGCAATAAAAGATTTTTTATGTCTATCAACTATAAAACTGCTGTATAATCAAAGTATCTGTAAGTTTGAAAAATTGGGCAGTTATGAAATTTTTTGGATTATCTAAGAAATTTTACAAATTCTGTTATCAAAGTTTTAGATGTATGTTATTATTTCATTTTTATTATTATTTCAATTCTATTCTTCTTTTTTGTTTTGTTTGCAAAAGGCTTATAAATTTAGCTGATTTTAATTTTTTTGTAAAAATAATAGTTTTTTAGATACTATTACAAAAAATTTGAATACTTTTTTTAATTCTAAAAAATCTATAAAACTTCCCAACAATTTATTTCTGTTAAAGTTTAAGGAAATGTAGAGATAATCTGTATTTTTACTATCTATCTTCTCTGTATATTATAAATCTGTATATTTATTTAATTGTATCTGTATTTTTATGTAAATGAAAAAAATTAATCCTTTTTTATGAACTATTTGTAGATATGCATCAAATAGTAAATATGAATTAAAATGTATTAGAGTTCTTTTATTAAGACATTATATTTCATTTAATGAATTAAATTTAAAATTTATGTACACAATATAACAAGATTTATATAATTTGATAATTTTTATTTATAAAATTATATATTTGTTTATTTTTAAACACATTAGTTTATTTTCATTTATTTTATTAGTTAATTTACCTAATTGGGATTAACAAAATTCATCTAAAAAGTTGTCCTAATTACTTATATTTTAAGTAAGAATTCTTTTATTTCATTTTATTTAATGTATGTTATATTTATTTATTTTTATTTGTTTCATTTTCATAATTTTCACTTATCACATTACATTTTCATGTAGAAATGTTCTGATAAATAGGTATGGAGATCAAATTTTGACTTTATATCATTGTATTGAAATAATTAAGACATATCTGCGATGACAAGAGTGTTCCTAGCACATGTTTTTTTAATTCCAAAAACTGACTTTTGAAATTGCTGTACATACTGCAATTATTTTAAGCTAAAATTCAGAAAATGGCTATATTTTAAAGTTTTCTTTCGTAAATTCTTTTTTATATTAATTTTTCTCAAGTCTGGTCAAAATTTCTTTTTGTTAACAATATGTAACTTACAGTTAAAATATCATTTTTTATTAGTTTACTTTAAAAACTACAGTTGTTTAATTTATATTTTACATTTTTGGAATATATGTAATTAGTCAATTCATAGGACTCTTCTAGTCAATTCCATGAACTCCTTATGCCCTTTATAAATGATATTTGTGTGTGTATAGTTTCTTTTTCCTATTAAAAAGTTAGAAAATATAAAGTTGAGAGAGATTGCTTCCTGTATCAAATGTAATAGCTCCAATCTAGTTAAATCTAGATTTAAAAATTAAAATCTAGTTTTAAAAATACTTTTTAATTAATTTACATCTAACTTCAAAATCAATTGAAAAATAAAATTCCGTTTACCAATAAAAAAAATTTTTTTTTTAAAAAAAAGAGATATTTGAAATTTACTTCAGAATTTTTTTTAGGATTTTTTTTAAAAATTTGATGGAATTGCTTAACAAAAAAATTTGAATTTAATTGTTAACACTTTTATAAACATGAATTTGAAATTAGAGTTATTGTGTTCTGTTTTTCCTTAACTGCCAGTGTAGTGTAATTAGCTATGGTTCATTGAAGATCAAAGATAGTAATCGATCTAAGTCTTTCTTCCGTGCTGAAGATTGGTTTTATGTATCTTTCTGAAGTTTATATTCTGGACTTTTTTCTGCTATTAAGAGGCAGTTTTAATGCGACATAAATGTACAAAACTTAATATATTTCCTTCTACACCGTATTTTGGAGTATTATTGACCTTTAGTGCAATAATACAATCAAATACAGCATAGAAGTGTAATTTAGCGTAGAGATATATTTATTGCAAATTTATATAATTGATAATTTTTTCAACCATCTGTGGAGATCAATAATTACAATTTCTTGAAGAATTTTAGTTCGAATTCCGATCGTTTATTTTTGTATTTAAACACTTTGCTCGTTTCCATGGTATTTTTCTTTACACCATCATAATTAACCCGTTGTATAAGTTATGCAGTTCAAGGTAAACACATTCGTCAGAATATTTTTCAATTATAATGTACATCTTTTTTATGTATTAAAAATAATAAGTGAAATTAAAAACTATATATATAAATTGACTATATAATTGTTTTCTGGTAATCATTCATTAAATATATTTTTACAAGTCAAAGAAGCTTTGATTGTGATAAAATGGTTTAGTTTGTTGAATAATGTTTTGATACATAAAAAATGTATAATACATATGTTCAAAAATGTACATATTGATAATGAACAAAGAAATTTTATTAAGAACATAAAATCTGTGTAAAAAATATTTTTCTAATACGCGTTTAAATATAAAACTAAAACTGTAAATAGTATAGTTAAATGAAACTGCAGTTTAATAAATGTATTTTCTTCCAAGATCTTCGTATATTGAAAAATAAATTTAATTTAAAAAAAAAAAGAATTTTCCTTTGCTTTGTTGTTAAGTTGTCTCATCGTATTTTAATTTCATGAGCATCATTTCGTGAATTCCTTGTATTTTTAAGAAATTGTTATTCGATTACATTAAAAAGTATTTTTTGTTCTAAGAATTACTGATTTTTTGCCCATACATATTATTAGGTGCCCAGTTTGTATTTCAAAAAGAATTATTAATAAAATTTGTCGTTTTAAGAAAAGAGCTGATATTCAAAAGCGAAACATTACAAACAAAATTCAACAAATAATTGATTTATGCATAACAGAATACTTTTTTTTTCAATGAAAATTCGTTGACTATTTTTTTATTGAATTATTTTAATTTAATAAGAAATATTTTAATTTTTTCACACTGTCATAGTACTTATCACTTACAAATAATGTAATATAATAAACAATATTCACCATTTAATATTATAAGTATTTTTATTTTGAACTACGACTGTGTGTCAGATTCATAGTTTGGTTTATAGTTCAATGGTAAATTTTCGCACACACGAAAACTATTTAGACAGGATCTGTGGCTTAAAGTGAATTCCTAGCCAATACAAACATCCAAGCCCTAGGTGGGATTCGAACTTATGACCCCTTTAACTGAAAGACAAGAACACTAACCACTCGGTTAACAGCCGAAATTTCGTGGAATAAAATAATTAATATTCTTTGAAATATGAAAGTTGGTATTTCTTTTATAATGAATTTCGTATGCAAACATTCATTAAATTGAGATTTGATGAATCAATGTACTGTTAAGTTTTTATTAATAGAGAACTTGGTGATAGGTTTAATTCCAAGTCGCAAAATAAAAAATGTAATATATTGCGACTTGGAAATTGTATGCGAACTCCTGTCAAAATTTCATTATCATTATATCGTAAAATCGAATATACGAAGTTAGAATCATTATGAATTAAAAGGAAAAAATAAGCGCAGATGTTATTTTTCTTGCTTGTCACCCTTATCTGGAATGATAACTGAATCCTAGAACCAAGCCAGCAATTACTTATCTGTAACGAAGTCATGCTCTCCTTTTCCTGTTACTTTTTCCGTCGATTTATTTTAAATAGATTCCATAGAATTCTGAAGGTTTGTAATGCATGAAAATAATTTACTGAATGATATCTTATGTTGATAAATATTCCAATGCCGGAAAATTTCATTATTTTGAATGTTTCCTTTAACATATGGAAATGCATATGGAAAATTTGTATTCTTATCGTTTTAAAATAAACTATATAAATATTAATTCATTTTTATCATTATCTCATTTACAAAAGAGCAATGAAATAGTTTAATTTATTTAGCTATTTTATATAGTTAGTTATTTATGTTTTTGTTTAAACAAAATAACTCGAGGAATACCTCAGAAATCAAGACATTTATTTTACTGATATTAAACAGTATAATGATTTTTTTTACTTATATTATATCTGTTTTCAATGAACTAATGTAAACGAGTTGGAATACATTTTTGGATTCACTCAGAAAAAATACTTTGCAATTTTTTTAGCTGTGATTGTATGATGAAGCAATATATAAATTTGTTTTATTATTTTTAATTTTCACAATGTACTTTTGGTTTATATCATGGTGAAATGTGGTTATTTATCATAGACAGTATCTCTATATTTTAACAAATGAAAAATATTCTTACAGTTATTGCTCCGATCGCTCTGAGTGTTTATGTGCGCTGATATTACTGCAAGATATTATGCAAATCGGAAATAAATATTAACATAATTATTGAAGTTAATTTTCAATTATTGGATTTTGATTAATAAGAATTTTTTTTTTTCGAATTACACTTAATGTTTATAACATGAAATAATTTTTAACTCAATATATATCATATTCTTACATACGTCTCGTGTTTAAAATTATTTATCGAGAGGACATCTGAATTTAAGATTTCCAATTTAGCACTTTTTTGGCAATTAACCATAGTTAATAAAATTCTGAGAAATAAAAAAAATTGAAATAACGAAATTTCAGTTGCCTTTTAGCAAATCTATTCTTTATTCCAAACTTCTTTTTCTGTTTTGACAGTCATAGCTCGGTTGATTTCTATAAGAAAAATGTGAGTGACATTGAATAATAATTATTATCCATGACCTTGAGTTATTTACAGACGATATATGGTAATGAGGTGAAGGCGGACTTTTTCATGCTTCTTAAATTTCTTTAGAAATGTAATGAAGTTGATGGTAAGGAAATTTTCCTATAATATACTTATATAAAATAAAATACTTGATTAAGTAAAATACTTTTACTGTATTAAATATTTGTGTCGATGAATTTGTAAACAGATAGGCATTCTTTTATTAGTGAACTGATTTTTGCAATATGGGATATAAGAAGTATTTCTCCTTTTCTTTTTAGTCTTTATAAATCATCTCCATTTAAAGGTTTATCTCAAAATAATGGACTTTTCTTATTCTTTCTTCAGAATCTTAAAACTTAATTTGAAATGCATTTATTTATTTCTGTAATTATTGGGATACATTCGTTTGAAATATGTCATTTTAAACAAATAAATGTTAGTGAAAATATGTTTTTGAAAATTAAAAAAGTTGATGATTTTATTTTATCGATATCAGAGCATTCTCTATATTTAAAGTGGGTAGAAAAACTGTATTTTGTATTTTTCCTTAATTTTTTTTAAATGTCTGAGAAAAATTTAAATTGTAAATGTGTGTATGGTCTTCAAATTTTTAACCAGTAATAAGTTACAAAATAAAACTCATTAATTCTTTTGTGTGCCCCACTGATAGCTGAATCGTCATCGCCATGATCTTCAATTTACCAGTTCGCGAGTTTCAATTCATCAGTTCTTCTGACATGATCAATTGGATTCTGTCTATAGTAAAACCTGTAACCAATACGGATCTTGTATACAGAAAGTAACTGTAGGCCAATAAACTGAATGAAGCCAAATCTTTTTAAATTACAATTTTAATGAGAATTTGAAAACGATAAGGGAATTAATTATACACAAAGGTATGCGGGTCTCACAAATTCAGTCACTTCAATTGAAGGATCTAAATATAGATTTTTCTTTATTTTTTCCTCGCTATTTTACAATATATGTATTTAATTTTATGTAGATACCATTTCCTGTTTCCTCAAATTTTCCCTCCATTTTTTTTTATCTAATGATCAAAAAATACTCGACATATAATCTGAAATAGAAACCTTTTTTTAATCATTTTCATGGACGTGTAATCATCCGTGACTCGATTGAAGAAAGCCGTAATTTTCTTTTTTAATTCCAAAAACCTACGAAAGAGTAGACCAAAGCTTCTGTGTTCATTTACTCTACCAATTTCCGTCGGTATCGGCGGATTGTACCTGGTTGCGTAAAAATAAAATGTAAAAAAAAATATATATCCTGTGTGTGCAAATTTCCACTTTTCTTGGCCCTGAGCCAGGGATGTGGATGGTAATGCAATCAGCTGTGAGACGCAGCGCATACGTCACATGATCAATGCGGAAGAAAAGTATTTACCTATGCTTCCGACGTAAATACACGCACACAACAAGCGCATACAGTCAGCGGCTCGTGCTTTAATGTCGGATGCAAAAAATACCCTCGAAGGTCATGGTCCATTTAAGATTCCGTGAAATTCATTATTTTTTTTAATATTATTATTTGAAGAGGGATTCGGCACCGTAATACAAATGGCGGGTAAATGATCGCTCTAACACACACGATTGTGAGAATATTTTTATCCAAAACCAGAAAAAGGAAGAAAAAAAAGTGAATGGTGGGTCGCGATTTTTGTCAATCGCTTATGCTATTGCTGATTTTCCTTTTTACCCTTCGATGCGTTTGAGTGTGTCGATTTCAGTGGAAGCTGGTGAAGGTTAAATCGCAATTTTGCCGCATTTTGAAACCGAGTTAACTCCATATTTACTGTTTCACTTATTATTTGTTTAATTTCTTAAACTTAAAGCATAAAATCAGCCCAGCAATATGAGAAAAAAATTAAGAACAAGTTGAACAAATCAATTTAAGTGCATTTAATATTAAAAAAAGAATTCAAATTGGCTGCAATTTATATTTTAAAATAAAATCATAAAAAATTTAATAAAACAGTTTACTAACAATATAAGTAATACATTAACTTGCTTAGGAAACATTATAAAACTAAGAATGAAACAAAATTAATAAAACAGTTTACTAACAATATAAGTAATACATTAACTTGCTTAGGAAACATTATAAAACTAAGAATGAAACAAAATTAATTACTTAGTGAATAATAATATCAAGAAAATCCATAGGCAGTTTAATTGATTTCTTATCTAAAGTTTAAAAATATTTGCTTTTATTTCATAAAAAATTTCATAATGAATTCTCTCAACATTTTACGTAATGAGTGATTATTAAATGTTATAAAATAGTAAAATTTTATTTATAATTCTTCTCTTTCTGTCTGTACTGTACTTATACAGTGTAAACCGTTTGAATTTTGGTATCTGAATATTTTGAGTGGAAAATTAATTTTCCACATTGTAAATATATTTCAGACCATACATTTTTTTCTTTAAAAAAGCTTTAATCATTATTTATTAAAATAGATATATTGATATAAATGTTGAAAAAAAAATTAAAATACAGATTGGTTTCTATTTGAAAAATAAAACTTGTAAATATTTCTCTAAACTTCTAGTTTTAAAATCATGTATTTTCATTTAGTGAAACGTTCATTTTTTTAATTCAAATGTTTAAAAAATTTTATTGTATTTTTAGATTAGCTAAATTAATGCTTTGTATTGTTGCATCAATTTTAAAAATACTGTGTGTGTTATTTTTACAAATATTTTATGCTTATCCTTATCATTTTTTAAGTAAAACTATGATTATAACAAATCTAGAATTTTTATTTCATTATAGTTTTTAAGCTTTTTATTGTAGATAATTTACTTTTTATTAAAGTGCTGCTATTATAGTTAACATTTTATCGAATACACATGAGGCAGTTTAAATTATTGAAAATTTCAATCGATTCGCTTGGAAAGAATGGCTGTAAAATTTTACTTGTGTTAAATTATAATTTTTTAATAACTATAATATTTTGGCGACGATTTATGAAATAAAAGTTGATGTGATTTCTTACTGAAGAAATAGTTTGGCTTAGAATTATTAAATCTTTAAAAAAAAATTTAGTTATTCTTAAAAATGTTTTAAGTATAAATGGAAATAACATAGCCCCTCTTAATATATTTAACATATTGTTTGACGTATAAAAAAACCTTAATGTTAATTATTTCAAAACAAATATTCAAAGTGTTATAAAGCATTTTATAGTGAAAATGCACTCTGTTCCAAGTTGTATGCTTAGCAAATAATTTACTCCTGTCTCGTTTTCTATACATACAGCCGCACACATACACGCGCATTGCTTTTTTATTTTGTTCCTTATGCAAATTGATTTATTTTTAAAGAATGACTATACCATTTATAATTCAATGTTTAAAGCATCTTTATAAACTAAAATTTTGCTTTTTTTCAAGTGTCGAATGAGTGAGTCGCATTATATTGGTTGCTTACCTTGGTCATTAAATTTACTAAGGTCCCTCGAAAAAGTTCCATTTGCTTTCCGTAAGACGTAAGGGAGTATTTCAGAGACATCCATCTTCCTTTCACTTGCCTCCAATTCAGTAAATGGCGCATACTTGGGAAGTTCCCTCCGGATTCACATGCAGTTATTTACTCGGAATTCGGCCGCTGCATACATCTTCTATGAAGACTTTTGGAAGTATTTTTTCCTAAAATGATTAATGAACCACTTTGGAAGGACATCTCACTTTTATTGTCCGTAAACTTGAATATGTACGTTGAATGTTTTTTTTAATTCACTTATTTATTCGACTAAATTATACATATTCTTAAAATTAGTGAAAATATTTTTTTAAGATAAAATAAATTTACTGTGCATATTTTGATATTCTGTCATCATATCTTGGTCAGTTCGATTGTTTGTTATTATTCCACCATCTTTTTCTCGCAAAGGTTAATCCGACCGAGATCTATATATAAAGTGCATTTTGACCTATATATTGGGGTTTTAGTAACTAAAAGATTTCAAATCTTCATTAAATGTCAATAATTCGTATCTGATCCGCATTTATTTTAATAGTTGTTCTGAAAATTATCCAAATATAAATAGTAATTTGAATTGAAAATATGCATGTATACTTTTATACATTAAAAATTTCAAAGGAGATTAAAGTTATTAGTTAAAATGAAGACTGTGTGTGTGTTAACATTACAATAATATTCACTGTGCTCCAGAGTAAAATGCATCATTGCATGTAATGGTAATTGCAGTTAAAACTTAAATCCTAAAATTTAAAATGAAATGCTCTGAAAATTAGGAAAAGTGGTAAATTATAAAAATACTTAATTGAAGTCTCTTAAAATATAAAGGCAGTCATTATTGGAACCAAATAGCATATAATATTATCCAGAGGCCAATGAAAAATAAAAATGTAATACTTTTTGTTAGATACGGTATATTCTGAACGTATTTTTAGAATAGGTTACACTGAAAATTAGTCTTCTGTTATGTATTAAAAAATTCGCTGTTGTAGGGAAACACTTTAAAAAGTTCAAAAAGAATTCAAATTTTCATCTGAATGACTTATGATATTTTTTATTTGTTATCTCTTTTTGTATAGATCTATTATCTTTTGATATTTTCCCGTTCTTTTGCAATTATTATTCCTTGTTTTAATTTATATTCCCTTTATTATTTTAAAAATTGTCTTAATTAATGATTTCCTAAATTTCTAAAAAGTAAAATAGAAAGAAAAGGATAGCTGTTAAATTTTTCAGTTCCAAAAGAAATTGATATATAGTACTTTGTCACGGAGAATCATTTTGATATTTCCATAAAAATCTTGTGATATGAAAATGTATTCTGGACACATTATAGCATGTTATCTTAAACTATGTTAAAAAGTTTTACTGTAATTATGTTTATAAGATAAAAGTAAAATTTAATTTTAAGGTAAAAAATATTGACTTGTGTATTTAGTTTTGGATTTTAATTCTTTTGAATATGTTAATTTTTTTAATGAAAAATAATATTTTATAGAAAAATATATTTAATAATTATTAATATTTTATAGGACTGTTAGTGTTTCAAATCTACAAAATGCGTAATTGTTCGTAATCGTGTTGAAATAAATATTTTTAAAATGGGGAAATTATGTGCGAAAGCAAAAATCTGAGTGACATCTTTATTACTTTTATTTTTAAACTATTTTAGTTTTTAAGTCTACTATAAAAAGCAAATTTTTTGATTGAGTACAGACAAAATGCAGTGATGCTTCCTTTGAATTCATAGTAGAATTACAGGTTATTTTTTTAAGACTACAGTTTAAAAATACTTTCAAGCAAATAAAATAAATTGCATATTACTTTGTTTATTGCGTTTGAAATCAAAATTATAAGTTCTCTCTTTTGAATAAAATTGTGCATTTACCTTGTTAAAAAACATTACTTAAAAGTAAATATGAAACACCAGCTTATAAGAAGTAACATTTAATCAATACATAAACAGTAACAATAAATATCATAGCATAAATTGATACAAAGGAAAGAGCTGTTAAATTCGTTGTTCATTTAATAATGGTGGACATAGAGTAATTACTTCTGATGTCAGAGTGTGAGTGGGAGAAGAAAAGGCAAAATAATAATGCGCATGTTCTTACAGTGACGTTTATTAAGAAATTTTGAGTGTGCACGATACAACACATACTCTCTTGATTGTTTTCGTAAATTTTCTGCTATTTATTTAAATTTACTGGACATTAAAGAAGTGTTTTCTGTTTTCCTCATGAAAAAAATGCATTTCTAAATGTAATTATATATATATATATATATATATATATATATATATATATATATATAATCACTGAAATTAATGTTTTATTTTGTTTATTTTTCTTTTTTTAATATAATTTTCTTAAAAATTGTAAAAAAGTAAAATAAAGAAAAAAAAACTTTAATTTTATTGAGTAAGGCGTGTTGTTTAACACAACTTATATAGGTATTTTACTAACTTATTGAAAAATAAGAATTGAATTATAATGCAAATGTGATTTAACATACTTTAATTTCAATAACTGACAGAAATGTAAAACACAAAGCTATTTTATTCATTATTAAAATTATTTTATTTGTCTGAGTTTAAAAAATCAATTATTGTTTTTTTTAAAGGTTTAGTTTTAACAATCTTTCTAAGAATCATTCACTGTTTTGTTTATACTGCATTTTTTTAATTATTGATTGAATTCAAATAGAATTGTATAGTTTATTAATAAATTAACCATTGTATCTTTCAAAATTCTCTAATAATATGTTTTTTTCTTTTAATGAATTCAACATTGAGTTTTATGAAATAAAATGATTTTATTTTTATATATTTCGCAAGCAATTGAAAGCATTTATCCTTTCTTTTGTTGGAATTTCTTTTAAGAAAACATACCTTGTAAATAAAAAGATGTGAAAATAAAATTTAGTTTATTTATTAATTGCGATCGAAACTATTTTTCAAGTATTGAATATTGAATGATATGAAATCAGCAGCAATTGCTCTTTTTAAATGCTAAGATTTTAATGGAATTTTTGGAATAAACAAATATCTTTTTAACAAAACAAAAAAAAAATTAATTGTGAAATATTGTGAAAGCATGTGGTTAATATTTTTATTGCATTTATTCTATGAAAACATAGTCAATGATCAGAAAACAATAGTATAAGTATTTCTTATATTCTGTTGTGATGAATAATTAAAATTTATCTAAAGGAAGAGGTAACTAGAAGAAAATAAATTTTAAAAAAACCAAAATTCAAAGAAAAATTGGTTGTACAAAAACTTTTAAGGAACATTATTTTGAAGATTTATTGAGATTTACAATTGTTGACCGACATAAATAAATTTTTATGCTTAATTAGACGTAATTAAAATTATATGTGAGTTATCTGAAATTAAATAGGTATCTACATTAAAAACATCAAATTTGCTTATCTGTTCAATTCTTTTCCTTTTTTATACTAAAAAATATGAAAAGTTCGTGGAATATTTGAGTGTTGAAACATAAAAATAAAATTAAATTTAAAAAATTAAATTCGTACGATTAAAAATATTGATAAAATATTAAGAATTGCGTGAAGCAGTTATTTGCAGATATTAATGAATAAGTTGATTGAACTCACAAGTTTCTAAATTATTTACATATTTTATAAATAAAATTTGTTTCAATAAATTATTTTAAAGTAAGATATTCCCAATTTTGAATATATTTCCTGTATTAAGAATTCAAAATTAAAATCATTTTGAAAAATTATCAGTAAAAATTTAAAAAATGCATCTACAAAAAGGAAACAAAGAAAGAAATTTTTTAAGAAAGATTTATTTTAAAAATAACTTGGATTATAAAAAGTAATAGTTTTTCATAAGGGTGTCTTTCTAAAAGTGTATTTAGTATTATTTTTTATATATCAAATGTAAAGTACATCTGTCAATACGGTATTCGCGACTCCCGTTAAATTACCTTTAGTTCTGTTCATTACCAATAAATATGTTTTCAAAATATGAAATATTATTTTTTCTTTTAATTATATAATCTTATCAAATTTTTAATATAATAATGTTGATTATGTAAATTATTTTGTATCTTGTTTTATATAAGAAATGTTTATTAATTTAAAAAAAATCTTTGAATTATAACATATTCAATTTGACTATGCAGTTAGAATATGTTATTTTATGCTACAAAATGTGCGAAGCGCTTGCTATAACCAGATACACCTTATAGTCATAATTTAGCTGACAGTATTTATTTCTATGAGAAAAAATTTTTTCAACAATAGTTTCAAATTTTATTTATTTGTTTAACAAAATAGGGTACAAAAATTCCATTTTGGGATTTTGTAGTATTCAGTTAACATTATTCGATAGTGCAACATCGATTTTCCCTTAAGAATTTATCCAATTTTTGCTGTATGAATTTTGCCTATTTAAATATATATACAAGACATAATTTAACTTAGAGATTAATTAAGAGACAAAACATAGAAAACTGAAGAAATAAACATAAAAGCATAAAAAATTGTGTCATTTTGTGAAGAATAAAATGGTAGAAGTATTATTTCAAAATACAAAATCTCTGTAAACAAATTGTTAAAAGTTTTTTCCATAAATTATTTGAAATAATCTCCTTTAAAACGTTAAATTCATTTCCTAGACATTCCGTCATTAAAAATATTATTCATCATATTTCCGATTCTAGATTCTTTCTGTCTAGTCAGGTGTTTGTCTTAGGTTCTTCCAAACAGTGCAACTGTAAACTTGACAATTAATTTTACAGTTGCGCGATAAGAAATAAACATTGTATTTGCATAAGGAGGATCAAACTAATGTAAGAGTTCCTCATAAAAATACTTATATATATATATATATATATATATATATATATATATATATATATATATATATATATATATATATAGTTACCCATAACTGAAAGAAGATATTCTGATTAGCATTATTTTAATATGCTCATCAGAAAGTGAACTCTACATTTCTTAAAAATTGAAATCCTACAATTTCCTAGGAATGTCGAATTATAAAAGTGAAGAAAATGACTGTTCCTGGATTTAAAGTATTAAGATTACTTTTTAGATGAATTTGGAGTTAAAAGGATTAAAAGGAACTTTTTCTGTATCATATATTTCCTTTGAAAAGTCTTATTCAACAGATCATAGTTCTGCAATTTAATATAAAAATGTATGTTAATTGAACAATTTGCATTATTTGCAATTTTTACCACAAATTTCTTTTCGGAAAATACCTTAACCAAAATAGTTTATTGATATATTTAAAATAATTGTTATAAATCACAAGTTTATATATTTTTAAGTCGTTTTATTATGTCGATATATTTGCTTATTGTGTTCAGTATTCCAATATTTGTAAACTTTATAAATGATGATATAATTATATATACTGTACATGCATAAAAACAATACTCACTTACATACATACGCATACAAAATATCAAAAAACAATAGATTTTTTTTATCTAATTAATATTGAAAAATATTCTAAATGTGATCTAGTTCATCAGAGTTAATCTAAATTTATGAGTTTATCCTTTTCCAAAAATTGTATATAAAACAAAGATTGGAGAGTAAAATTCCAATTTAAACAAAATTGAGGGGAAAATTATGAGTGTGAAAATAGTTTGACAAGGAAAAGTAAAAACTTTAAAATAAAAACTTTAAAAATATATGTGTAATGTAAAATATTGTGAATATGAAAAGATATATATGTTAACTTTTTTAAGTTTAAAGTGTACAACGTTATTCTACCTTGATAATTCAACCACAAATCTAAGTTTGAATTCATACTCCTCTAAGGCATATTCTGTAATGAAAATGAAAAATTTTAACTTTATAGGAATAACAAGGTAGAAATTTATTGCATGTGTATTAGCATCCTAGTTTTATGAACCGAATAGACATCTAAATGGTTGCGCTCTAACTTTTGGTTCATTTGTTCGAGAATTAAATTCCAACCTCTGGTTTGTACTGATTTGAAATTCATTATAAACTGTTGGGTCAGGTGTAGTTAGCCCTCGTATGCTAAATAAGAACAATAAACAAAACAATACCAATTTTATGATTTCCTTAAATTTAGAATTTATTTGTTTAGCAAATAAAGCATTCAACACTTCTCGAAAATTGCAATAAAATATAATCTGTCATATGTATGTAGAGCTTTTTTGAATAATTGCGTGTATGACAGTAATACTAAGAAGAGAAAAAAACTTTGTATGGTAAGTACATTTATATATATATAAATATTTTTATATTAATGTTTGAAGGAAAATAAGCATTTAATGAATCTCGTAATCTCTTACTTTAATAAATTTCTTTAAAATAAAAAAAATTCTTATTTTAATCTTAAAAACTTAAAATGAGAACTTATTTGTGTATAGTTAGTTATATGTAACTGCAATTGCTTATTGTAATCTTAAAATTCCATGATGGACTCAATTATATTTATGTGGAAGGTAAAATATTTAATTTTTAAAAAATTACTCAAAAAATTTTGCATTTGGCTATTTTTAATTAATGTAACGCTCTTTTGTGTCAATTAAAAACAGCTGAGTACAGAAATAAGTCTCTTCTTTACTTACAATCATATTTTCTTATTTATGTTTATTATAAAAAATGGTGATAGTTATATTTCGCGATACTTATCTTGCGAAGAATCCATTGACGTGATAAGATTTGAGTTATTTATTTTTATGAATTGATGCTAAAGCTACAATTAGAAATACTGAGGCATACCCGATAGTAAAATAATTTGACAATAGTAAATGACATAGTAGTTATATGAATAAAATACAATTATATGTTAATAATTAAAGCTTAACAATTAAATTTTTTCTTGGAAATATTTTGATAAAATTTATTTATATGACAAATATGTATATAAGATATATTAAAAAAATTCCTTTTAACCTAATATAAATTTTTTTAAGGTATTATAATTAAATCTGTTACGTTTTTAGTTAGTTAAAATCTAGCTAAAGCTATATTTTAAGGTTTCATTGCCCACATCCTTAATAGTTAGTCATATGTTTCAAATTAGTTAAAGCAATTCTTAAAACTCGTTAAAAATTCAATAAAAGTATCCTTGTTAGTTATTGAGTATGTTAATTTATATATGGGTTTCCCGTCCTTACAAGTTATATTACGAATTCTTTTTTTTATAATATCATAAAAAGAATTTTTATTGTATAACTGAAATTAGAAACCTAAGTTATTAAATTCAAATTTTATGAACTAAATTATTGTGCCTCATTTGAAAATACGTGCTCGTAGGCCCTATATCAAAGTAAAAAAACTATATCATTCTTATTTTCATATTTTTACTTCTGTTTTTTATCGTGTAATTAATATTTATTTTTCCCTTTATGGTGGGTAAGAATAAGCTTTTAACTAAGCATAATTTAACAAACCTAGAGTCTGTTGATTCCACCAAATATTAGATACTAGGCATCCTATATATATCTGAAATTCAAAATTAATATCTGAACAAGATAGAAGAAATAACCATCAATGTTGGATAATTTGTATTTACTTACAGATTATTATTTAATATCGAATCTTCTATTCATAACTACAAGGGCCCTTTTGTAGCGCATATTTTAATAAACAGAAATACACTTTCTATGCGTCTCATTCATTGTAATTTTAAATACTTATTTTTTTTATCTTTTCGAAAAAAAATTTTTTTTTCTTAATAATTTTCAATTTAACGTCGAAAGGATATATTCCAGCCTAGTTTTTTTAAAGCTAATCTCGCTTTCATATTAATCCGAAAATGTTTTCTTCGTTTTCTGTTTTTTCCTCTTAGTGTCACTCGCAGTGCTTTAGCGGATTGAGGACGTATTTTGTTCATGTCTCATTTCATGTAAAGCGACGCATTTTTCAAGCTTCGATTACATTCGGTCTTACAATCGGAAAAGACGTCTTTCTTTTTATCGATCTTTTCATATCGATCACTACTCTTTTGACGTGTCAGGGATGATCGTTAATTTCTACAATATTCTTTCGCGTGCCTTTTTTTACTTTTCATTTTTAAAATATTTTTTAAGCATCTTTTAAAAAATTCTTTTATTACTGAATTACGATTTTTTTATTTGTAATCAAGCATTATTTTATTGGTTTTGATTTATTTTTATAAACTCCTCAACTGATAAATTAATGGATTGATGCCGTAAGACTTGTCCTACAGTTTTATCCTCAAAAGTTTATAGTTTGTTACCATTGGTAACTGCTTAAAATAGCTTAGTGACCAGGTTGAAACTGGGTACTTAAAAATGATAGGTGTTAGCCATTGTTTGTAAAATCTATTTTTGTAAGAGAAAAAATATTTTTTCTCAATTTTCGGAGCAAATTTTCTGAAAAAAAAAATAGATTGCAAATTTTCAGTCTATAATTTTATTTTACTTTATCCTGTAAACACTCTTGATATTAAATTTAGTTTTTTAAAAAAGGAAATTTACAGGCGCTTAAAAATTCAATATATATTATGATGCATAATTTATTTGTTTCATAATAATAACTTTATGTACGTTGGGACTAATTTACTCGAGATAGACAGCTTAAGTGGATTCTGAAGTATTAAAAATATTTATATATGATCGCAGAGTTAAACTGAAAATCAGAACGCTATCTGTTCATTTCTCAACTCGTTATATACGTAGCTGGATTTTCGGCTGTGCTGTCATATGGATCTATAATGGCCATTTAATGTCACCAGGGCTTGGATCCAGCTTGTTGTAACTTACTCATAACATTAATTAACCAAAATCCAAAGAATGAGTAAAAAATAGATCCATTAAATAAATTAAATTTAAATTTGTTATATTCCATTTTATTGTTCTTTAAATAATTCTTATATCAGTACTGATGATAGGTATTTTCAAACTCTCTGATAATTACACTGACGAAAATTTGAATTTTAAATTAAAGAAGTAATTTTATAATGAAAAATCAAAGTACGTGTAATCAAATTTGTAATCCTCCTGCCTTAAGCCGCTTAAACGATTATATAATTTTTCATGGCCTCACTAGTTTTGTTTCATAAATGATTACAAGTATTTAAAACAAACTTCTAGTTTTTATTTTAATATGTTGCAAATAGCACTAATTCTTACAAATGTTGATTTTTTTTTAAATATATTAAATTAATTACTACTTAGTTTGTTAACATTTGGTTCTTTAATTTCTTTTATCGTATTTTGAAAGTAAAATTTTAATTATAAAGATTTGTCATATTATCTTTTTACTTTAACAAATTACTTTAAAATGTATTCTATTGAAATAATTAAATTAGTACAAATTCTATTTTACTATGGAAAATTCTCAGAAATTTTTGACTAAAATTAAAAGATAAAAAATATTTTTACTTTTTCTAATACTATATTTATATTATATTTAAAATATAATGATGAAGACTTCGTTCTATATATATATCATAACAAAAATAATTTTTTTTGTAGCTTACTTAGCTAGTGGCAAGCTTTCATTCTCAAAATTACTACTGTTTTAAATTTTAGGTTAAAGTTGCGAACATTTAGTTATTGCATAAATCAACAATAAGCACCTGTACAAGATGTATCACAACTGATAAGATACTTTTTCCTTTATGTACGAATTTAGTCTGCAAGACCCTGAATCTTTGATAACAAAAGAAATGAGTTATACAGCCTCTGTCATTTTTTCACTCCTTATCTCACTCGAGGTGTGTCTTCATGAAGCTCTGTTATCAGCGACAAAAGGAAGCTTCATTTTTATTTCCTTTTCTGCAAAGAAAAATTATATATCAATTTTCATGAAAATGCAACACTTTTCATGTATGCCATTAATAATTTTTTTATTTATGTATTTTGTAAATAATTGCTGAGTTCTTAACCTTAAACGGCATGACTTATATTTGTTTTCTTATAATAGTATAGATTTATTTCTAACTGAAATTATATACTACAGGTTTGCCAGGTATCAATGTTACTTTTTTATCTCTTTGATTACAAAATAAATTTCTAAATAATGCTATCGCGTGTTTTCATTCTTATACCTTTTTTGTGAAGTCAAACCGTCAAATCTTGACTGATTACGTCTTTGATTCAAAACAGTTTCGGGAATAATTTTTGCTCCAGAGCTGTTAGTTTTTGTTGCATCGCACTGTCTTAAATAATATGAAATAATTTGATTCATGTAGTATAATCTTATATAGTTTATAAATTAATGATTCATTAAATCTGCATATATTATTTATTAGTAATGGTCTAATGTAAAACCAGAAGAAAACCCTTGAAGAATTTTAGATTGATCGAACCATGCACGTTACTAATCAATGTTCCTATCTTCTTCGGCATTCGAACACAAATATATGAATTATGAAAAAACAATACTAACCAATAAATATAAGACTGACATAAAATGCTCGTATACTTGAAAGAAAATCAAAATTAAAAATATAAAAGTACCTGATGCGTTATTTAATGGTAAAAGATGTGGCTACCTTATACGTTGTTAGTTGTTGCGATACCTACAGCTGAGACATGTCCACCCAAGTATAAATTTCTCTATGTTATTTGACTATTATATTTTACTTGGTTTGAAGTAGCTTTAATAATAATTAGTTTAAAGTTCCATCGTATGACTGCGAATCAAAATAACCAAGTCTAGTTACCAAACGTGTTCCTCAATTTGAATGTCAAATTATCGCCTGTTTGAATAAATACAAAGTAAAATTTAATTTCGAACATTATTCATTGTTAGTTATTTTTAAAACAATCTAAATATTGTTCTAAAGAACAATATTAAGATTGTTAAGTTGATTGTTTAATATCAATATGTTAACTTTGGCAGACTAATCAGTATATAATTTTGACATTTGACATGTAATTTCTAAACATGTATTAAAAGATTCTAAAATTTTATTTCTAAATCACGCAAGTCAAATATCTTTCAAATGTGGCAGTAATAACTTAATTTTTGTAAGTGATTTGGCTGTTCTATTGAAAGTTCATCGGAGCTTATTCACACATGTCAATTGAATAGTCTTCCAAGAGAAATGGTTTTATCGGAAAATATGGGGTGCCGTTGATTGAGATTTAGTTATATCCTGTGGTATATAGGCCCGCTACACAGTGAAACTTCGTCAGGAAACGTAGATGTTTCAGAGACAGGAAATTGACGCCAGTGGGAAATCCTCTCATCCCGGTTGTAGTATCAGTGAACGCGAACATGGCTTGACGTTTTCAAAGGGACTGCATAAGTTGATTTAAATTGTGGACCAATTTGTCAGGATTTCTTCTGTATTTCCCATTTTATTCCCGACTTGCCATTTCCACAGTTAGATATTGCTTTCGGAAGAATTTGAAACACAGTAATTTCCTCATGCATTCTAAGACTAATATTGTTTAAGATAATTTAAATTAATTTTAGTAGGGGCATAATTTTAATAATGTGTTTAAGCTTTTAAATTTTTTTTCAAAACTTTCATAAAATAATAATTGGATGCTCATATATTACAGAGGAATCTGACATCATTTAATTCATTTTAATGCTTTTAGAATACTTTCTGTAAGTAAATATTTGCTCCCAGAAAAGAGCGCTCATTTTATTTTAAATCTTACTACTTTTAATGAAAAAAAAATTTTTTTTAGATCATGTTTGACCTGATTTAAAAAATTTCTTATTGCATTTAAAAAGAATTGTCGCAATAAAAAAAGCTTATTTTCGTTATGTTTCAAGAAACTATATAACCTTTATACCTGTTTTACAACATATTTAATAATATATATATATATATATATATATATATATATATATATATATATATATATATATATATATATATATATATATATATATATATATATATATATATATATTGGTAAATAATGTTATTTCGCAAGTTTTGTTTTATATATTAAATATTCGCTTTCTGTATATGTGTGTTGAAGTTATACACTATGACCTCTCTTTTTACTTGCATAAAAAATATCTAACCTTCTTCAAACAATAATTTAAAAAACTTAAACAAATGTCATAATTTTTCAAGAAAAATATATTAAACCTTTACTCATCAATATTATATGCCTTCTACTCTACCTATTCGAGAATTCATTTGAGATATAGTGGCCACAACTCATTTAATGTTTAATCTTTTTTGTAAAATTGTAATTTGCAAAATTGTTAATGAAATTAAATGCTTCGATTTTGAATTCCTTTTTTTCTATTAAATGTTTACAGATTGAATTCAGTATTGCTTATTAAATTTACAATAAACGTTTAATTTAACTCAGCAAATAAGATCAGTAAATAATGAATTTTATTCAAATAGTTCTGGACAAATTAAACACACTTAAATTGCTTCACTAATAAATTTAATAGTGCCTGTCTAATTACGTATGATGACTGTAATAATATATTATGGTAATAAACGATTAATTAATTTATTCAATGTGAGTGTTTAATTCTTTTAAATTGCGTGCATTTACTGTTATGGTACTGAATTGTTTAAAAATAAGTTGCTACCTCTTTGATCACTGTAGTAATGATAGCAAAATCCTTATCTTATTTGCCCTTAGCTTAAAAATATTTTCACTTTAACATTTTTAATTTTATGGTAAAGAGGACACACTCACTGGATGCCTCTATTAGTAAATATAAATTTCATTCCTAGTAGTGTAGAAAAGTTAAATATACTGGAAATGAGACAGGCAAATAAACAAGCAAAAGTGTTGATGAGATTCTCTGCATTGCAAGATTTTGTATTCGAAAAGGAATTTTATTTTGCAAAACATTAAGCATTTTTGGAATTTTTATTTTGATTGTAAATATTAGTAATATTGAGTTTCTTTTACTTTATTTATTTATAAACTTTTCATTGATATTAAAATGCTAAAAGTGCCTTTTTTTTTTTACATTATTTGGACCAAGCTAGCAGCCGAATGGTTGGTACTCTGGCCTTAGGTTCAACAGCTCATGGATTCGAATCACACCTTGGGCTTAGATATTTGTAGTGGTTCTCGAAATCGACTTTAAGCATTAGGTCCCGGCCTAATTAGCTTTCGTGTGCAAAAAAATGACCTTTAAGTGACAAACCAAATTATATTATTTGTTTTACGAAAGCTATTATAAAACTCTTTATTTTTAGGAATCATGCAGCCAGATTTTGATTATAAAATGAAATATTAGCTTATGAGACTCACTTTTTATGGGCTTTACAATAGCGTAATCCTTTTGTACATTTTTTGTTTTCTTTTGAATTAATTTATAAAATGTGATTCGATTTATTTTAAATTTAAAAATTTAATGTTTTTAAAAAATAATTTATGTAATAAAACAAACTGTTACTGGGCGTAATTTTATTACTGATGAAATAAGAATTAATGAAAGTTGAAGCAGTCGAATATGTTAGCACACTTCAATGAGTGAAAAATTTGCCGATAAGCATAAAAAATGGCGATATAAATTTGTTGATTAATTCATTTTCCTATTATATCCAAATGTAAAAACCTTTTACAATAATGCTCTAACCTATATATTGATGTGCCGAATGATTTATTATAAATATGAATTATCCAATTATATATTACTGACTTTGCATTCAATAGCTCGTGGGTTCAATACTCATTTACAGACGGGGTTTTACGAAATCCTCTTTAAATTGAAGGACCTGCAAAATCACTCATTGTGTACTATAAGTGATATTAGAGCGAAAAACCTAACTCTTAGTTACAATAGATTGTTTCTCATTTATGATGAATGACATTCAATTCATCTTAAAAAAAACTTATGAAATTAAATAGTTTATGTGTATGTTAATTTCATTAAGTTGTGCCTTTACTATATTTATGCAGATTTTTATGCTATCTTAATTTTCCCTCCAATCGTGTGATTCCCAACCCTAGTAGTTAGTTTCCCTACATGAATTATCTTCCCGCAGAAAAGCAATATTTAAAGAGTCTCACATCTTTAATATTTTTTTTCTCTCGATCCTTTATCATTTTCCCAATTGTTTTCCGTTGACATTGTTTAGTTATTGGAATCATGTCAAAAATAATAATAATTGAAATGCTAGAAATTTTTTTTTATTATTAAAAATTACAATTGTACATGCTTATATTAATCTGTATTCCAAAATGATGAAATTAATCATTAGTTGTAATATATAATATTTGAGCTTGACTTTTAATTAAATAATCCAAATGATTTTCATTCATTCATTTTTAAAATTTTATCAATGAAATGATAATAAAAATAAGCGTATTATTATTTTTTTAACTAAGACTTTTGGCTTATTTTGTGTAAAATAATATAGATATTTGTTTTTGCCAGAAACTTAATAAAGTAATCTTAAGAAAATAATTATATAATTATTGTAATTGTTTGTACAGTTAATAATTTGAAGGTCTTTTATTGATAATATTTTTCGCACAAATGTTTCACAATTAGTTGCACAATCATTCTAAAAATCGTATTCCAGTATAATTAAATTAAATTAAATTTTCATTTTGGCATTGTTTCTGAATTCTTTTCTTAACAGCTCGAGGTCACTGAATACACGCAAGTGTCTTAATTTTAAACTACTGACCTTAAGTCGTTATTCTTCTCCTCTCCATGGTTGCCGTCAAAAACATTTTATTGATTTTTTGAAGATATAAATAGCTAAGAAAATATTTTCGCACATTTAGTTCGAAATCAAATAAACAGCAGCAAGTGTTTTATTATTTAAAAAAGTAAATTTTAATTTATTACATATAACTTATATTTTATTTTTATGCTTTCTTACTTTTGTTCTTTTAATTAGTTGATTTTCGTTCCTTCACCTTTGTTTTGTTCCTTAGATTAAGGAGCAACTCTTTAAAAATCTTTTTTATTCTGAAACACAAAATGGTTTCCTTAGTTGTTTTGGAATATATCAGCTATGGCTGAGATCTTATGATATTTATAATGTTTTTCTAAGTTTTTGAGTAAAATAAATATGGCCATATTTTACTTCATGTTAATGATTTAATTCGTCATACTTTTTAGGTATGTATAGTTATAAGTTTATGACAAATTTATTAGCAAGTTTTTATATTATTGATTGCATGCAAAATATATTTCATTCATGAATATTATTACTCTTTTCATTTTGCAAAAATAACATTAAATTTTCTAAACAATCCTTTTTTAAAAATATGTATAATTTTTTGGCATTAGTTCTTAAGCGAAATTTTTTTTTCATTGAATGCAAAATTCTTTTTATATGTCATTTGGTATCATAAAGGTAATATTGGATTTACAAAACATTTTCCCATGTACCATAAACAGAATGTTAATGTCGTTATTATATATACTTACTTGTCTGTTATATATTGTTATTTCATATATCATTCAAATCATAAAAAAAGACTTTAAATTTACAAAACCTGCCATAGTTAAGCTTTTTTTATTTTTTATTTTTTTGCCACTCGAGATTTCTAAAAATGCAATTAACTATTTTAGTTGTATTATGCTGCAAGAGTTAAAATAATAAGGAAAAAAAGAATGTGTTAGATGAAATCAATATAATGTATGTTTGTCAGATTAAATTCAGTCTTTTGATGGAATGTATTTATATTTACTGTCTGTAGCCATGTCATTTCATTCGCTTGCTACTTGTTTACCACTTTATATGCTTGATAAAATGCCAAGTCCAGAACTACTGAAATGACAAAATATCTTCAGTGTTAAAAGGATTTCGTTTTACTGGCTCAAAGAATGTTGCGTGATATCCTTAACGAAACATTTAACCGTTGCCGCAGTGATGATTGATCTGTTACTGCAGAATGCATTTAATATTGCTACTGTACATCTGTCTTCATTGATCAAAATTAAATATACAAAATCTCTTCTATTTTCATTTTTTCTCAAAAAGAACATATTGAAATGAACAGTAATTTCAGTCGTTTGATTCACTATACTTAGTGATGTGTATTTGAAATGTGAAAATTTTGTTTCGTTAATTCGGTTTGCGTGTCAAGCAAATAAAATGTACTTTTGATTTTTGAAGATTAAAGAATTATATTCTCCTAAAATACTAAAATTTTAAATATCTTTACATATAAGCATTTTTAATAACTAATGGCTCATATTTTAAAATAAAACTAATTTATTTCAGGATTATTAAATTTCTAATACTATTTGAAAGTTAATTGTCAAGTTCAAGGAAACATCGATGGATTATCATAATATCATTGCTGAATAAAAAATGAGTAATTAAAATACATGCTAAAAGGAAAAAACTATATTGTAACTTTTCCTCTTGCCCTTTTTACAATGTAGTAAATGTAATTGACAAAAAATATGTGCGGGAAACATTAGTCACATCGATAATCGGTCTTTTTAGAACGAAACAAGTAATGTTTCATTTTATTAAAACGTTTTCTTACTTAATAATTTATGGGGGAAGAGCATTGATTGAAAAGCGGTTGCCAAGGGCGTTAACCATATCACCACTTATTCCCTCCTCTTCTACAAATAAGAGTATAAAAAAACCTATAAACATCTTTCCGCCCCCTGGAGTGAAATGCCTTTTGTAACCCACCACTTCGATTTTATGGAATGACACGCAACAGAGTGTCACTCATTCTATCCAGTTAATTTCGGAGGTTCTAAAAATGATCAGCCCCCTTGCCTTTTACTACATTTTCACTAGAAGGAAGGGGAAAAGCAATTGTGATTCACGTCTATTCAGGTTATTAATAGCAGTGCCAGTTCTCTCTCCCCCTTCTCATCTTTGCTCTTCCTCCTCGACATGTTTTCCCTTCGAGAGTGCGTAGGTTTCACACTCTCCTTCCCCAGGAACCATTGCCAAATGCTGCATGTCGCATCCTGCTTTCGCGTATTATAACGTGCGTTCTCTGTTTTTGGGTGAGACGGACGCGTGTGACTCTTCAGAGGGTGTAGCTTTCGTTTCAGAAAATTTTGAGTTCTATTTTCGTTGTTTGTTATGACCGAAAAAAGAAAAAGGCAACTGAACTTTTTTAAAGTGTTTTTACTTCAAACTTTCCTGAATTTATTTTAAGAGGGAAACGGTTTGTTTTGTCGCATTCGATGAATGCGCAATACCTGCGTCTCAAAAGTCCTTAATGGCTGTATTAATTAGAATGTAAATGTTGAAACACCTTGTCCTTGAATATGTTCACATAGTTCATATTCACCTAATCATTATATTTAATTTTTAAAAAAAGTATAATTTTTTATCATTTTCTAAAAATAAAAATTATACTTGAATAAAAACTTAAATCGTATGAGTACAATTCATTCGCTCTTTCTATTTAAATTAGAGTTGTAAAAACAATAATTGTGTAAAAAATAATGTTTAACATGTTTGAAATTCTTTTTTTTTTATTTTTAAAAGTTAATTAATTGCTATTTTATTTTTGACATAAAATTAAATATGTACTGATGGAAAACAGCTTTTCTTACAATTTTAAAATTTTATGCTTTTGTCTCTAGCTTTTATTTTAATTTATTACATACGCCATCAATGTATCTAATTATTTAATAATTCATGTTTAAATCGATCTTATGATGCGTTAAACATCGTTTTTTTAAAAAAAATAATTCTTTAAAGGGCAGTAAATTAATGTACATATTACTTATATATAAAAAGTTCATAAAAATTTTAAAATATATCTTAGTCATTTATTAGAAAGGAATTTTTACCTGAGTAATAATATGATTGCTTACAAATAGTTTTAACTAACATTTCTCCTAATTGTTAATAATTTTTTTGCCTCATGAAAATATTTTATAGTAAATGATTTCATTAAACGTTGCTAAATAAAAAAATTGACTTTGAAAATAAATTTTTAAAATTTTAGTTATTCTTTGTATTGCATGAATGGCCCATATTAAATTATGTAATCTCATCAGTAACTAAACAAAATCACCTACTCGTCAAAAATATGATGTTAATATAGTTTAACAAATATGATATTTAAATTTAAAACAAAAAACATTCCACTGAATAAATTGAATTACTTTTTATATGTTCATCATTCATGCTGATGAATGAATCAAGAAAATTACAATTTTACCTACAATATAAGCTATGTAAAAGTCAAAATAAAACCAAATATTGAGAAGAAAATTTTTTGTTGGATTTTACTTATAAAATTTCTAAATATCTGCAAAATTTTTAAGTTTTCCCAATGTTTTAATTTGTTAATTTTTTAAAATCTTTCATGGTTATACGAAAAAAAAACATAAATAATTGACTACTGTCCTATCCAGTTTATAAATTTATTTAATAAATATTATAGAATGTTTTTTTTTTGTGAAAACTATCATAATTTTTATCTGTATATAAATTATACATAAATAATTTGTATGCTTATTTTATGAGTAATAGGGAATAATAGATTTAAAAATCTTATGTTACCTGCGAAATTGAAGAAAAAGTTTTCTACGTCTCTTTAATTATATTTCAATAATAAAGACTATTCAATGTGTGTGTGACTTAAATAATTTTTGTATTTTCTGAAATATATGAGATTTGTGCTTTGTGTTTAATAAAATAAATCACATTTTAAAATTATTTTTTTTAATTAGCATTTAAGTCTGGAAGACATTGAGTTAAATTTCTATTCTTTAATTGTTATAATTTAGAAAACTCGTTCTTAATACATTACTTTAAAGCTTTCAATGAAATGTTTTCTTCTGAAAAATATTGAAGTACCTCTAAGAATTTTAAATGAATCATTTAATTCTGAATGAATATTAAGTGACCGCCCACTTTTAACTGTTGAACGCTTGCGTATTCGTTTCGGTAATTCATTGTGATGGCGGCACAACTTGAGATAATTTACTGATGTAATATTTCAAATGTCACTGCAATGATTTAACTTCCTCAAAATATTTGACAGCTTTATTGCGCATTGTTTTACAATTTTACTTTGCAGTTTCATTTCATTTTGGTCAGTTACACAGTTTGCCTACGTTACTTTTTTCTTCCGCAGTACGACACTCATTGTTGACAATAAACATTGGACACTTAGAATTATTTAAATAGCGGTATTTTGTATTCCCATTCTTTTTTTTATTTTTAAAGGGTATTTTTAACTTATCACTTAATTCTGATATAAAATTTCTGAAACTGAATGAAAATAAGAAGTGAAAATTATCTTTTCACCAAAACTGTGACAAATATTTCATATTTATATTCATTTTAGGCATATTATATTATTTATTTTTGGAAAGGACTGATGTGAAAATATAAAGTTTTCATTATTATCTTATGTTCCTGTAGAAATTGCAGTAATAATGTTTAGAAATTTATTATTCTTATATTGTTAAACCAGTCAAGATATTAAGAGTAATTCGGATTTATTTTTCTTTACTGTATACATAGGTCTGATGTCAGCAAAAATTGCTACATTGTAGAAATATATTTTGGAATTATACTTCAAACATTTATAATTTACTCATTTTTAATTTTTCCATTAAATTCTTACCAAAGTTAGATGTAAATAGAATGTCCTTTCTAATAAATGAATAAAACTTACTTTATATGCAGAATAATTTATTAAATAAAACTTTTTTCTTGTTTCTCAGTAAATAAGTACTGATTTAGTAAGAAAAAATGTGTTTAGTAGAAAAGGCCTTTTAGAATGGCATAAAAATTATCAATTATGAACACAATAAATATGAATAATAAGAATTTTTAAATTCATAAAATAATCCATAAATTATGAAACTGTATAATTTTAACTTTAAATCACAGCGTATAAAATTTAGAATAGTTTTGAAATTTTGAAGCTAAGTAAATAATTATTTATGAAACTTTTATCATGTAGCCGTATAGGAAAAATTTCCATTTATAAGTTCATTTTTCAATTGAAATAACAGAAATAGGTTTTTTAGCTATTAAAAACTTTCTTCCATGTTAATACTGTATTACTTTTTACATATTTCTGTGTGAAATAAATTTAGAAGTTATTCAAAGGTAATCCAATAACGCTATTCTAAGCGTCAAGAAAAAATAAATATTTTCTTTGGCTTTTGAAGAGAAAGTAAAATCGCATGGATGAAAAAACTTTTTTTTTAATATTGTTTGGATTAATTTATCTCGTTCCTTTTCTTTCCAACTTCTACCCTTGGCCTAGCCAAAGCTGGTACAATTTTATTGCTAGTGCCAGATTATGTACGCCATCCTATTGTTCATTCAAATGACAACGCTGTTTTTACCCTTCCGAACCTTGGCGTCACTTCGCATCTTCTTGAACGCTCTCATCTGCTTTTCAATTAAGGATAGTGCACTGGTCGAATGCCAGTAAGGCAACATTCACGTTTGATGTTGAAATGATTTTTTTGTGCGTATAAATATAAAGTAGCCTTGTTCTCGTATTCTATGGTACGCTTGAAATTTTAAACCGTCCTGAATATACTTTCTTGTGTGTTGCTTTTTTGGGGTATGTGCCAATATTAGAATATTGATTTTTAATGCATGAATCAAAGTTTTCAAAAAAGGTTCTGTTTTGTAATATTCATAGTTAGTAAACTATCATATTTACATTGAAATGCAGAATTGAACAATAAGAAAGGCTTAAATTGATAAATATGGTTATCATGGAATCAAAATACACCAGCCAATAAATGCAAAAAAATTCAAAATTTCCATCAATGGAAGGCTAAATTGCTGTCAGAAGTTATTTACATTTTAAAAGAGTGCAAAATTAAAAAAACGACAAACATTGGTGTAATTTAGGATTGTTTGTATTAAAATGAGCTAAAGTATTGTGTCGAAAAAGTTATTTCCTCTTTTACATAGATATCTAGTATTTTGTATATATTTTAAATGTGCAATGCTTCACTTCTATAAATCTTGATTAATTTCCTTACGTCAACAATTTCTAAATCATGACAAGGCCATTTTTCATGTATTAGTTGGCAAAATTTCATTTCAAGAGAGAATTTGAAAGTAAAAGGGAAATATATATAACACAAAAGAATGCATATTACTCAAATACTCTTATTGGATTAGCCCTAGTCATGTTACCAATCTTCCGTATTTAACTATCATTAAATTAATTGTGTCCCTTAGATACGAATTTTGGGCGCATTGCCAAATCATGAATTATCTTGCACTTTAATGTTACACTTAAATCTATATATATACATATAAGGGTGGCATTAATGCCATCACTATATAGATTTCGCATATAAGCAGTATATAAAAATCAAGCCTCTTAATGTTTGACTCATTTAGCGTAAGGTCTTATGATAAAAGAAAAGAACCTTATCTATTCTAAATATGTTTTAATGTAATTATGGGTTTAAGGGAGAAAAAGAAACTCATTTAAAAGAAGAGGTACGGACTATAAATGTGAAAATATCATGATTTAAATATTTATTTACTTTGAATTAGATTTGCTGTAATCAAATGATAAAAATGTTTATTAAATTTCATAAATTTAAGTTTAATTAAGATTTTTTAACTAGCATTCTTAATCTTTATAAAATTGCTTAAATGTAAAAATTCATTGAGTGTAAATCATTTATATGTGGACTACTTTAAAATGATACTTTCCAATAATTACTATGTATGAAATTTTTTTTACATAATTAAATGCTTCATTATATTGATTCATTTGTCATTATTTGAGGACCTATTTCATAAATTTGGATTGCAGTAGACTTGTAGTTAATTACTTTAATTCATTGGGACTCAGATTATCTCGATTACGGAGAAAATTGGATAATTCAGAGTTCATTGGAATTATTCTTTGGATAAAGGATTTAAAACCGGAAAAATTCAATTCTTTAAAGTATGTATGTACACTAGTTATCAAGACATGTTGGGGAAAAAGTGGAAAACAAAAAATATATTCATAAATATTATAAACGCTTTTATTTTCTTTTAATTTAGTGGATTGCTTTATTTTCTATTTTTTTGTTCTTAGGTGACTAACTTGGAGCTAAGCTGGAAACTTTGCTTAGTCGGAACTCCGATTATTTTCGAGCTATCGCGATACTGTTGAATTGCTCTTCCTAATATCTTATTTGAAATTGTAGACCGATTTTTTATTTCTTTTGAAAATAAGATATGCTAGAAACACATTCCTTTATTTTTGAAAAAATGCACGCACCTATTTTAACACAAAAATATTTGAAGGGTAGTGCCAGCAGTACTCTCTGCCATATTCCGACATTTCCGCAATGATGCCATTCCACATGAAGTTAAAAATATATGTGAGATTTACATAAATATCCAATTTACATATTTTCTTAAATGAACAAATTCTACATGCTTTTTTATGTGCAAGCACTCTTCCCGCGACATCCCACTGTCGCTGGGAGCGGGCGATTCCTGGCTTCAATGCCTGAATGTATTATAAGAATGTAAGGTGAGGATCTATTTTTAGATCTCAGCTCCCGACGTTTCTGAAAGGGTTGCGCGCGAATTCTAGGCGAAGAGGATCGGGTCGATTTTGAGCACGTGATTCATTCAAATATAGAGACTCCAATTGATACGCGCTCGCAAGGCTTAAGGTGTGTCTTCCCGCAACTGCGGTCGTTCCGGGCGCTTCGTACATTGTTGCAAGCTGTAGTTTCAACGTAGGCATTCTCGCAAGTGCAGTTTTTCCTTGCAAAGCGCTCCGAATTGAACTTTATTTTTTACGTACACTAAAAATATGTTATATAATCCTATTTAAACCAAAAAAAGAGAGAAAAAATGCTTTTTCAAATGCATTTTTACGGAAAATCGCATTTGGTTTTATTTTATCTTAATGAAATTTTATATTTACATTAAATTAAATTTGCTGAACAGTAATTTTTATTAATTTTAATTTGTAATGAATTTATAGTAAATTTTAGTTAAGATACATTTTCAGTTAAATTTAATATTAAATTAAAATATTACTTGCTAACATTTAATAGATTTTATATACTCTGTGGATGTAAATTTCTGTCTCAAATATTAAATTTGTTATTCACATAAGTATTAAATTAAAAATGTAGTAAAAAGATTCAACCAGAATTGATTTCATTGATATCACTATTTGTAAAATGCTTTTATTGATCATCATTATATTCCAATGTAAGAATAATTCAGAAAAATAACCTCAATTAGGTTTTTGTAGAAATCAAAACTGTGAAACTCCCTTTAAAAATGAATTTAAAAAAACCTACCTTTCATTTTAATAATTGAAATAAACTCTTTAGTTTGTGCTATAAAATCAAAATACTTATTTATTTATAACTAACGCGTTTAATGCTCATAAGATAAGAAAACTTGAATTTAATTTTACGAAAAATTTTTGCATCATATAATTTAGTTTTAAAAATTTCGAGCATTTCAATAAATTCCTGGAATTTTAACAACTTTATATGCATATAAAAAACATCTATTAATTTTTATTTAACTTTCAACTGTTCCATTTTAGTTCTTAGAATTAAAATCCTATTTCTTTAATGTATCCCTTGGAAGTAATGTAACTGAGTAATAAAAAATCATAATATTTATTTAATGGTGGGTGTACATTGTGTTTTTTATTTTTTTATTTTTGCCAATACCATATAGACACACATGTATTCAAAATATTTTAGTTTCGAAATTTGATGGCACAAGAAAAATTATTCTCTGCATTCAGTACAAATACAAAATATTGAAGGCCCTAAGAATATTTCAACACATAAATCAAAAATTGAAATAAATATACGTGTAAAAGAGAAAGGAGAGTATCTTTTTTTTGTATTTGAATTTAGAATTTATGTGATTCATTCATTGCATTTTATTTAAATATTTGAATATTTTTCGTTAAAATAAAATCACTATATCGCTTACAACAGATGTGTTCGATTGAGTTGAAAATATCAGTAATATATTAATAATTGCTTAATTTTCTGATTTCATTGGTTTACAAAATTTAATTTTAAAATAGAAATAAATCTCATTTTAAGATCCAAAATTAGTCAGATAAGTGTCGATTTTCACATAGGAAAAAACGTATGCCGGCATAAATGCAAAATTATCTTTTTGATAATTTCATATTTAATAAATGACAAATTTTTTCTATACTATAAACATAAAACCTAAAATTGTTTATGTGAATATTTATTTCAAAATCTCTTTATGCTTTAATAATTAATTTTCCTTATCAAATGACATTCTAATTGCTTCTTGCGTAGATCAAGATTAGAAACTTACAATTTAGAATAAAGTATGGATTCCGAACAGTCTCTCTAATGCCACTCAGTAATTTTTTCCACTTTCAAAGGCATGCTTTGTTTAGTAAGATCTATATTAAGCCCATTAAATTTCCTACCATAATTGCAGAAATAAAAAATTAATGTTTATTCTTTTTTTACTTATGCGTATTTCATTTAATTTTTTAATAATTAATACCCATTTGCGCTACTTTTTACTGTTCAAGTCTTATTTTAAGAAATGAAAATAACACATTAACTGCTTTGGTTATTAGTATCATTATATCTTCTTTCACGTTTTAAATTCTTCACTTTAAAATTCCTCAGCTCATTCTTGGTAACAATTGATTTGTGAATGTTATAACTCAGCTTCCATATTTTAATCATTTTTATAATATATATATATATATATATATTATTAAAAATTATATCAAACGTTTGTAAGTTGATTAGTATCTTACTTTCAGGAGCGCCAGATATCAAGCAACTTAAGTAGCCCCCTTGACAACCTTCGGCATCCTTTGGAACAGCAGTTAATGGACATTATGAGAACTACAATGGATGGCCAAGATCATTATAAAGGTTTGATTAAATATTTTATGTTTGACATGCTTTTATGTTAACTATCATAGTAATCTCACTATTGGCATGGAGACAGAATTACGTTTCGGTTAATATTTATGTGAAGTTAAAATTTGGCGTCATATTACTGGAACTATAGTGACCTTGACGCGAAAGTTCAAATTTTGATGTATAATCTGTCCAAAGAAATTGTTCTAAGTGTATTGTTTTCAACAATTCCTCCCTTACAGTAGATCAGTATCGTGATTTTAGATCATATTATCTAAAATATATATAATTCATTAGGAATTTCTCTCTAAATTAATCGCATTTTTACATATTCGTTTAGTTTTTGCATGTATCACATTTATTAAATGATTCTTAAATCTAAGAATCTATTCTAGTTTGCCAATTATTATATAAGAAATTTTTTTTGAAAATTTGAATATATTTTATTTAACAATATAATACTTGTTCAATCATTCAAATTTATTTACTTATTTAAAATTTTACCACACTATTAACACAGGTAATCGTGGAAGCTTTGAAATCTTTTCTTTAAATTATTTAATTTCGAGAAATTTTGTGAAAAGTATTTTTATTATATATATATATAAACCTAACAGAAATATCTTTTAATTTCTGCTGCCGGATTTTTTAAAATGTAATTAATTAGCATCTATTTTCACTTATTTTGTTATATACAAATAAAATTATCTGAATTCAGTAATTCCAATTGTATTTTTGATCCTTCCGAATACTTTACAATATTCAGCATAAATTCATGGGTTTTGTACCATTAGGTGTCACAAAATACCTGGTACTATTTAAAGAATGCATACAATTACAATCAGATATCATGGAAAGTAATTAGTGTATTATATTGTGTTATCTTTCCTTTCTGCATCATAACTTCTTTATTACTTCCCCTTTTTTTCCGGCATTTTACTGAATAAAGCACAGTTTTATCATCTGCAGCATAATTATCTATTTCGTTCTTATTTTCTGTGCTTTTAAATCCTAACTTTTGTTCCTTTCCTAAGATTATCATATTGTTAGTATCTATTTTGTTTATCAATAGAAAAATATCTTTATCGAAACATCTAAAGCCGTAGTATATATTAATGTAATGAATCTTTCATTAAGCCGTCATGTAAACTTATTCTTAATATATAATAAATATTAGATCTATTAAAAGTTTTTTTTTTTTGAATAAATTGCCAAAATGTTTCTTGTTTTCTTTTATTTTCTATAAATAATTTATGAATATTAATTCAAATATTTATTAAAACATTAGTGGAAATAGTTTTTATATTTAATTAGAAAATATTTTGTGTAAACTTTCAATTTTTAATTTCGCTATTATTTTTTTAAAAAAATAGTTCTGAAACTTCTGTTAGTATCTATTTATTCAAGAATAATTATTAAAATCATTATTATGCATTAATTTGCTTAGCTTATAAGTTAAAGGATATATTGTGATACATATTTTCTTACCCCAAAAAAGTTCAACTTTAGAAAATATAGAAAAGATTAATACACTTTTTAACGTATAACTTTATCTAAATAATAGTATATACACATTATACTCAAATTACTGAAATGCTATTGTACTTAAAACGTAGATTTGCTTCTCAACACCAAATTAAAAATTTAATACTTTATTTATTTCTATTGGTGAATAATTATTCTTTGAAATACTAAATTTTTTAGATGGTTATCATTACCTATTTTAATTTTATAAAAAAATAAATAAATTAGTTTATTTAATATTTTATATATTCTCTCTTAATTGAAGAAATCTATTTATATGAGTTTATCCAATAATTAAATATTTAAAAGTGGCAGTGCGAATCAAAAATATTATTATTTTTATAAGACTGGTATTATTGGCTTATTTTGTATAAGACAACACGATAATCAATGATTGCATGGGAAAAGATTAAGTAAATATGTTCGATTCTTTTTTCACAAAGTTTGACTGGCATTGGAATTTCTTTTTCAGAAATGTGTATTAGTATTTTCGTATGACTCTTGCTGTTTAAATCTGTTTGTAAAAGGTGGCTTTATTTTTCTATAAAACAATAAATGATGGAAAAATTCGAAATATATTTTGAACCTTTGTATATTTCTGATATTAAAGATGGATTGGAATTAAAGGTTTGCAAAATCTTCAATTTATTTTCCACCTAACTGAAATAGATATATTTTGATGACTTGAATAACTAATTTTTAATTATGTATTTATATAATTATCGGCTTCTTTTGCTTATGCAAAAAAAAATTACATTCATTTAAAAAATTTTAATATTCAATAAAAATTTAAGATCGTATTCTAAATTTTTTTAATTAGATAAATTTGGCTGATTTTTGGTTTGCATTATTTTTATTTGAAATTTCTCTATTTCATGTAAATGTGTATGTGAAATTGTATATTGTGAGCCAGATAATGGGAATTGTATAATTAGGGGGATGTATGATAATTATTTTTCTTTCTATGCTTTTAAGTGTTTGAAAACTCTTAGGATTTTTTAGCATCAAAGGGCTAATTTTTTTGCTTTTAATGAACTCCCAATACTGAGTTTGGTTTAAAATGCACCCTCATAGATTGCAAACATTCCCTGCACTTGACATTCTCTACAAAAGCTAACACTAGCTTCTAATTTATGAAAAGCCAACTATTGTGGAAACTCAAGCACACACTCGGCTATTCACTTGCTGCTGCACTTGTTCCTATGGTAACGCTTCTTCCATGAGCGCGGCGGGCGAACCAGCTGTCGAAGAGCTCTTGCAGTTTGCATCTGCCCCATACCACGATTTTGGATGTTATCTCGAGGGTGGGGTTTTACTATGCAATATTTTCTGCCTGATTTTACCATCAGACCGGAAAAGCAATTCCGTTTATTACTCTTTGAATGAAAATTGTCTCCTCCTCTGGTAGCCAGTTTCATTTTGAAATTTGAGAAATTGTGAAAGAAAATTTTCTAAAATACAAAGTCTTGGACTATTTTCTTTGTAGATTCATAATCCATTGACTTTAACATTAGTACTATATTTTTATACGTGAAAAAGTATTATTGAACAATATATAGTTTTCTTATTATTTAAATAGTTCAATGCAGTTTATTTATCTTTACAAAATACTGTATCGCCTATTGCTTTCCTACTCTGTGGAAAAAGAAAGGAAAACTTTTTACTTTCTTATTTTTCATTTTGTAGTCCAAAATATATTTAATATTTTTTGTTATAATCATATGCAATAAGATTCAATATTTTTCTAAAAATTAAAATTATTTTAACATTAAATTGCGGTGAGTATATTTAGTTATTTCACCCAAACCGACAAATATATATTCGGGTAAATAAAATACTGTATAAACGTAATTAATTTGATATATTGGTAGAATGATTTATTTTAAATTTTTAATTTTAAGATAAAAACTTAATTTTTATAAGAAATTGCTTACGAATAATTTGATTAACATTGTATACCAGTATACTGCGATTTCTACGTAATACATTCAGTACTTTGTCTGATTTTATCTGTAATCAATCGTTTTCATGGCATTCAGTTGAATGACCTAGCTGTCGATTTTTCTGTTGCTTTGTTTATAATGGGGCTCCGCCTAGCTCCATGCTTCTTGTATCTCCCTCCTTTAGCACCCCGCACTTTTTAAAACTCGAATATGCTTGTCTGTTGCCATGGAGAACTGTTGAATTAATCAGTATATCGTGACTGGACAATTTAAGTAGACGTGCCTAATGTCCGATAAATGTATTTCAAAATCATAAACTTCAAATGTTTGCTCTTTAATAACTGTATAGTTTCTATTGTCTACAAAACGAGCTTCGTTTCATTGAAAATAAATACAAAACAGCTACATAATCTTAATAAAGTTACAAATAATTTCTCCTTGTCACGATATGAAAAATTTAAGAAATTTATTTAGTCAAAAAATTTTAATCTTTCATTTTTTTTACTGGAGCTCTCGATATAATCAGTTTGATTACTACTGCATTTCTAAGTTGAATTTCAAATGAATTTTTTTTATTTAAACCAATGTACTAAATATTCCTTTTAGTTCTAAAATAGTTAAGAATTTCAGAAACCAATTTAAATAATTAAAGTCTGAATATTTTTCCAACAAGAGACTTAAATATGTAAGATTTGGACTATATATGTTTTAATTTAGAGAAATTGGGAAAGAAAAAATTTAGAGAAATTGGAAAATATAGAAAGTTAAAATTTGACTAACTTACTAAAATAAAATTGAAAATTTTGAAATTATGATTCGTACTACTTTACTAATTAATGCAAAGAAGTTTAAAATTTTATTCATGTATGCTATATTTAACGTTTGAAATAAACCAATAATCAAACATAATGGAATATTTTTATTGAATAAATTATTAATGGATGTTGCTGAGATTAATCACAGTTGGCGAGTACGATAAATCTGAATGAAAATCTCTATGGCACTTAATGGCACTTAATAACATAGTTAAGAAAATCATAAGTAAATTTCAGCATATTTCATATTGTTATTCAAATTTAAAAAAAGAATTGCTACTGTAAGATAGCTAATGCTGTAAGAATCAGATCCATTCCATCCAGGTATCGTTCTCAAATCCGTATAACATCGAATTCAATATCTAATTTAACCGAATACCGTCATCTTTCTGCAGTTGCTAGGTCAGGAGATGTCAGTTCGAATGTCGTCCCCTTCATTCGACTAGTTCGAAATGATGCGGTGGTTAGTTGTGCGGACGGTTTTGGTGTGCAGAAATATAGGCAGTCGGAAACAAATACAATTTAATATATAGTATTAGATATGGCAATAGGTCAGATTACTTTTCTAGCTCTAATCAGAGTTCTTTGCAATCATATATTTAATTTATGTACTGTCTTAAGAGTACCAGAACAGAGAGATATGCATGTTACCGTCACGAAATAATTATAAATTACGACATTTTCTCTAGAAAATATTTTTAAACTACATACTCTTTTTTAAACAACTCATTTTTTTAATTAATATTTTAGAAATGTTCTGAAGAATAGAAGGTGTATAAAATAATCTTAATAGAGAAAAATATAGAACCTTTTTATTGTTAAAAAACGTAAGGATGCATTTTTTTTTCACTTCAAGTTACCATATCTCTATATGTATGCTATATTCCGAGAAACCATTATTTTAATCTTTCTGATTATATTTTAAAAAAGCAGCTTTAAGTTGTGGTATATTTTGCCTGTATGGTACAATTTTACTTTTTTTCTAAATTACAGAAACATTAAAAACTTAGTTGTAGCAAAATCACACTGATGCAATTTGCATTTGAAATAATGGTTATTCATTTCTGTTTTCTTTTTACTTGATTAATTTAAGAAATATCTGTTATCACATATCTTTAAACCTGATTTATATTTTTCTTTTTTATTTTAAATTAGATTTTAAATTTGTATTAGATTTTTTTAACATAAAATTATAATTTTTTTCTTAATTCTTATTAAAATGAATTTTTCATTTCGAAACAAGATTTCTGTTACAAATATTATACTTTAATTATTGTATTTTATACTATTGTGATAACAGAAAATAAGCTGTGCTTGCATTTTAAAATGAAAAATATTTGAAAGCATCCTTTCCATTTATCTAACATATTTGGTTTGATTTTTTAATTTAGTATTTGAAAAAAATTTCCCATATTATAATAAACTTTACTTCATATTCTGCAGTTATTTTTTTTAATTCTTAATCATTTTTTACTTTTATTTGACCTGCTTGTGAGCAGCAGTGTCGGTTGTCGATATTCATGCATCGTTAGCCGTAACACGTGACGTAGGGATTGTCATGGCAACGGCTGGTACCTACAGGCTAAATTCAGACATTAGTACGTGGCTCACTGCACAGCAAAGAGCTGTAATGAAAGACAAGAATGACATATTTTAAATTTCATCGCACTAATTATTTAACTCATAAAGCGTCTAAACTTTTCTATCAAATTTGTCACCTATAATTTAACAGGAAGATAATTTTTTGATGAAATATTACTAATACTTTCATACGATAAATAATTGTAAATTTTCCAGTTCAATCAAATTTGTCACCTATAATTTAACAGGAAGATAATTTTTTGATGAAATATTACTAATACTTTCATACGATAAATAATTGTAAATTTTCCAATTCCAAAATATTCATATATTAGACAAATTATATATAATCAGTCAAATTCAATCTTTAAATTAGGAAATGAATGAGTATAAAAATCATTCGTTTTTGTATCAAAACTCTGGTCTGATGATTAAAAGTATTGAAGACATAAAACCAATTTATATACCTTCATACTCCGTTCATTTATGTCTTTTAGATCTGTTTATTTCTATGGGTATTGTTTTAGTTGATTGTGATTTTTTTTTTTTTTTTTTTTTTTGCAAAAAGTAGAATTTTTATCAAACTTTTTAGATCTTTTTTTATATAGCATTATGATTATATAATATGATTATAAGCACTTATAAAAAATTGCATCTTTGTTGAGGTTTTTAGATAACTTTTTATTGAATTTTATTAATAATTTGGAACTTCTGAAGATATGTGCTTTCAATTGGATTGCATAGTTTTAAACATTAAATTATTTAGTAATATCGATACTATCGTTTTTATTTATTAAAGGTCTTGATTTGTAAATGGTGCCTTTAATTTATAATAAATCCAATGAGAATGTATTCCAGTAGATTTTATATATTCACAAATTGATACCTAAGTACTTCATTTTATTTTATACAATATTTACTATATCATTTGAGTATAAAAACCAAATGTTTTAATAAATTTTAAGTTATCCGTTACTTGCTGTTGCATATGTTTTTTAAATTTGATCTTCTGATAATATGTAAGAAAACTTTAAAAGTATGCCCTTGAATCTTCATGACAAAAAATATAAGAAATGCTATTTTAAAATTGAATCAAAATGTGGTGAATTGAATATTATTTGCAATATCCTAATAGTTTATGAGTTCAAATGAAGAAAACATCGCTAAAAATTTCTCTATTGTACAACATAAATTTTTAATTAAGTGTATGAATTTGCTGGATTCCACATAATAAATGATTACGCCTGTTAAAATAAATTCAGAAAACTTAAAATTACTACTAAAACATAGTATTTTGCTCTAACAATAAATATTTATTGATCTCATGTTATGTAAATGATGCTATAAATTAAAAATCCTCATGTAAAAAACTTTCTGAAGAAAATCAATTTAAAAAGGAAAATTTCATAACTCTGCGATACAACTAACATTTTTTATTTTTTTTAATTTTTCAGTAATAGTAGTTATATTTTTCAATCCAAAGTAAGAAAAAAGCAATTCACACAGTTTTTTAATAAAAATAAAGAAAAATACACCTTAAACAAATTTTTAATGATTGAAAAAGTTAATTTCCCTGCATGAGAATAGAATTTAAAGGTTTAGTTTTTAATACAAAGCATTTCAATACAAGTTATTCCAGAAAGTTAGGCAGAAATTTGTTGATATTGGGAGGAGTATGTATCTACATTAAATGTGGATTCAATATGAATCTTACCTGGAGGTGTGATGCTTATAATTTTCTTTGGGGGGAAAAACTTGTATTAAAGCTATCACTCTTAGTTGTACATGTTAATGTCGCTATTGCATCTGTCTGTGTGCGTGTGAAAAAAATTCCTATGTACCATATTAATATCCTTATAACTGAAGATTCTGCAGTACTGTTTAAAAGGAATTTTGGCGTAATGAGGCATCGTTTTATTTTTAACGTTAAGGTCCTTCTGGGTGAGAAGAATTTTGGATAATAGTCCCCCCATCCCCTAAATATCGCGATCTTATATTGTTTTCTTATCAAAGCTATCTCAATAACTTTAAATTGAATTGGCACCTATTGCAGATATATGATGAGTATAGTTTGCTCTGAAAGTTGTTCGGTTTGCTGGTTCATGTGAAATATATTCTATGTTATTGAATTAATTTTTAATAAACAAAAAATTATGTAAAATAATTTAATTTTTTTCCCATTGAATTCAAATTTGTTACTGTCATACCATGTATTTCTACATCGCCTCCTCTTGAATTTCTACAATTGCTGTTATTTTCTTAATCATCCATATATCACCATATTATATCATAGTCCTTAATTTTCCTATGATTACCTATGAATTTATGAATTACCTATTTTGAGCTGCGGTCTTTTAAAACTCCGTGAAAATCAGCTATTAGAAAAATATCTGTGCTTTTTATTTAGCCAGGGATCACATAAAACGGAAGAAATAAGCAAAAATAAGAATGCGTTTGAAGAACTGTTCTAATTTGCTCAAAAATAATATAAAAGTTATTAAAAAAACATGCATTGTCAAAATCTTTCAAATTAATGTTCATGTAAAATATTTTGATGTATAATCGCTTAAATAGTAGTTTTTATGATAAATTCAAAGTAATCTTATCTTACCGTTCTACATTATTATAATCTGTGCCAGTCAATTAGTTATTGTATTGGAAATATATCATCTTTTCGTTACAATATTTTCACGTCAACTATACCTGATGTAGTAAAAAAAAAATGGCTTCTTTTCTTGCACTTAATTGAGAATCCAACGGAAAGTAAGTTCTAGTGTTCTTTTACGGAGGGAAATTTTTGTTCCAACAAAATTAATCCATGATTGTTTGTTTTTCTTGACAGCGGTTTTATTTTTTTAGCTTTCTCCAGTTACATAAAAAATTTATATTTCTAAATAATATTTGCTTCATATACTTTGTGATCAAAATCTTCTCTAATATAAACTGAGATTAGTATGTTACGGTTTATTATTGATTTTTTAGCTAAACTTTACCTAATGCAAAATTTATTGATAGGTAAAGGATTAATAAATGAACTATATATGTTAAGATAACTGAACTCATCTGTGTGGATCGAAAACAAGAATTACTTGTTTTCGATCCACACAGATGAGCTCAGTATTATTTAGGGGATCAGTATTATTATTATGAGTATTATTTAGAGAAAAAATTTTTCTTTCCTCATTGGCATTTAAATTCTTCCGGTAAAAAACATTAAGAAGGAAATGACTGGCACAGCGACCTGATCAAATGAAATTGAAATTACACAATGTTGCATTTATATAACTATTATATTCTACTCTGAATTTTTGTTCTCTTGAGTGTGATCGTATTTACAGTCAAATTAATGGATGGCAGAATAATTTATTCAGCACAGGTAAACCTTTGTAATTGATGGAATTTTCTTTTTTTAATGAATCGGGTGACTAACAGTTTTTTATAGGCTGCAGAACGCTTTTGGTTTGCTGACTCAGCCTTTGCTCTTCAGAGCGTTACAATGGAACTTTACGCATGTTTTTCCCTTTGTCTGTTTGTTTGCTTTGATGCCTTTCAAATATTACTTAGATGTCCTTATTATGGAGGATATTTCCCTGTTATGGAACAAATATCGACTCGTCTTCGTGTTATATTAACTGTTTAAATAGCTGCAGCGCCAACACTCTTCCTACACAGTTTATTTTGTGGGAAAATAGTAGCTCATTAGAAGGATGAAATATATCAGTTTCAATTGAAAATTAAATAAGAAAGCGAAAAGTTACACTAAAAGCTTGTCAAAACTTAATTGATTGCTCATACTCTTTAAGTAATTCATTATTAAATATTATGAATTTCGATGATAGAGCATTCTAATCATAACTTTCGCCAAAGATAATATTAAATTTTTAATAATTCACCCATTTTTAGTGTTTATTTTTATTAAATATTTGTGTGCATGTACTAATTTCATTAATAAAATTCATTTTAGAGTAATATGCAAATTTTTTGTTACCATATTGATAATAAATAATGAACAGAAGCTTGTGGTATCAATTAATATTACATTGAGAAAAATTCTTTGTTTATAAATTTAACCTCCTAACTTAATATATATCGTAGTACAATTATAAATATTACTATCGTTTTTTATATGTGTGCGATGTTCTTCAATTAAGAACATTTTAATTACAACGATTTTCTTGTTATATATTTTTTTAATTTTGCTTAAAATTTTTCTAAATTTTGTTTTCAAAACTTAATGCATAAATCTTTTAATCTAATTTATTTAATCTTTAAAATAATTTCTTTTAATTCTTTAAATTAAATAAAATAAATTTCTAAATAGAAATTTTTTATAAAATAAATTATATGAATTGAAAAACCTTTTTTAAATACAAGCTGTAAATTCAAACTGCTAAATTAAATAAATTTATATATTTTAAGGTAAAGTTTAAAGAATTAAGAATTATTAAAAATTCTATAAAATAAAATGCTAACAGCTTAAAAATTTTTAATACTATTTCTAATTTTTTTAATAATATTCTATTATTAGACAAATATTCTCATTCATAAATCGGCATACATTTTATGGTCATTACAGTCACTGAAAAATGTCCATTGTTAAATACTTCCAAAATAATTTAAAAGCATTTGAGTTTTATTATTTTATGTAAATTTTATTTAGATAGAAAGAAAGAAATAATATACTATATTCAAACAACTGCTTTATTCAAAGATTCTCAGTCAAGAATTTAGTATGCGCGTGTGTAGTTTATTTTTTATTTATTTTTTTCCTCCTTTATCTGTAGTTTGCGATTGCTATACTTTAAATGTTTTTAAGAAACCATACTTAAAAACATTTTTCGTATATCATTCCAAAAATATTATACATGTAAGTACCAATTATTTACGTCATTCTACTTCATTTATTTGCTTTCGGGAAATATGTAAGTTCAAAATAAATAATTATGTATAATTTAGATTCGTGTTAGTGTTCCAAACAGTAAAATGTCTTTAGCAATCTTTACTAAGTAAGAATTTAGCAAGAAATTCATTATTTTTAACTTTAAAAACAAATCAATATATGTTTATTGAGTTTCGAAGTATCTTCTTTGATGTTGATCTTTGAAAATGAATTATCACGCTAGTATATTATAATTTTTCATTTCAGTGATAAAATTCAGTCACTAAAGATATTCACAAAGAATATTTATACTAATAGGCATCAATATTCATTATTTTTTAATAAGTCAACGTTTTGATGAAAATAATTTAAATGAACATAAATCTTTCAATAAAGATTAAATTTAAAAACACAAAACTACATAAAACTATTTTACTGTTTTGTGTTTATAACATTTAATGAAATAGACCACTTTTAATAAATGAACCGAAATATTGAAATTTGTGTTTTAAATAATTATTTATGTATTAAAATTTATTCCTAAGCATACAATTAACTGATTAAGAATTAGTTTTATGAGTATCAACAAACTTACAATTATATTTAAAAAAATAGCATAGATTTCTTTAATAAAATCTACATTTTTGTTATATTCTAATTTCAACACTATGATTTCTGATATTTTTTAATCTATACAAAAATACTAAAATAATTTTACTTATTTTTAATGCATCTTTTAGATTAATTAAGAGATAACTTACAAGGAGCAAACTTTTTTTTTGTTTAAAAAATATTATATTTGTAGATAATTATTCTTGTATTCGATTGAATAATGTATAGGCCAGGGATGCACAACCTATGGCCCGCGTCGCCTTTAAAGTTGGCCCGCGAATGTTAATAAAATAAGACTAATTTAAAAAGAAATGAGACTCTTTCAAATAAACAAAAGAAAAAATCTGATAGGAAAACAATTCTACATCAGAAAAAATATTTTATACCTGTTCATTAAGTTCATTTTTTTATAACGCGGATTTTCAGTTTGTTCTCTTCATGGCTACCCGAGAGTATGAATGTTCGTATAGGAGTTCAAAATGCAGCTGCATGTGCAACTTACTTACATTTATGAGCAAACTTTTTCTTTAATGAATTTAAACAAATCAAAAATAAGAAACAGAATAGCAGATGAGAACCTTTCTTCTGTTTTACGTATTGCCACAACGTATCTTAAGCCCAACATAATATCAATAACTTCAAATATTCAGTCACAGCCATCACATTAAATTTTACTAATTTTTTTCAAAATTTAAATTGTGTTTTTTGTATAAATACCAAAAAGTTTTCTCTTGTTATTCAATTTCAAGTTTTTTTCTAGAAATAAAGTATTTTAAGCATATCTATAATGTTTGTGTTTTATTCTTTCATTGTATAATGTTTCCATGAGTAAAATAAGTAAATTAATAATTGTAATTCACATGCGTATTGCCACAAAAAAGTGTTTTTACGTTTATAACATGTTTTAACATTTACGTGCTGCTTTGGCCCTCGACTTGATCTTTTTTCATATTTTGTCCCCTCATTCTGAAAAGGTTGTGCACCCCTGGTATAGGCAATTACAAAAATATAAAAATCAAGTTATTGTTTTTTTCCTTTTTCTTTTTGTTTTAAATATATTAATGGTAAATTCCTTTTATTAATTCTTTTACATGTTTCATTACATATAAAGAAATGTAACAGCTAAAACTTTTACATATTTGTTTACATAGCACATTTATACACATAGCTTCGTTGTTAAAATATGCGTTTAAATAAATTAGTTAATCAGTTTTTCACACACATTTCCCTTGACAAATGCATTTTTTACTGCGCATTTTAATTGTGAAAATATTAATTTAAAAGGCATGATTTTATTATATATATTTCTATATCTTGAAAAATCTGCATATAAAACTGAAATGTATGAAGTGCTCTAAAATTTTATTCGTTGGCTTTGAAATTTAATTTATTTCTTTTGGGGAAAAATAACATTACTCAGGAAATACATCATATTTAAAACTTATATTTTACACAAATATGATTTATCATTGCATTCATAATAAAAATTCGAAATTATATTATTTTTTATTACTTTCGTCTAAAATAGATATCAACGGAAAAAGTTGCCCATTTCTAGTTTAGTAATTTTTTTTTTTAATTTATATTTAGTTTTCCAGATATTATCCTAACTGACTTTCTCAATTCCAAATAAATGTTACACACTTTTTGCAATTATCTGCTTATTCATTTCCAAAATTGATAGTATTTGTTTAATTTGGAATGTATAATATTCATGAAAATAAAAATGTGGCATCTTTTTATTGCGCAGAATCAAGAGCGAGGTGGAGATATCACTGCATCTCCACCTCACTTTTGATAAATCTTTCCCAAATTATTTGACGCAATCAGCTCTTGCGAAGGCTTTCTGATCCCTGCCAATTCGGTACCCTTTTTTGCTTCTTTGCAATGCCTTCTCCGGGAAAAAGATATCCGTGGAAAGCTGGCATCGTTGTGGAAAGCAAACGAACGGCGTTGCCCGGGATACTGCATTGATTTCCCCCTGCCCTGGAATCCTCCCTACTGCTGGTCCTCCTGCATCTCTTCCTTAGACTTTGGCCGGACTGGGCTAGAATAACTGTTCGATACTGCGTGACCTGATTTTCACCTTCATTGCTTCAGCCATTGCACGGCAAGGTTGATGAGTTTCTTTTCTGTTCCCTCAATCACCACTTCCCCTCCTTTTTTCCGAATGTTTCATCATGTCAAATCCTCGAAAACACTGTACCAGTTTAAAAAGAAAGCGAGGGGGTTTGTGGATCTAATTATAGTTCTGTGTGTGGAGGCGGATAATTCCCAGGGTTCGCATTCGGCGGAACATTTACTGAATTTTGACCTTCTTAAGATTTTTGGAATTATGCGCAAAAACAGTAGTTTAACTAACTACGCATATTCTATGTAACTATAATGATATCCTTCCGTTGTTCATCTTACAGAGAACCGCCCTAAGAAAGTTGAAAGTTACATTGAAAACGAGCGCGCTCCTTAATTTTTGAAATATTATCTATTGTTTTATTTATGTATAAAACATTTAGTAAAATGATAAATAAAAATATTCTTTCTCTTTTTTTAATTAAGTCTACGGGTCAAACAAGGCACATTATATCAATATTTTAAAATAAGATTTTCGTATTTTATATTTAGGTATTTTTCAAATATGATAGCAGTTAGGCACATTATTTGTGTCAGGGCAAAGAATTTTATTTTCTCAAATACTTTTATATAAATGGATGCTATTGAATTAAAATATTTTTCCATTGTTGTTTTCGCTTAACAGTCTTAAAATTCTAGCTTTCATTTACGTTAATTTTTTATGCGAAGAGGAAAAGACTTCAAAGAATATCCCGAATTTTTTTAAGGATTTTAGAATATTAGTGCTATTTAGGAAATTTCTATGTCATTATTCAGTCCTTAAAAGGAGACAAGAAAATTGCAATAACAAAGCTATTATATGAAATCATCGCACATTCACAAAAATAGAATAGTTCTCTTCATTATTTCTGCATTTCTTTAAACATTTTATCTCTTATTATTAGTTCTTAGCCCAGAATATAAAATATTACTTTTTTAAATTTTCATTGTACATTGAAGTTGTCATTCTCTACAAGCTTAGTCTGAAAGATAAAATTATTTTCGGTATAATATTTCTTCCTTATTTGTTTCATTTTTAATCTATGCATTTCATTTTTATTGTTTGAAAATAATTTTAAAATTTTGGAGTTATGTAATATGATTATAAATCTAAGCGGTGGAATAATAAAGTAACATTCTTATACATGTAATAAGTTGCAAATATTAAAAATATACAGAAGTAATAACCCACATTATGTATTCGAATCCACAAGATTTGTGATGTATTTGAGATTTCAATGTACTTTTCCGTGACATTTGATTGATCTCTTTTAGTCAGATTTCCATTTAATTTTACTTTAGATTATGTATATTTCTTGTTGAAAATTACTGCAATTGATTCAGTATAATATCCATCGTTTTCAGCATTAGTTTTTAAGTCTGTCCATAGCATAAGATATTTTTTATTACAGAGTAATATCGATGTTATTTAATATGAAACTGTTCAAAAAAATTAAAATACGGCTTATAAGTTTTTGGAAGTTTACGTTTCTTTGTAGCATAATTTACGCTAGTAATAAAACGAATATTCCTCCTTTTTGTTTAAATTTTTATTTATTATATTTACTTCGAATTTATTCATATTTATTTTTTAAAAAAGTATCTGATTGACCGTAAGAACAGACTGTTGGATATGACTGAAGTCCTATTTGATTTTTAAAATTACTTTAAAAATTGAAATAGAATTTTGAGATTTTATGCAGATAAGCTTTCTCAAAATCATACGTGGTCACATGATTTTTTTTATAACAATCAGGTTATCAAAAATTAATTTTAAAAAAATGCCTTATTTTGAATTTGCAGGGAAATAAAGTTACGCGTCGAAATTTTCTGTCATATTGAGATTAAGATGCAACTTAAGTAGTAAAATTAATTTGATATAAACTTGCTTATAACGTAAATGGTATTTATGCATAATGTTTATTGAATTTCAAAGTCGTTCACATAAATGTGATTATAAGTGCATAACTGCGCAGCAGTTCGCAAAAAGAGGTTTTTCAAACTTTTAATTAGATTTAAATAGGAAGGAAAAGTAGTATTTGGTTTATGAAACCATGTTTCAACCAGGCACATGTTCGTAAAAACGAGTATTTATTGTATGTGCTTAAGAATACCGGGTAATTCTAAATTGTGTTTCCAAATTAAGAAGAGTTATAGCATCCATCCAGACAAGCAATAAATACATAGCAACATGGGGTCTCATTTTACTCTGAGAGACAGAAAAAGAATTATAAGAATCCTAGCCAAAACTTACAAACAGTATTTGGAAAGCGAATACATGTTTAAAAGTTGCCCAATCAATTTTTTTTTTTTTTTTTTTTTTTTTGTGAAAAACTTACAACAAATGCTTAAAATGCGTACCAATTGTATCGTTGCATGGTTAATATCAGCGAAGTAACGATTGGCACACTCCCAAGGATTCCTGGTGTCGTGTTATTTTTTTTTTTTTTCCGTGACTATAATGATTCTCACCACAAGATCTTCCAACTGAGTCCACAAGTGTCTCGTACCCTGAAGATTTCAGTACCTTGAAGATTCATGTGCCCCCAGAGCAAAAAGTCCTGTGGATGTAGGACCTTTGTGTGGGGAGGCCAAGACCACCGTTCGATCTATCATGCGGGATCGCGGCGATGGAGAAAGTATGAACCGTAATAGAAAAATGTTGGGGTTCTATTGTACTCGTATATTGACCACATGTCTCTTTAAATGGGGAGCGGAATATATTGCAATAACCGAAGAAGCACTTTTCACAATATATTTTCAAACGATATAGCCTATCAACGATACCTGCCCAGACACTTGTGAAACATTTCTGCAATGGGAATTACTGTCAGACCAAATGTGTTCATTTAGCATGTTGGAAATGCCTTTTCTGTTGAATGCTACCTCATCACTGCATAATATCAATGCAAGAAATCATAGTTATTCTTCCTCCCCAACATCATCTGCACAAAGTCTTCCCGGCAGTTATAATCGTATGTGCAAAGACTGTATTTTTTGCATGTGGCAGGGGTGCATACTTTTATCGGGTAAAATATCCATTTCATTTGCTACCATACGCTTATGTGTGAAAGGAACTGCATCAAATCTCATCAAAACTCTCTCTTCTGTTTCTACCGTTCGTACATTCCCCGAATATTCTGCATTGCTGTTTGATATGGCAAACGAACCGATTTTTCGCTGGCGTTGAACAACACTAGTAAAGGTAAAATGACTTGTAATGCGCC